>CM055104.1:41199911-41323389 GCA_029204225.1 Diphasiastrum complanatum
TTAACCTGCCCAATTTGTCTCTACCTAAGCTGAAGTCAAACATAGTTTTATCCTGACTTAGTTTCTTAAGCTTACAAAGAAAGTAGTCATACGCTCAATGGAAGAAGGTGGGGCCTTGCAAATAGGAAGTTTGTTGCAGCTTGCAATTTCATACGCAATATTTATTGTACACCCATCATGAATGTATAAAAAGAACACATCATAACAGTATCCTTATCTGAGGTTTATACTAACTTGAAATGTAGTAGGAACAATGTTTCAAGTAATGTAAGTACAGGGAATTGTTTGAACGTGCATGTATAAGAAAGAAACACATCATAAAAGTACCCTTGTGCTAACAACTGTAACAAGCTTAATCCATCTGACAACAATTTAGCCCTAATTTTGACCACCATATTGGCAATTCTGCTGCAACTTTGCCTACACGTTTATTCCGCCTCTAGTGCACCTCTACAATATATCAAGTTGCTATGAAGATTCAAGAATGATTTGAACTATTAAGTACACAAATTTAATTTGAGGTCATTCCCCATGACCATTGTCTCATTGTTGAGATGCCTCGACCAAATTGATGTGAGGGAAAACAAAGCTGGGTTGTCAAAAGTGGTAAGATCTGTCCAAACAAAAGGAGAACTTACCTCCTTCAAAGTGGCCAAAATTTGCGGCAAGGCTGAAGGTGCAACAGCATCATGAGCAATCAACTTTTGAAGACAAGACAGGCCTATAACACTGAGCTTTGCATTCTTTGCATCGCATGCCAATAAAAATATTCTCAAAATGTCATCATTGCGGGCAATTTGACTTGGATCAGAGAAATTTCTTATGCAGACATCAAAAAGATTCTCATTCGCTGAATTTATTGTATGGAATTCATCGTTGCAGATAACAAGAAAAAAATGCTGCATTGTCAGCATGCTTCCATGGCGGAAAGTACAAGTCCAACAGATTATAAATTTTCCGAAAGAATCAAAATCGAACAATTGGCACAAGCTACGTTCCTGACCCTAATCTATAATCCTGCTTAATACTCTTTGACTTGAATGGACTACTTCACGAGGTGCGTCAGGAGCAGAATCTGTTTAATGTCCGTTTTAAAGCCATGGGACGTACATCCGAACTATATGCACTCTTTCATACAAAATCATATCAGAAAATTTTAACTGCAGTCAATCTCTACTGTTTTTGCAACGATACTGAAGATCTTTTCAAACTTATGCAGGCTGCATGAAACTGAATAGCATTCAGATGCAGAGACTTTTCCAGCTAATAGAGTACCATTTCATGTGATTTTGTCCATGGCACCTCCAACTTTCAGTAGCTTAAATGTAACTTGTAATGGTAACAAGTTAGGAACGCCTGGGAGGCAATTTTGAACTTAATGATAGACACGAGGCTTGGCAATCTAGTTCATATTGATTGCAAAACGAAAATAAAAAACAAGATAAGATAGACCGTGAAAGCCAGAACACCAACATTGCTTTTGAGCGGAATCCAAATTACAAAGGAGCATCACCTTTAAGATGGCATGCTCTGCCGCATCCTTTACTGCGGGATACTTGCGCCTTGCTTCGCTTGACAAAGAACGTAAATCTGCCTCAAGCACAGCGACCAAAGCCATAGAGCTCCACGGTAATTATAATATTAGGTCCAGAAACCAAATCTACACACGGCATCCAGTTCTCAGTCGAATCTGGATGCGTTAAAGTGTTTGGATCCAACATTTTCCACCTTTCTCAATATAGAACCAACGCCTCATCCCATCAGTGTAAACTCGGCTCATGGAATCAAGGATCACGATGCAACAACTTTAACAAATCGTTCAATCTTACAAAGATCGAATGGCAACCTGAGCAGTTCCAGCAAGTTCACTGGATCAAAGATAAGAAATCAGAAGCCGAATCTCTTCCACCGTGCTTATGAGCATGGTGTTTGTGTCATAAGCTGGCCTGCTCCATATAAGATCTTAACATCGTACATGAGGATGAATGAAACAAAACCGATATGTAATTTTTGATGAGATTTTACGACATTTTCTTCAAAGAATTTACCAGAAAAAAGGACGTGATGAGAGTTAAAAGATATGCCAGAAACTGGATCTAATGAAGCTTTCGTTGCAGTTTGCGCTCTCGTTTCAAAGATGTTAGCTAAAATTGTCGTCGTTTACAGCTGTTTCTCCTTCGCGTGTTGGCTCTTCTGAGTGCGAGCGATTTCGCATGACTCAAATCTCATTTGCAAATCCGAAAACGTCTCAAGTGCTTCTCGCACGTCAAACTTTGAATGTACGTCATTGATTCATGCCAATGCAGCATTGGCCCCTTAATTCATTTTTGGGTATTGCCCTATTATTTCAATTACTTTAATCTTCTCTAAGATCATGTTTTCCCATCGGGGGATATTCTTTCCAAATTACAACCCTTATTATAGGCATTGTACTTGTTATTTTTTGGCCTTTTGACTCATATTATCATATATATGAAGCATCGGTAGTTGGCTATAGCGACTAGATTGGGGACAAGCACTAATGATCTTAGGACTAAGCACACCGACCAAAGCCATATATATGAAGCATTGGTAGTTGGCTATTAGCGACTAGATTGGGGACAAGCACTAATGATCGAGGACTAAGCACACCGACCAAAGCGATAGAGCTCCACGAGATGGATGAGATTGGGAACTAGCACTAATGATCTAGACGAGAGGGAAGTTCACATGATGGCACAATGGACACCCTTTTAAAGAAGCAACAAAATATTAGGGTATATGCAACAATACCAATAGTAATGATTATGACATCTTTCAAAATCTTGAGTTTGAGAAGCTGCCAAAAGGCAACAAGCATCATGTAGAGAAGAACCCACAAAACTAGCTATCGATTGTGACATGCTCCTACTAGCCTCCTAGCTACAAGAAATTCATATACCACAAAATTTGTGGTGCTCCAACCTTTCTTGGCCAATTTGCTATTGGAATGAGTTGGAGTGATTAGATGTCCACAAAGATCTTGTCGCGATGAGCAAGGACTTGGATCATGATCATTCATGGGCTTGGCATTTTGCGAGTTTTGTGAGTTTCTTTCTTGCCATGAGTCAATAAAAAGATAGCACATGGTGTGCTACCTTTTTTATGCCACTACTTGAATGTTTATTAATAAAAATTGTGGTTTGGCACATAGCTAAAAGCCCTATAATGAAATTCCAAAATAAGAAAATTTTAAAGCTAAAAAAAAATTAGCCTCCAAATATGGCAATTTGATTGGCTAAGAAAAAGAATTTTTTTTTTTTGGCTGAATCACTTGGCACGTCGGCGTGCTAGGTGATTCTGGAAAAAAAAAATTTCTGGCTGAATCACCTAGCACGTCGACATGCCATATAATTCAGCTAAAAAAAAAATCTTTTGCACTTAGCACTCCGATGTGCTATCTTTGAAGACTGTAAAAATAAATGAATTCTAGCTATTTCACGTCGATGTGTTGTGTTTGGAGACTGCAAAAAATATTCTAAAATAATGTTTTACCTCAAAATTTGGTTCTCAAATGTGTCAAAATACCTTTTCTATCTTATTATTTAAATTTTTCAACCTATTAGACATGTAATGTATTTCACAAAATTACGATTTAATATCCTGTGTAGATCATTGTATACATTAGTGAGCCGATGATGGAGTGAAATGTATATTGCTTCATTTTCTCCCTTTTTTTTTTTTTTTTTTTTTCTACCCAACGGGTTGGCTCAACTGTTAGCTTGGCATCCAAAGTTTCTTTGGTCCCAGGTTCGAGCCTCCCCTTGGAAACCAAGAAGCATTTCTCCTTTTCTGCCTATATTTGAGGAGATTGTTCCTTTAACAACTTCAGACCAAGGTTGAGTGGAAAGAGACTCGATTTGCAGTTGGCCATTCCATATTTGTCCAGCACGTTAGTGAAATATCGTTGTTGACTGATGAAAATCTATTTGTTGGATCGAATTCAAAAAATTTGAATTCCGAGATAAAAATGGGCTGGACACATATCAGTCATTTTGGACTCCTGGGTTAGCATGCATTTCGTATCCTTCATGTACATTCAGATTGCTACTGAATAGTATGTATCAGCTACATAAAAAATGGTGATAATGAAAAAATTTGATACAGACTTGAAGTAAACATTCGAGTTTGCCGAGTTTGGAATAAAACCATTCTCGATTATAAATGCATTGATTTTCTGAAACCAGGCTCTTGGTGACTGTTTTAGATCATACAGAGCCTTGTGGATTTTTTTGACAACCGAAACAAAAGGTCTCGAAATAATCCAGATCTGGAATCACTTACTTAGCTCTCTCTCTCTCTCTCTCTCTCTCTCTCTCTCTCTCCTCTCTCTCTCTCTCTCTCTCTCTCTCTCTCTCTCTCTCTCTCTCTCTCTCTCTCTCTCTCTCTCTCTCTCCCTCTCTCTCTCTCTCTCTCTCTCTCTCACGATCGCCAAGTGAAGATCTTCTCAAATCATGTTACATGCAACCAAAAGGATGCCTATGGAGCAAAACCACCCAACTAACATGAAATGGCTAGTCAATACCCTACCCACTTCACCCCCCCAAGCCAAGATGAATGAATACAAGAGAGAAGGGGATCATGGCTTCAAGAATCATAAATTCTTATCGGGAGATGGGCGAGTTTTGACTAGTATATATAATCTTCTTGGGGGAGAGAATATTCCTCTTAGGACCCCACACAACCCAAATATAAGCAATTGACCTCCTATTCTTGCATTATAGCAGTCAAACACCATGTAAGTGGGCCTCATAAGATTATTAATTACATTATCGACCAAGCTCGGAATGACTATCCATGTCAGGAATTATTCTGAATCTCACATACTGGACATGGACGTAACATTCTTCCCCCCTTGAACTACTTTTGTCCTCAGAAGTGGAAACTAGGAAAGTTTTCTTTATGCTTTCAACCCTTTCTCATGAATCATCATCTCAGTCCGACCCTTCTATCGAATTAAGCACTCAAAGATAGAACGATTCCTCAACTGTTTTTCGTTGGTTTCGAGTACTCTTTCAGGTTCCAAAGATACACAAAGCGATAAATCCTCCAAATGGATAAGATCCTCCTCAAATCCAACTACATCACCTTCATGTAAACTTATTATTAACCGGTTTACACGAAAGATTGGGTGAGCAGTAAACTTATCATGAAGATCAAGTTCATAAGCTAAAGATCCAACCATTGAGACTATCTGTGAGACGCATATGTCCTAAACATATCCTCCATAGTCTGATTAGTCCTTTCCATCTGGCCAACTGATTTAGGATGATCAGTAGAACTAAAACTAAGCGAGGTTTCTAGCTTATGGAATGTGAAGAGTTTCAGATCATTAAGATCCAAAATTTGTCCCTTAATCTTTGGTTAGAAAGTCAACACAACATACAACATTGCCAATGTAGAAAAATCAGCATCTACTCAATGAAAGAGATGAAAACTCAATAGGAACTTAATCAAACATCAAATATATGATAAAATGAAGTTTATGTCCGTACAATAATAGTACCCTACTGTATTTCCCACGTGTGAATCCAAAAATAACAAAATATGAGCATTCTACACACAAGATTGCGAGATTTCATCTAGAGTGCACCAATGGATAGATGAACCCAAGAGAACTCATGTATAAGCATGAAATGAGAGAGAGAGAGAGAGAGAGAGAGAGAGAGAGAGAGAGAGAGAGAGAGAGAGAGAGAGAGAGAGAGAGAGAGAGAGAGAGAGAGAGAGAGAGAGAAGTGACTAGATTCACAATGCATCTAACATTCAAATTTGAATGTGTCCAAACTCGACCTCCTAATTTTCTCACACTTTTCAGAAGTGGTAATTCAAATGAACTCTAATAAAGTTTCTCTCTAAGTCTGAAATGCATTTTGGCCTAACATTGACAATTAACCAAAATATGACTAAACTTGACTAAACTAGTTAAAATTTCTCACACTCCCTCTTTAACTAGTTTTGGCATAGTTTTAACCATACTACTTTGATCCAACTTTAGAATGATATTTATCCTAAGTATAGACCTCTTTTCCAATGTTCTAAAGTAGTTTCCATATAGAGAATAGTGTCCGCTTTGAATGTTTCGCTATCTCTTACATCAATTTTACACATCAAGATGTAACTAGAACATGAAGAACCAAATAGAATGTGAATGAAAAATAGATGCATATCAGTGATAAATTGTATATAACTTGAGAGATTTAATAGTTATCTCCCCAATAGAAGTTGTCATTATCGGTATTTCATGAATGGCATCATGAAGTAGAGAATCAAAATCTCTATGTGTATTTTCAAATGAGTTTATTTTTACACATAGAAAATTTGATACTCCCTCCTCTTTTATTTTTACAGAAAGAATATTCAAGCTCCAATGCCGACTGCAACAATCAAAATGAAAATTAGAATCAATTATTACATGAGTATAATCATCAAAATAAAAGACATCAACAACATATAGCAAACCTTACTTATTTTTATATGGAATCAAGTAGAATTTGGCCACTAGACTGCAATCGATGAAATATACAACCCTTTCAAAAGTGGCCTCTTTTGCCTTCACAGCACCCATGAAAAATGGACTGGTCACAAAAACGATTCCCTTGGAATCCATACTAATACTATGCTGCAAAAAAATTTGGCCAGCTTCAACAATCACATCTGTAATTTCTGGAGTTTTATCTTTAAGCTCTGAACAAAATTTGGGACCTAATCTATAGCTTCTATTTGAATCTGAAAGAAAAACGTCAAAATAATTGCCGAGCATATCAATTTTATTGCCTAAATAAGATTCGTATTGATTGTAATGGTCAGAATAAAAAAAAAATCTGATTGGAATCATATGAGAATTTAACAAAAAGATTATATACAAGGTTTGAATCAGATGCCGCCACAATATTAACAGATTTCTCTGTTATCTTGTCAAGCTCCTCTTGGGTTATCTCCACCTTCGGCGAAGAAACCTTCTGAGGAGGTGGACGAGTAATAGGAGGAGGACATGATGATTCTAGTTCTGAATCAGAGCTCGATGCAATGATCAGAACGATCCGGGGTCGCTTTGTAGGGATTATCTTAGGAGGAAGGGAAGCAGTGGCCTGCAAGATCCAGCTTTTTTAGGGACAAACCTACTTCCTTTTCCTCCTTGAGGTAGTTGGCAGGTCTTTGGAGGTGCTAGCATTATCCACATAGAGACTTGAATACCGGTCCCAAAGTCTTTTAAGAATAACAAAATCTTTAGGCATGATGATAACACGCTTACCATGCACGGCCAGAAGACATGAATCCTCAAAAAACTCATTATGGGATGACAATAAAAAATCTAGCCCAGTCAAATTAGTAGTTCCAATCTCATCCAGACCTCTAGTTTCATCAAAGAAGCTTACGATTGAATTGAAAGATCCACTTGCTCCAACCAAGCAAGTAGATCCTCCTTCTAGCAAAACCCACGTCTAAAAAAAATTAAGAAAATCAAAGGAAAGGAGAAGGAGAAGGACCAAGAAGGAAAAGGACAAAGTCACTCCGATAGAACCTGTGGTTCTAATGGGTACCGAGGCTAGGAGAGTAAATAAACAGGGGCCCGATGTGGATGATGAATCGATACACGACGTTCCGCCCTCCTTCAAAGACTATGCGATGGACGAAGTGGATGTGGTGTTGCCTAGGTTCAATGACTACATTCAAAGAATCCATCCCCTTCAAATACTCCAATCTTTGACGAACCTGCCAAAGTAAAGCTCCTCAACCTAGCTTACCCAGACGAGAAAGGGCGAATTGTTATGATATATGTGGATGTAGTAGACCAAGAACTCGAAGATTTGAAGGCACTGTTGCTAGAGTATCAAGACTATTTCCCTTGGAACTATAAAGAGCTTAAGGGCATATCACCTGAATTATCGGTGCACACAATCCCACTAACATGTGACACCAAACTTGTCACTAGTAGGTCGTACTGATCGAACCCACATTACGTCCAGCTCATCTAGAAGGAACTGACAAGATTACTCGATGCAGGTTTCATCTATGAAATTGAACACAACTTTTGGGTATCCCCAATTATGTTAGAACGAAAAAAATACAAATACACGTTTACTTCAAGGATTACTTTCCCCTACCATTCACTGAATATGTGTTTGCGAGATTTGCCGGACACAAGACATACAATATTTTAGATGGTTTTAGTGGCTACAATCAGGTACAGAGCGCCTCCGAAGATAGATATAAAATGGCTTTTGTTACTAAATGGGGTATCTATGCTTACAAGGTAATGCCATTTGGATTGTGCAACGCATCAAGCGCCTTCCAATGAGTTATGAGTTATGCATTCAAGAACTTTTTTCAAAAATTTCTTGAAATCTTCTTAGAAGTCTTGTGTGTGCACTCCCGATGAGTCAAGCACTTGCATTGCTTGAAACAAGTGCTCATCCAGTGTCAATTATACAGCATATCTCTTAACCCTGAAATGCCAGATATTGTCACGCACGACATAGTGTTGGGACATGTTATCTCTCGTTATGGCATTACCACTGACTTAGACAACATCAAGGTGATAATTAGATTACCCGAACCTGGAACAATGGAAGAAATCTTAGAGTTCAAGTGGCATTGCACTTATTACCAAAGACTTGTACTATGTTTTGCTAAGTTATCCAAGCTGATCCACGAACTTATGATCACACTCGAGTGGATGCCACCAGCCACTGAGGCCTTCCATAAGTTAAAGCGAACATTGGTATCTGCTCCAATCCTTACATCTCCGAATTGGACCATCGAGTTTCATGTTCAAACAGATGCTTTCAAATATGTCGTTCATAGTGTCTAACGCAACCAAGGGAATTTTCCAACTACACTACCACTGAACGAGAGGCTTTGGCAATGGTTTATAGTGTGAAGAAATATCATCATTATCTCCTTGCCAACCCCTTTGCTTTTTATGTTGACCACCAGGCTCTTTTATATTTTGTCAATTGGCCTTGTACTATGGGACGAGAATCACAAGATGGTTGTTGCTATTATAGGAATTTCAATTCCAAATTGTAGTGCGAAAAGGAAAGCAACACTTTCTAGCAGAAGATAAGTGACGTACCACCTAGCACGGGGGTACCAGATGAGTTGCCAGATGCAATTTTATTCTTGGCAGATGTAGATGGAGCAGTGCAATTGAAATATGTAGATGGCTCTCTATATGGAACCTTAGTCAATGGAACCTGCTTGCAAAGATACTATGCACATGACTATAAATGCATCTCTGAGTTTCAAATGTCATCTCATATTTCTTATACACCATATTAGGAGTAATGTATATATGGCCTTATAAATAAATCATAGTTAATACCATTCTTGTGATCCTTAGGATAGTCGGTAATTGTAAAGATCACCTAGTGAAGATTCGAGTAGATCTCGTTGCATGCAACCAAAAGGATACTTGTGGAGCAAAACCACCCAACCAATAGAAAATGGCTAGTTAATACCCTAACCATTTCACCCCCATGCCATGGTGAATGAATGCAAGAGAGGAGGAGCTCTGGCCACAAGGATCGAAAAATCCAACAGGTAGATGGGCGAGATTCCACTAATATATATTCTCTCCCAGGAGGAGAGAATATTATTCTTAGGATCCCCATGCAACCTGGAATAGCAATTGACCTCCTATTCATGCATTACAGCAGTCAAACACCATGCAAGTGCTCCTATGTCCAATTATGGGTCTGGGCCCTCATATGATTATTAATTACTTTATCGGCCAAGCACGGAATGACGAGGCATAACTAATAACCACATACACTGAAGTGACCGGCTATCCATGTCAGGACTTATTACAAATCTCACATACTGGACATGGATGTAACATTCTTCCCCCCTTAAACCATTTTTGTTCTCATAACGAGTAACTAGGGAAGACCCAATTTTTATGCTTTTAACTCTTTCCCATGAATCATTATCCTCAATCTGACCAACCAACTAAGCAAGCACTTAGAGATAGAACGATTCCTCAATTGCTTATCTCTAATTCTGAGTACTCTTTCAGGGTCCAAAGGTACATTGAGCTATAAGTCCTCGAAATGGGCAAAATCTACAATATATCCAACTGTCATCATCATAAAAACTAAGTTTACACGATACATTGAATGTGCAATTGACCAACCATAAAGATCAAGCTTAAAAGCTAACAAATCAGTCTTTTAACTTTCACATTTACCTTGAAAATCAATCCTTAGTTTGACTTCAATCTCAAATCAGTACTTAGAGATGGAATAGTTCTCAAATTATCTATCTCTGCACTGATGTACTATATCTGAGATCGAAGTCTGGTAGGCTAAGTGCCTTTTTGACAGATGTTAGCTCCTGCACTAACAGACAGGCAGACTCAAGAGTATACCTTGTGGGTTGTGTGCGCACTTGGCTTGATCTTCTTGGAGGAAGTGTCGATTGATGATCCAATCCTTGGATTTATTATTGCTGAGAAACATCAACATCTTCTTCTAACTCGCTGGTGGGTAGTTGATCGATTATTGGCACGCTTGAGCCAGAGGCTCGTATTGTCGTGTTGGAGGCAGATGTCGAAGGTTCACATGGAATTTTATCCTTGACTTTGAAGTCGATAAACTGATCCTAGATAAAGATTGTATCATTGTTGAACAAAGTCTGCTGGGTATCAAGGTTGTACAACTTGTAGGTGTTGTCGGAGGAAGTGTATCCGATAAGGATGGTCCTTGAGACCTTGGAAGTCAAATTTCTTCCTTTTCTCCGTCGGGATCTACTCAATAGGCGGTGCATCCGAATACTCAAAGATTCTTTAATGAAGGTTCAAAGCCTGTCCAAACTTCATTTGGTGTTTTGCCTAAGAGGGCCTTTGTCGAACATCTGTTCTGGACATAAGCTGCAGTGGGGACAACTTCAGTCCAGAAGCTCTTTGGCGAGGATGTGTATGCCAGCATGCATTGGCTCTACCTTTACATACATACTAGATTTTTTTTTTTCAAAATCTATGCAACTGGCTGATTCATCAAAAGTCTTATTCCTATTTTTTCTTCTCTCCATTTTAAAAGAAATTCCATAATTTTGATTAAAAATTTCTCAGGAGACAACGTATAAGATATCAAAGATCTGGAAGAATTCGTAGAACCTTTCCTACAGTGGTATCAGAGCAAATATAGTGATATACAGTAAAATCAGATAGCCTTATATCCATCAATAGCCAAATCGAAAGATTGGAAGATGTCTTCGATCAGCAGCATTCAGTCTAAGATCAATAAGATCTTGGATGCAGAAGGTTCGAACTATTTAGTCTGGAAGTTAAAAACTTCGCTCGTACTAAAGGGCAAAGGTCTATGGCAATGGGTAGAACCATCAGAAGATAAGCCAATTGCTCTTGGCGAGGAACTTTGTGAATGGATGGAGAAAAATTACAAAGCTATAGCAATTATTGCATCTTTAGTGCACGACAACATAATGCTAGATCTTTTATCAACTTCAAATGCGAAAGAATTGTGGGAAGAACTACGAACCAAGAATGAGACTCAATCTCAAAATCAAGTCATGTCCTTGGAGGACCAATTGACTTACCTACAATGGGACGACAAGGACCTGACCACATTCATACAAAAGATAAAGGATTTGTTTATTTCTTTGCAAAATTTCGGCACCGAAAATGGATCTCAAAGGAAAAGCAGCTTAGCTATTTTCTTCGTGCCCTACCTAGGCATTCCACACAACTCGAACTTTACTAGCAAAAGATTCGACAATGACACTTCAAAAGTGATAGATGGAGTCAAAGAGGAAGTAGAAGCACACGAACACTATGATGAAAATGGTGATTCCGAAAAAGCTCTTTTCACTCAGAAGAATAAATCTTCAAAGAAGTTTAAGTCTAAGAGGGAGTTGTTTAAGAATAATGAAAATCGTTCAGACGAATCAAAGACAAATGATCGACAATCTGGAAAGCAGCAAAAAAATTCTGGTGAAAATAAGATCTGCAACAGATGCAAAAAATCAAGTCATACAGAAAACAAATGTTGGTTAAATCCAAAGATTGAATGCATTCATTGTCATAAACAGGGTCATGCAGCAGTAGACTGTTATCAGAATCCCAGAAACAAAAAGGAGTAGAATCGAAGCGAACCTTCAAATTCTAATTTCATCGAAGACAAACCAGAATGTTCCAGAGCAACGGAAGAGAGAACAACAAGAAACTCAGCAGCATATCTTTCTGAAGATTTATGTTGTTCATCAAATTCGCAAATTCGAGAAGTAGTTCTTGATTCAGGATCCACCTCACATTTTATTTCCTCAAAACAAATATTGTCTGAGTATAAGAAGATGAATTATTCAAGATTTATTATACTTGGAGACGGTTCTAAACATATAGTTGATGGAACTGGTGTACTATGGCTAGACATGAATCAGGGTGAAAAGAAACTGGAGGAAGTTCTCTATGTTCCTACTCTTGATAAGGATCTTCTATCCGTAGCTAAGATAGTTGACACAGGAATGTCAGTACCCTTCGCAAGGAACTCTTGTAGATTGTTCGATGAAGATTTTGATAACCAGGCTGCCAAAGGCAATAGAAATGGTAATTTGTATCACTTGAGCATCCGAACTACAGTTGAACAAGCTAGTCAAACTCAGGAATCAACAGATATTTTGTGGCACAAGAGGCTATGTCACATGAACGTGGAAGCCTTGTACCAAGCCAACAAAAGTCAGAGAATTGAAGTAGTCAAAATTAAACGTCGAGATATTCAAACTATTTGCGAATCATGTCTTAAAGGCAAAATGTCTCGAACACCTTTCAGTAAAGATGTTTATAAGGCAACCAAGGTACTGGAAATTGTGCATTCAGATATTTGTGGACCATTTGAAGTGTTGTCATTGGGTGATTGTAGTATACTTTATTCGTACAAATCAGAAGCTTTCGAGAAATTCGTTGAGTATACGAATTGGGCTGAGAAGCAGACCGGCAGCAAGTTCAAGCAAATTCGCACAGATCATGGAGGTGAGTACATTTCCAACGAATTCAAAGCTTTCTGTATTGATTGAGGTACTATGCATACAAAAACAGCATCATACACACCTCAGCACAATGGAATAGTTGAACGAGAAAATCGTACACTTATGGAAGCTGCAAGGTGTATGATGGCTCATGCAAAATCACCAAAGGAGTTATGGGCAGAAGCAGTAGCTACATCAAACTATCTTCATAATCGAATTCTGAAATCAAGAATGCCGGATAACACTCCTCATGAAGTATGGTGGAAGTCGAAGCCAAATTTGGCTCATGTTCGGACATGTGGATGTGTAGTTTATATGCACATACCAGACAAATTGAGGAAGAAACTTGATGAAAAAGTAGAACAAGGTTTTATGGTAGGATTCGAGTTGCATTCTTCATATTATCGAGTTTACATATCTGAAACTGGAAAAGTAAAAGTTGTACGAGATGTAAAATTCGAGTCAAAGTACATAGCAGACAGTGACTTAGTCGACTATGAAATTCTCAAGATTTATTATGAGTTACCTTCTATAGAAGTAAGTAGATGATAAAGAAGAATTACCATCCAGACACAATAGTGATTCAGAGGGAGTTCAATTTTGAGATCCTGAAAGACTCGAAATTGTTTATGTTGATGATACTCTAATTTTCTCAAGAAAAGATGAGTTAATTTCAGATGTCAAAAGAAACATTTCTGAAATATTCGAGATTGCTGACCTAGGAGAAGCAAGAATTTATCTAGGTTTGCAGATCGAAAGAGACTTTAAAGGTGGTAAGTTATATCTTCACCAACAAAAGTATACTCTGAAAATAATTGAAGATTTCAACATGCTCGAATGCAAAGGCGTGAATACTCCCATGATATCTGGAACAATACTGAGCAAGGCAGATTGTCCGCAGACTCTTGAAGAAGAGAAGCGAATGGCCAAGACACCCTATCGCAGGCTGATTGGATCATTATTATATCTTATCCAAAGTTTCTTTGGTCTTAGGTTCGAGCCTCCCCTTGGAAACCAAGAAGCATTATTATATCTTGCAGACAACACCAGATCTGATATAGCATTCGCAGTGTACAGGCTGAGCCAATTTAATCAGAACCCAAGATCGTTACATTGGAAGTTAGCAAAAGCACATAGCTATCAAGTATCATGTTATTCAGAACTTAGTCGAGAAGAAGATACTGAAGACAGTCTTCATACCTACAGAGGAAAGGACAGTTGATACCTTTACAAAGCCACTAAGTAAAGCCTTGTTCGAGAAGCAGCAAAGAAGATTGGGGTTAATCCAACTGCCACTTTGAGAGGGAGCTGTAGAACAACTAATCAGACAGATTTTGATTCTACCAACAACGTGCAGTTTACTTAACAAAGGATGAGAAAGAAACGAACGCGAATTCGAAACTTTTTCTATTCGTGACCAACTCAAAAAAATTCGTGAAAGATTTGTGAAGCAGTGTCTTGTGGAAGCTCGTGCCTTTCTTGTTGAAGCTCGAAAGATTCGCGAACGGAATCTTGTCGCAAAATTTTTCTGTTTCTTGTTCAAGCCCAAAATGTCGCGAAATTGTCGCGAACAACTCGCAAAATCTTCTGGACTGTTCTTCAAGCTCACCTATCGCGAAACTATCTCGAACAATTCGAGAAATATTCTAGCTTCCTTCAAGCTCAAGAATTGTCATCTGTCACAAACGATTCGTGAATGACAAAAATGTCACAAAGAAACAAGTGTCGTGAACAATTCGTGAAACACGAAGTTGAAATGAAGAGACAGACTGTCGCGAAATATTCGCGAACCAAATTTATTCGACCCTAGAAACCAGAACATTGTTGAATATCAACCGTAAAAACGAATTAGATTCCGTTAGAAAAGGAAAAAGGCCAAAGGATTTACCTGTAACAATATAAATACATGTGCACTTATAGTAATAACACACTCTCAGATTCAAGCTCAGACTTAGACTCAGACTGACTTATTTACTTATGGCATGTGTTGAAAGTCCTTTCTCTATTCCATAATAAATATATCTCTCCTACACTATTAGCATATTTTCACATAAAAATTTCTAAAATTGGCATGTGTTGAAAGTACTTCCTCTATTCCATTATAAATATATATCTCGTACACTATTAGCATAAACGTCGATTTGCAATAGACTTACATGTGTGTGTGCAAGCAACAAGCCAAATCTACAGCTGCCTTGGGGTCACGAGCTTCTTGGACAATCATCTTGCCCATACGTGCCTTGGGTCAATGAAAATTTTGACCAATGAATGATGAGTGTTTGTTGGCCTAGTCCAAACTGCTCGTAGTGTCCTTAAGCAAAAGAGCAGCGAGGGCCTACTAGTAGTCAATTTGGAGTGATGGCCTTATCTAACGATGGAGCATCCAAGGATGTTGGTAGAAACTCCATGTCTTCACCATGCACTACTATCCAATTAGGAGGGGCCTACAATTGGCACTCCAACATAAAATCACAGGATGGGCAATCTAGCAATGACGATGAATCTTACCACTATCTTTCCGAGATATTATCATATATCTCCACCCTTATATCTTTGGGAGCCCACCAATGTCACTATAGTGGTGGTTCAAAATACCCTCATCCAAGATAACATGTCCCGAGATAACATATTGCTTGGCATTATGTTCTCCCGATGGTCAAGAGAAGTTTATGAAAGTCTTTTCAAGATTAAAGAATATATTTATTAATAAAAAATACATGGCAATCCATGGTAGTGTACATGGATAATAATGTTGCTTGTGACAATGCATATCCACGCTTTAATCTCTAATTTCAAACTACATGTGGAATAGTAACATCTAAGAGCCTACAAAATTACGATTGGGCACCTAAAATGTGGATGTAAAGCCTATTTATATTCATAAATCTTGAAAAAGAATGTTTTTCAAGTTGAAATCCTTCTCTTTTTTCATATGCTACTTCTGAACAACATTGAGTAGTTGCAACATTCAAAGGGTATGGAACTTAACTAGGGTTATCTTGTTGTAAAAAATATCATTGAACATGAACATTCAAGCATAGGGAAATTGGTACATATTAGTAACTCTAAGCTCCTCTCCCCAAGCTAGCTGGTGTGTAAAATGAATGTCCTCCCAAGCCTTTAAGTACACTGCTTGTTATTCTAGTCCCAGGGCACATAACGTACATGTGGGTGATCAGTCCACTTGGCCTACCCAGCATACTCCCTCTTGACACATGAATATAGTATCTTAAACCTATGTCACCACCATGCCCATTGTACACATGTGGCTAGAAGACCACATTGGTCACATGCTGGATAACTCTAGTCACTGCTCCTCAAATTTACGGGTTAGCTTGTACATCAAATCTATTGAACTCGTCACACGACATGTCATGTGCAAGTACACTAGGTTGCAAGTACAACACACATGGTCATGACTCACCTCAAGTGCCTCTGATGGGGAGTCATCGACCATTAGTGTCAATCCTATCACATCTAGAACTACTACTCTCGCTGGGACATGTTAGATCTATAACTGGATCCTAACACTCTGTAAGTCCCTAGTGCTAGATTCGTGTGGGACTGGCTAGGTTAAAATAACCAGTTAGTTGTTGAAGCTCATGAATCTAATGGTTGCATGTTGAGGTTGAAGATTTTTTTTTCGTTGAGGAAAAATCCTAGCCTCTATTGGAACATGCAACTGGTAGAACATTGAATGGGGATTGTAGTTATGTTTTTTTTTTGTTAGCAAAAAGTAAAGCTAGGATCAACTAAGAGTGTATGGAATCAAACATCTCTTTGAAATTGGTTACTCCCTAGAAAATAATCAATGGTCTTTTTTCCTATTTCTGTTTGAAACATGTATTTTATGGGTAAACAGAGATAAAAAGACATGATTGTTTGGAGTCTCAAGGAAGACATAAGACTTTTTGTAGTAACAAAAGTGAACTAATGGACTTGATTTAGAAGTCTATGAAGTGGGTTCATGGATTTAGGATTGATTCGGTGATTAATTTTTCAGATCAGTACCCGGTAAGGGGAAATTTGATTTCCTGGTACAATTTAACTAACGTTTCTAACTCTAGTTTCAAACGACTTACATACCAATTAAACAACTTTTAAATTCTATATTCTTGGGGAACGACATAAATACTACGCCAATCTAGCAGATCTATGTTGGTATAGCACGACATATACCAATTTTTGGCGCTGTTGTCGGGGATAGCCAAATAAAGTTGATACACACTGACAACTCCATCTCCATCCCTAATGTATGTCAGATAGAGCTGCTCAACTAGAAAGATATCGGAAACTTCAAGACGACTTTTTCAAAAGCCTTTAGGAATCTTTGCAAATAGAAGATTTACCCTTCCAGAATTTTAACGAAACTTCTTTTGATAATCCTCTTAATCCAGAAAATTTACTCGAAAATCCTCGTCCTGAAGCTTCCGCTGCAGTTGAACCAGGTTTTGAAGTTGTAAATCCAGCTCCAGATCTTGATCCTGAACCAGAGCCGGAGCGTAAACCTGAACTAGAACCGAATATGGAAAGCCCTGGTCCCCGTTTCACTTCACTCTCGAAGATCAAATATGATTATTTTAAGGGAACATCTTTAGATGATGCTGACAGTTATGTTTCGCAGTTCAAGTCAATTGCTAATTCAAACAACAAAGGTGCTGATGCTGACAGGCTGCGGATCTTTTCTGGTCTTCTGAAAAAGCAAGCGCACATATGGTACAACCAAGGTAGCTATCTGGTTACTATTGAAAGATGCATTTCTGAACCAGTTCAGAGAATTTGGTTATTCATCCAGAGTTCTTGGACGACACAACAATGTGCAGAAGAAGAGTAAAAAATCTCTTCGAAGGTACACACGAAAGGTAAAGAATCTAATTGGAAAACTGACTGGTGTATACCTTGTCGTGATGCAGATTGAGTGGTTTTTGGCAGGTTTACCACCAAAATCGATACTGCAGACAAGGAGATATGACTTCTTTATCAGCAATCATAGCAAGTGCCAAAAATTATGAGACTTCCAAGTTAGCATGCAAAAGACATTCTACTAGACGTACTCGAAAGTCTAACCATGACTCCAGTGGCAGTGAAGACGAATCTAAATATGAATCCAATTCAAGTTCTTCTAGTTTTGATTCTGATTCCAGTGACTCATCAGACATAGAAACTAATGATACAGATCGAAAGAAGAAACAAAAGTCCAAACGAAAACAAGATAGCAAAACTACTGAGGACAAGTCTACGACTTCTAAAGTTGAAAAGCTTTGGAAAAATAATATGGCTGATCTTAACAAAAAGTTCAACGATCTGAAAGTTCAAATTTTAAAAGTTGCAGACAAGAGACCGAAAACTTCTTCTTCGAACTCGAGAATATGTTGTATGAAATGCAATACATCTGGACATTCGAAAGAAGATTGTAGATTTGTGAACGTAAAGTATGCTGAAAATCCTTCTCAGGAAGTGCTTTTTATATTCCAAGATGATGCGACTACCAATTATGTTCAAGGTTCTACAGTACCATTGCAACAAGGCAAACCAAAGTTTGCACCAAAGAGACACAACCCAGCAGACCAAAATTCAAAAAAGTCTGATGTAGATGATGAAGATACAGAACGCGAAACACATGGCCATACACAGGCCAGTATGACGGAAGGTATAATTCTGCCAGATTCTACAGAGCTAATTGAACTTACACCTGAAAAATTTGCGCATGTTTCTAAGACCCTTGGAGAGACAGAATTGGCAGAATTTATCGAGCTGTTGAAAGAGTACCAAGATGTATTTGCACGGTCACTCAAAGATTTGAAGGGAATACTTGTTGAATTTGGCGAGCACCACATTGACCTTAAAAAAGATGTTCTTCATGTTCGACAGAGACAATATCATCTCAATATGAAGTACTCTCTTATGGTAAAAGACGAACTCAACAAGCACCTTAAGCAAGGTATTATTTATCCCATCTTAAGTAGTGAATGGGTGTCTCCTATTGTTGTAGTTCCAAAGAAGAAGATTGGCACGATTCGAATTTGCCAGGATTTCAAAAAGCTGAATGCTGCTACAAAGAAAGATCACCATCCATTACCCTTCACGGATTTTATTCTAGACCAAGTCGTTGGGCAAGAACGTTACAATTTCTGTGATGGTTTTGTAGGAAAGGTTCTGCTGTTAGAAAGGTTCTACAAATTCTTCCTTAGAGAACGCGATTAGAGGTTGAATAAATCACACCAATATCAACGTTTTCAATCATGTCTGAATCTGATCTATGTACTAATAGAGCAGTTTTATTATGATTAAATTATGCATGCGGAAATATGGGTGCAAAAATTGGAAATATATGCGCGAATGTGATAGACAATTAGATAATTAGATAAACAATTGAAACTTTGATCAGAAAACGAATTTTATAATTCCGAGTCTGAATCAATATACATTTTTCTTGCTGCCTTTGTGGTATCTCTTTTACGAAGAGTACGTAAGTTGATTTTGGAGCAGAGGATGAGGGAGGTTGGCCCATGGGCCGTTTAGATTGTGGCCCATGGGCATTGGGTTAGGGGCAAAACTAGGAAGCACCAAGGGACTTTCGGATTTGTATAAAATTTACATGTATTGCTTCAAGAGAAACTACAAAGTCGTATAAGCAACCAACTAATTTAAAAATCTCTCGATTATCTTGCGAGAGCAGAAAATCAAAAATCGGCTAAAGTTGTGAGCAGCAAGGAAACTTAGTGCTTGTGATGCACAAGTAGGAGCTAATTTTTTTAGAATACTTTTAACATAATTCAGTGCTTGGCCAAGCACATTACAACTTACAAGTGGAGCCCAGGTGGGGGTGCACTTTAGGCTCAGGTTCTTCGTACAGTCCGAAATGCATATGTAGTTGACAATAGCTATGAAAAGCATCTGTCCACGTGGCAAAGTAACAGTCCACGTGGCGAAATCTGAGACGTTCTTTATTACATAAATACTCGTAAATTTGCCACGTGGTAAAATCCGAGATGTAATGAGGAAACTCTATCCACCAGCATCAGTTAGAACCGTCCCTGCTTCAGTACACACGCCATCGATGGCCTTTGTTTTCCCTGCTTCACCCCTCCTCCATCTCCATCTCCATCTCCATCGCCATCTCCGCCTCCAATCCTCCTCCGTATCCCATTGTCTTTCATGCTTTCCTTCTCAATTTCTGATTAATTTTTGGTTTTGCTTCACTTTCATGCAGTCTGATGCATCGACAGTACAGGAAAGAGACAGAAAAAGTATGAAATTGACTTGCATTGCTGTGGGTTCCTTTCTTCGTTTTGCTTGCTGGTGAGGAGGCTCTGATCGTCCTGTAGCTCTGCTTGCGATCCTTGAAGAAAGGTTATGCTGGGATCCTGGAGTGGGCTGGGAATTCTGAGAATCCGATTCAGGTAGTTTGTGATCTTGCAGATTAAGAGTTCGCTCTGCAGGATATGCCACTTTTCGTACATGTTGTGGGCTTTGCTAGTATGAGAATCCTACTGATTTTGTGTAGGTTGCGATTTTAGGGATGCGGGAATTGGAGATGGGTGCGATGTTCATGCTTCGAAAGTACTGAGTCGAGGAAGTAGTGCGTGTTGTATCTCAAGGAGAACTTTATTGTTTGTTTGAAGATTCGGTTTTCAGCCGCCATGGCGTCACATAGGTTCTCTTCTTACGAAATTATTGGCACTCGTGAAGAATCGAGTGCTGCTAACAGTCAGGTGCCATTGTATTTGAATGTGTATGATGTTACTGATTTGAATGGTTACTGCTATTGGTGCGGCTTGGGAATTTTCCATACTGCAATAGAAGGTCGGTCTCAAACCTTTAATTGCAATAAAGATCTGTTTCAGTTTCGGAGCTTTCACGCATTTTTTTGTTTCCATGCTATTTTACTTTACTCCAGGATCAAATTCAGTGACTTTCAAGTAGAATATGTTCTGATTTTTCACGGCTGTTAATCTGAAGCTTTTAACTCACCCTGGAAGCATCCAACTTGTTCTATCTAACTTTGCATGGCTGCTTTCAATCTGTTGAAGAATGAAATTCCTTCCGGAAATTATCAAATTCAGTTGGAGTTTGCATGGCTGTCTAAGGAAATGTTTACAGCTAAGAAATACTATTTTCGCTTGAACATGAAGTGAAACAAAAATCATGAGAGATCTAATCGATTTCAAATTGTGGGTCTGATTTGCTATAGTAAGCTTGTTTTTCCTGTAGAACTTCCTTCTAGTGAAAGTAATGAGGGTCTGAAAGTGGTATATTATCCGGGAGTGATGCAGCCCATGGCGTAGAATATGCATTTGGAGCGCACGAGTATCCGATAACTGGAATCTTTATGGTTAAACCTCGAAGATGCCCTGGATACGCTTTCCGCGAGAGCATTCGTATTGGCACAACCCACATGAATCATTTGCAGTTTAGGGAATTCTTACAGCAAATTGCTAGCAGTTACAGAGGCGACACTTATCATTTGTTGCTCAAGAATTGCAACCACTTCTGTGACGATGTCAGCTTCCAGCTTACAGGAAATCGAATACCTGGTTGGGTGAACCGGCTTGCAAGATTAGGTAATTTGCACGTAGCTGTCTATTTCCTTTCTTCAATAGTTTATGTGCATCAAGTATTTTTTTTGGGTTTGCCATACTTTGTCATCTCATTCAAGATCATCAAATTCAAGATCAAGATGATCAATAGAACTAAAACTAAGAATCAAGTTTTTTTTTTTGGGTTTGCCATACTTTGTTTGTCATCTCATTCAAGATGATCAATAGAACTATGACTTAAATGATCTTTGAACAAAGATCTAGGCTATCTCTCGGCATGGGTTTATAACTTGTTATGCCATCTACTTTAAGTAGATGTCTCTAAGTTCTTTTGACCCAATTAGGATTTAACTCTGGCTTGAAAGTGTTAGCTGACCAATTTGCAAGTACTGCACATTGCGTGTGTTATATCCTATGCCACCATGAGAAAATATCACATAAGCAAAGTTTAAATGCTTAACAACAACTATATAAGCTCAAAGTAAAATAATGTTCCCTTCTTTTCTTGTACCAATCTTTTGGGATCAAAGGGAACATGGGTGACTAAGCTGTACGCATGGGATCCCAAGCATGACCAACGGATGCACTTTGTGCATGTTGTCCTCTAATGGACCGGTTGTGTTGATGTTGCCCAACTCTGACATGATTGTGGTAGAACATGTTCCATTATATAGATATTAACCAACGGGGTTGGCTCAACTGGTTAGCTTGGCATCCAAAGTTTCTTTGGTCCCAGGTTCGAGCCTCCCCTTGGAAACCAAGAAGCATTATATAGATGTTACCCAACGGGGTTGTCTTAGTTGGTTAGCTTGACATCCAAAGTTTCTTTGGTCTCAGGTTCGAGCCTCCCCTTGGAAACCAAGAAGCATTATATAGATGTTGCTAAACCCAAAAAGTTGATACTAAGGGACAAGGAAACATTGTCTACTTTAAGCATATATGGAAGATGTTAGGCATTTGAACTTTGCTTATGTGATATTTCTTGCACCTTCTTTGGGTGCCATAAGCTCCAACACACTCATTGTGCAAGGCTTGCAAACCGATCCACTAACACCCTCACTCAGGCAACCACAGCAAAACACCTCCTCCAACTGCTTATACAAGACCCCTACTTGGCTCTAATACCATGTCAGAGTTTGGCAGCACAAAGCAGCACAACCAGTCCACAAGACGATAACATGCACAAAGCACACCCGCAAGCCACGCATGGGATCTCATCCCAACCGCCTAGGCACCCATCTTCCCTTTGATCTCAAAAGGCTGGTACCAAGGGGACAAGGGAACATTGTCTACTTTAAGCTTATATGGAGACTGTTATAGGATATTTCTTGCACCTTCTCTGGGTGCCCCGGGCTCCATCATACTCACTGTGCGTGGCTTGCAAACTGGTCTACTAACAAAAAGCTTTTCATCTTGAGGAAAGATTGTAAAAGGAAGTTCACCCATGAGAACACTATGCTCCAACACTAATTAAAAACCTAACGAAATGGGATGGGATTTTTTTTTCCACCAAAACTAGTTCCATAAAAAATTTGAATGACGGTGACTTGTGGTTCGTTGAAGAAATTCTTATGCTCAATTGAATTATGTACCATTATAGACTTTTTATGTTTTATAGTTCATACAGTTCCTTTACTCATTAAAATTAGTCAAGTAGCTAGAGAAAATCTCCACACAATAGCCCAAACTTGGATATTGTTGCTTGCTCAAGAATTTTGCAGTCCTTGTATGGGACGATCAAGTTACATCTAGACAATGCAAGAATGATTTAGGCTCTATAACTTGCTTCACTCTAAAATGTCAATATAGCAAATCACCTCAGGAAATATTTGATACTATTTTTTTACAGCATCTGAGTTTGTAGTTGTGATAGATAGACATTAACTAATATGGGTAGTTTTATTTGTTTGTAGATTATCTAAGCAAGGTTGCTTTTCATATGTAACTGCCAAAATCTAGTAGTGGGAGGATTATACCCAGTAAAAGTTTTTAGATGGAGATACTACCCAAAAAATCAGCAATTGTCCAGAAATGGAGGACCTGGGCTCTGCTCTATATTGTATCATTTTCTATTGTCATTGTAGGGAGTGTGGCTTAGAAGTGACCAGAAATAGCCTGCGGTTGTATCTGTTTATCGTAGTATAAATGGAAACCGTGAAGCTTCTTCGACAGTGCTTGCTGCAATTTGTGGGGAGAAATGGTCAAGTAGGCTGAAGACTTGACATGAAATGAATAGATACATAAGATAAAAGTTTCATGCTTGGAATTTGATACTGTAAACCAAGGGGTTTGCTGTGACAACATGGACAAAATGTGGCAGACACTCTTAACTTCCAGCTAAGGTGGAAAGAAATGAGGGTTTGCTAATGTCATGGAAAGGCAGCTTTAAAGTTTTTAACGATGTTGACAATTTTGAAAAAACACAGAAACATTGCAGGGTTTCTGGCTGATGTAAATGCAAAGGTTAGGGGTGCTCTTAAAATTGAAAGAAATAACAGAAGATGGGGCTGTTGGCAGTGCAGTTAAGAGGTTGGATTTATAAACTTTTGCTGCCAGAACGTAGTTGGCTGATGCCCTCGAAAGGAAGAAGCAAGTTAGTTTCATAACCTAAGTTTCCCATCTTCTGCAGGGTTGAACTTCTCGGAAGCCTAGACATCAAAACGCGAACAACTGAGAATAGCAAAAGAAATTTACGCCAGTATTGCCTGGATCGTGATATTTTTAGGATAAACCATGGTAGGCAGATGAGTGATTCAAGGCATTGCTTTGAAGCCCAATTGAATATGGTCTTGAATGGCTGATTGTTGTTTGATCAAACATTCAATACACAGCTTTCAATACACAGTGCCCTAATATCTTCTTTTTTTGACTTCGCAGGATGGTTTTGCAAGTGTTTCTTGCCAGATTCTCTTCAGTTATCTGCT
The DNA here is from genome assembly GCA_029204225.1 of Diphasiastrum complanatum. Taxonomy (NCBI): domain Eukaryota; kingdom Viridiplantae; phylum Streptophyta; class Lycopodiopsida; order Lycopodiales; family Lycopodiaceae; genus Diphasiastrum; species Diphasiastrum complanatum. The sequence continues at coordinate 41,224,375 of CM055104.1, forward strand.
GTTCCCCATAAAGGTATGTGATCGGCTATGGGAATATAAACATTTTATGGATGCAAATCTGTACAATGATTCCATTGTCAAAAAATTCTGATAATAAATCTGTAAGGGCTATGATTATTTTGCAGAAAACAAGAATGCACCACCTCATGAGACGGAGCAACTGCAAAATGACGGCTAGCATTTACTTCATGGAATGATGACAAGTCTAAAAGATGCCCATGCTCTAGTCCATCCTCATGTTGCTGTTTTGGACATAAAATCTATGCAAATTTTATTTATTTTTTCCGAGAGAGTACACGATGAGTTCTGAATAAGATTTCCCATATACTGAAAACTGACTTCCAACTCTGATTCTGGATCTAACCTGATTAACAAGTTATTCACAATGGGAACTCTGTGGTTGATGGACTCTTTGGAAGCATGTACTTCCTTTATATATGTACATTCATGCAAGCAGTCAGTTGTGAATTGACTTGACAAATGAGAGAGCCTTATTTTCCTTTGCATTTGTTCCACTTATTGGTGTATCCGAGTTTACTTCTTCATTGTACAACCCAATTCAATCTGGTTGGCTTAGCTTGGTTAGCTTGGCATCCAAAGTTCAAGCCTCCTTGGAAACCAATATGCATTGTACAACTCACCTTTTCCATTCAAAGACTTCAATTTTTTTCTCAAGTATGTGTTTATTGAGAACAAACTCTCCATGGTTTGCTACAAGGAAAAATACTTACATTTGATCAAGTAATCTAGTGTTATATGGGAAAATGACTCCTTTAACCCAAACAAATCGGTATCTCCTTTTTTTTTAAAGGAATTGGAGGCACCTTCTCAGGTGGAATTACATGCACCTTCCGAAAGGAGCATGTAAAAAATCCACGCCAAAAAAAGGTTAAAAACAACTATAGACTATTTCCACGCCAGGGAAAGTCCACCTCCTCGGCCATTCCATCATGGGAAGGGCCTTCTGCCTTTGGCTAAACACTTCCCTCCCCCCAACCTTTCAGAGAAACAATACTCTACAAAACATTTCATTGGCAAAAACGTCAAAAAGCTTCTTGAAAGAAAAGCCAAAGGCAAGCAACTGACAATTTGAATATGTTTTATATGAGACATGAAGGATAGAGTTTGACCTTGTGACTCCTTACCTAGCATAATGTCATATGTCGGGCTCCTTCCATAATACGTAAAGGATCGTGTTGGCATTTTACTTCCTATCATTGAAGTAGATTGAATCATGCAAAGAACAACATTCCTCTGAAGACTATTTTTTGTGATGGGCACTGTCATTTTGAGCATTGTGCATTTGTGAAGATGAAATATGGCAAATTACGAAATTTTGAAGTCCATAAAACTTTTTAGAAGCAGTTTACATCTCATAAAATGTCCATAGCAAATTTGTGGGAGCACATTACACTTTATAAAAATTCAAAATTTACGGGCCATAGAAATAATTTAAGCTATAATGTAAAATGTAAAGACAATTCTTCACAGTCGGGAAATGTCTTTTTAGTGACCTTTTCACTCAATAGAATGGTCATAAAATTATGGTTAGGCTGAGCCATAATTGAATAATCGTTGAATCGAGTATAAAGGTCACTAAGAATATCGTTCAGTCCATAAAGTTCCCTTAGGAGAAAGTCCTCATAATTTAAGTGTGCATTTTTTTTTTTTTTGTCTTGGAGATATGGAGCCAGGTGGTTGTTCCCATAGGGAACTTTGTGGTTAGCATTTGAGAGAAAAGTTTTTTTGTTTTTCAAGTTCTCGATAGAGGGTCTCCATACCACCCCTCGGACAGACAACAAACGATTAGGGGGAGTCGGTGGATGTCTGAGATGAAGAAGTATCAGAAATTCACCGAGTTCTTGACTCCGAAAGCTACGTTCATCTGGATAGTCTGCCTAATCTCCAGGAAGAACTTAGGTCTCTCTATGAGGTTCACGTCGGGCTTACTTCAATGTCTCCAGGAGGCTCCTGAAGACTATCAAGCACTATTTTTTGAGAATTCATTCTTACCGGCCATGCATTCACCATAATGCCCAAAGACTTCCAACTCCTCTGCGGAATGAGGGATAGGTACTTAGGTTCACATCGTGAGGAGCCTTCTACAATGAGGGACCCCCTCGTTGATAGAACTGATGTACCTACGAAGAGGCCAAGGAAACAAGGCTCCCAAGAGGAGCACTACCTCATAGGAGAAAACATCGAAAAAAGTCAGACGCATGGTGCTTCCCTCTGATTCCCCTTTCAATGTAGATAATGTCAATGTAAATAATGTTATAGATATTGCCGCAGTTCTTGGATGACTTTGTAAATACAGATCCATATTTTCCATTTAGTACAGTAGTAATTAAAACGTTATTGGATTCTGATCAGTATCTCAAGTTTTAGAAAGATATTTCAGATGCCATAGATGTTGTTAAACTTGTACTATTCAAGTCAAATTAGAAAGTACATCTCAACCAAAAAGAAACACAAATGCATCTTAATGGTTGAGATGATGATCCTTGTAGAAATAAGTGGGCCAATGGAAAGAACGGACCCCCCAAATCCTTTCTATGAAAGAAAGTCATTTCCTTTGTATGGGGATCCACAAGTTTAATAGAAGGAGACTCTGCCATTTGAGTCTCCACCTTCTCTCTCTCTCTCTCTCTCTCTCTCTCTCTCTCTCTCTCTCTCTCTCTCTCTCTCTCTCTCTCTCTCTCTCTCTCTCTCTCTCTCTCTCTCTCTCTCTCTCTCTCTCTCTCTCTCTCTCTCTCTCCATATCTGTGGATGATTGTAAAGTGTAAGGTAGGATGTTTTAGTTATTTTGTAAGTATTTCAATGATCTATTTTGAATGCATTCCATTGTAAATGCCACGTTAGTGTATAGTTTTTAAAACCTTGTTTGTCTTTGCAGCTTGAACTAGTAGAGGTTGAGCCATCTCCAAGGCTACTCATTGGATCGAACCCGACTCGCCATTGTACTACACATGACACCTAGCCACTTACTTTCGGAGGAACATCGCCTAACACCTCTTTTTCGGTTTGCTCGGTGGTGGCCGAAGTTTCTATCATTTGTTGTTGATCTGCTAGTTTAACTTCCCAAGTGGCCATATCAACCTTCACTGCCTTCTCCCAATTCTATTATATAATTCATCCTTTTTTCCAATCATGGAAAGCATGTGAAGCATGCACCCAGGGTCACTCAAATAGGACCTTATATGACTGTGGGGTGTTGGGTAGGTCTAGGATGACAAAGTTGATCACGAAGCACACATCGGCCACTTTCACATGAACATTCCTTGTCATGCCAATAGGTCACATGCTTGATTGATCGGCTAATTTGATTGTGAAGGACACTGGGTCATTCTTTGTAGATTCCAAGCATGATATAACGTGGACAAGATAACCTTCACTCCGGATCCACCATCAATGATGGTAGATTTTCCCTTATGCTCGATAGTTAACGTGATGTTTGAGACAGTTTCTCATCTAATGTCTATTTTGTCATATGTCATGCCTCTCTCATAGTTCCAACAAATCTTGAATGTAATGTATCAATGCAACGCAAATAACAAAGCTTGCTAAGAAACCCTGCTGAACCAAAAAGTCAAACAAACTCTAACCCCAACACGAAGCTGAAAAAAGAAAGTAGATGGCCCTTGGGTTCTCTCTCTCTCTCTCTCTCTCTCTCTCTATATATATATATATATATATATATATATATATATATATATATATATATATATATATATATATATATATATATATATATTTCTTTCTATCAGCGCCGTCATCGTCTTCGTATATTATTAGTCGCAGCGCTTGCTCGCTCTGATTCCGGAACACTCCTGCAGCAGGCCTGCTAATCGTTTCTTTATTATCACGTCGCGTTGCTATCGCACATCTTGAAATGTCTTAGAATTTCTTAGAACGTTAGTAGCCTCTTCCTTGATGATAAACCACTTGTGAACATTTGGAAATTTCCAGCTAGACCATTCATTACTGGATGAACAAGCTCTATATCCCTTATTGGTTCACCACCAATTGCGGATAGGTTTGAAATATTTTGTTTTAAGGCGGGGAGTAGGAGTCGGAATCAAGTTTGCCCCTTCTAGAGATTCAACCCATTTTTTCAGATCATTCCAAAAGTTTGGGCTGCTATGCAACATCATCCCCTAAGGGTACACCTATTCTAGAGGTAAGGAGATCTTGTAGTTCTATCTTTTCTCTCGCTCCTAGATCAGGGATATTGCATACCTAGGGCTCAATTGGGTGTTTACTAGGTTTCTCTAGAATGGTTGTCTCGATTAGAGGACTTACTCTCTAGTGGGTATATGGGTTGGAGTGGAGATGGAGTCGCGTCTAACTTTCTCTTGATCTCTTTCATGCTGATATCTAGCATGTTCCATTTCTACTCACTTCTTCATTCTCCTAAATTTTTCCGTCTCGGCCGTGGGGCTAGGATATTCCCCCAAATACAATGACTATGTGGAACCTCTACTAGCTTCTCTTGGATATTATGGCATCAATTTCAATGTGTTTCGCTTTTGAGTGCAAGTTATGGTTTATAGGGGTGTTCTATCATGGTTTTTTTGGGATTCCACGCTTAACATATTTATTGGCAAAAATGGTCCAACTTTGGCATCTCTCTCCTTCTTGACAAGACAATTCAAATACGAGTGTCCATACATGCAATCCTTGCAGAGCGGCCCCTGTCTCTTGTTAGGGCACTCAACAATATGATGATTGCCTCCACACCCATAACATTTGATAGGGGGTCTACTTGTCGGTCCTCGAACTTGATTGGGATAAATTGGCACCAATTTGCCCTCATACTCATCTATGTAATAAACATGTGTTTCATCAACAGGATAGGAGGGTTCATAGGGTGGTTCATAAATCTCAAGTTCGCTCATAACTGCATTCACATTAGCAGCCTGAGTAGGAGTGTGGGGGTTGGAATACAAGACCTTAGCTAAGGGGCAGTTCAATGGAGCCCAGGAGAATTAAGGAAAGAAGCACCTTACATGGAAGTAGCCTATGTATATAACAATTTTGTGTAATTAATGGCCTAAGCATGGTATCCTGAGTGTATAAGCCCATCAGTAGTTAGTTACGTTACCAGTTTGGCATCCTACGAGTATATGTCCAACTTGTGGTGCCAATTATTATTAGGGGCAAGAAAACAAAACTGCCACCATGTTGTCTAACTCAATTGACATTTTTGGCCTATGTGACCTGTTTGACAACATCAACAAAACTTGTTGGAATTTTTTTTCTTCAATTTGTGATTTGGACGCCTTGAGATCAAGGACTATTGTTCATATGTATGCCTCCAACAATGTTTGAAATGACCTTGCCCGTCATTACAGGACTTGGTGTGGCATTGCTTCTACAAGTGGCTCTATCAATGAGTGCCTCCAAGCTAGGGCCACTTCAAAAATGTCTTCTTTGTACAAAAGCATATTGTTTTGTGCTTTGCAAGAATGCATCTGCAAGATCAATGACTCTTGCATTGTATAGGCTTATCCATGTTTTATTTCCCTCGCCTGCCTGTCAAGGAAATGTGAATGGATGGGTCAAACAGTCGGATCAGAACAATCCTACTACCTTGGCCGATAAGGCAATGGCACTCTGATTATCACAAAACATAATTGTAGGAGTGTATTGATTCAGACTAATATCTGACAATAAATTTCTCAACCAAATTGCTTCCTTAATAGCTTGAGAAACAACAATGTATTATGCTTCTGTGGATGAGAGAGCAATAGAGGTTTGCTTACAACTGTTCCAAGAGATAGGACCGTTATTGAAGAAGAATGTAAATCTTGATGTGGAGTATCTACATCTCCTCCCCATCTTGCATATGAGTATCCACTTAGTTGATGAAAATTGTCATTGTCGACTTCTTGATAGCAGATGCACAGGTCCATTGTAGCTTGAATGTACCTCATGACTCTGATAAGAGCCTTCCAATGTATGATGTCAGGATTAACCATGAATTGGCTTAGTGAGCTAACTGCAAAAGCAATGTCAGGTCTTGTACAAACCATTGCATACATGAGAGAGCCGAGTATCAACTGATATGGATACTCTCTCATTCACTCTTTTTCCAACTTAGTCTAAGGACATTGGTCCTTCACAATGGCAGGCCTGGATCCATTGGTGAGTGAGCTTCATTGCAATTAATCAGATTGTATCTAATAAGAGTATTAGGAAAATACCTTTGGTGAGTGATGTAGATCAACCGTCTCTCTCTGTCTCAATGGATTCGAATTCCTAGACAAAATGAGCATCACCCAGACTGGTCATGTCAAATTCGAAATACAGCATCTACTTGGCATCCTTCACCTGATCGGTACTGTTGTTAAAAAGCAACGTGTTGTCGACATACAAGTTATGATAATGAAGGAATCCTGCACTGACTTGAAATAAACGTTAGAATCAGCAGTGCTTGGTTTGAAACCATGTTGGATGAGAAATGTGTTAATCCTCTTAAGCCAAGCTCTTGCTAATTGTTTCAAGCCAGAACGTGCCTTGTGGAGTTTACAGACATGATTCCTCTTACCATCAAAAACGTATCCCTCAAGTTGTATCATGTACATGTCTTCTTTTATAACTCCATTCAGATAAGTTGTCTGTACATCGAGTTTATGTACTTCAAGGTCGGCCATAGCAGCAAATGATAAGAGGACTCAGATCGATGAATGCTTGACTACTGGACTAAAAATCTCATTGTAGACGATGTTTGGGATCTGAGAAAATCCTCTAGCTACTAGTCGGGCCTTCCTTTGGTCAATACTCCCGTCAGCTTTATACTTGAATTTGAAGACACATTTGCAATCGATAAGATTGTTACCAACAAGTAGTTCGACCAATGACCATGCCAAAAAAAAAACACACAAATGTATCTGGATGGTTGAGATGATAATCCTTGTATAAATAAGTGTGCCAATGGAAGGAAAGGAGCCCCCAACTCCTTTCTATAAAAGAGAAACATTTTCTTTGTATGGGGATCCACAAATTTACTGGAAGGAGAGATTGCCATTTTGAGTCTCTCTCTCTCTCTCTCTCTCTCTCTCTCTCTCTCTCTCTCTCTCTCTCTCTCTCTCTCTCTCTCTCTCTCTCTCTCTCTCTCTCTCTCTCTCTCTCTCTCTCCCCATGCCCTCTCCAACTATCTCTTTCTCTCTATCTCTCTCCCTTTTTCTCTCACTCTTCTCTCCTTCCCCTTTTCCCTCTCTTTCTTTTGTATATGTGTGGATGATTGTAAAGTGTAAGGTAGGATGTTTTAGTTATTTTCTAAGTATTTCAATGATTTATTTTGAATGCATTCCATTGTAAATGCCATGCTATTTTATAGTCTTAGAACCTTGTATCTTTGCAGCTTAAAGAGGTTGAGCCATCTCTAAGGCTCCTCATTGGATCGTACCCAACTCACCAGTGTACTACACATGACACCTAGTCACTTCCTCTCGTAGGAACATCACCTAACACCTCTTCTTTGATTTGCTCGGTGGTGGCCAAAGTTTCTATCATCCGATGTCGATATGCTAGTTTCACTTCCCAAGTGGCTAGATCAACCTTCACTACTTTCTCCCAATTTTGTAATATAGTTCATTCTTTTTCCCAATCACGAAAAGCATGTGAAGCATGCATCCAGGATCGTCCGAATAGGACCTTATACGACTACGGGGTGTTGGGTGGGTAGGTCTAGGATGACAAAGTTTGTCGCGAAGCGCACACATCGGCCACTTTCACGTGAACATTCCTTGTCATGCCAATAGGTCACACACTCGATTGATCAACTAATTTGATCGTGAAGGACATTGGGTCCATTCTTTGTAGATTCCAAGCACGATACAATGTGGACGAGATAACGGTCACTCTGGATCCACCATCAATGATGGTATATTTATTTGCAAACCCCTTATGCTTGATAGGTAACGTGATGTTTGAGACATCAATTTCTCATCTAACATCTATTTTGTGGACCTGTTGGACAAGGGAATGTGAGTAGAGTTAAGGAGGAAAGTAGGGGAATAGCCAAAAGTAGCATCTTTGCATTGTTAGGTACCTATCCAGCGATCTAACCCTTTTTTACAGGCGGAAGGGCTTTGCACAACGAAGATCTACATCCCTACAACGCCACCGATGTCGGGGGTAGGTTTCCACTAACTAGTATAGCTGCATTTTAGCTATTTTTTGCTTTTTAATGTAGTTTTAGGTAGATTTTTGGGTGTTTAGAGTTAGTTTTCTGTATTTTTCTGTGTTTGGACTGTTCACAGCTAGCGGAGGAGGTGTGAGAGGGTAGAGGAGGCCCTGAACAGCTTCTAAGGGCTTGAAATCCAAACTAACCAGTAAAAAAATCAAAAAAGCACACCAATCTACATTTTGGAGGAAAAAAAAACCAAATTTCCCATCAAATTTTGTTTTCTCCAAAACTAGTGAGAGTTAACCCTCACACGACTGGCAGCAGTTCCAGGGTACTATCCCAGACCTGCATAGAAGCCTGCGAGAGTTAGTTCCAAGCAGTTTGCAAAAACAAAGAAAAAAACTATAAAATTTTAAAAAACCCTCGTAAAAATCCAGAAAAATTGCAAATCTTCACTAGAACTCTCACAGAGCCCTCTGAAGCTCCATCTCAGTGAGAACAGGACACAGAGAAGCTTGCAAGAGCTAGCGATTAGAGGTTGAATAAATCACACCAATATCAGCATTTTTAATCATGCTTGAATCTGATCTATGTACTAATAGAGCAGTTCTATTATGATTAAATTATGCGTGCAGAAATATAGGCGCGAAAATTGGAATGATATGCGTGAATGTGATAGACAATTAGATAATTAGATAAACGACTAAAATTTTGAGCAGAATACAAATTTTATAATTTTGAGTCTGAATTAATATACATTTTTCTTGCTGCCTTTGTGGTATCTCTTTTATGAAGAGTACGTAAGTGCGCAAGTGCATAAGTAAATAAGTCAGTCTGATTCTAAGTTTGAGCTTGAATCTGAGAGTGTGTTATTACTATAAGTGCACATGTATTTATATTGTTACAGGATAAATCCTTTGGACTTTTTCCTTCTGTAACAGAATCCAATTCGTTTTGACGGTTGATATTCAACAACGTTATGGTTTCTAGGGGCGAATAAATTCTGTTCGCGAATATTTTGCGACAGTCTGTCTCTTCGTTTCAGTTTCATGTTTCGCAAATTGTTCTCGACACTTGTTTCGTTGCGACATTTTCGTCATTCGCGAATCGTTCGTGACAGATGACAATTCTTGAGCTTGAAAGAAGCTAGAATATTTCTCGAACTGTTCGAGATAGTTTTGCGACATGTGAGCTTGAAGAACAGTCCAGAAGATTTTCTGAATTGTTCACGACAAGTTCGCGACATTTGAGGCTTGAACAAGAAACAAAAAAATTTCGCGACAAGATTCTGTTCACGAATCTTTCGAGCTTCAACAAGAAAGCCACGAGCTTCCACAAGACACTGTTTCATGAATGTTTTCAAGTTGGTCACGAATAGAAAAAGTTTCGAATTCGCGTTCGTTTCTTTCTCATCCTTTGTTAAGTAAACTACGCGCTTTGTTGGTAGAATCAAGATTTGTCTGATAAGTTGTTGTACAGGTTTCTCTGGCTACAATCAAGTTGGAGTAAAGAAGGAGGATCGACTGAAGATCACGTTTACTACTGATTGGGGCACTTATGCCTACAATAAAATGTCCTTTGGTCTTTGTAATACACCAGCTACTTTTCAGAGAATTATGATGCCAATTTTTGCTGCTTTTCTAAGAACATTTCTCAAAATTTCTGTGTTTACAGTAATATCAAATCTCGTATTCAGAAACTGAAGCTTACATTGTAGAGGTGTCGAGACACTTGTTTGTCACTTCACCCCGAAAAATGTTTTTTCGATATGAGAGAAGGTATTCTTATGGGCCATAGAATATCTAGTAGAGGAATTGAAGTCGACAAAGATAAAGTCGAAGTGATAAAGAATCCGTTGATACCAACGACTCTATGTGAACTAAGAGGTTTCTTAGGACATGTTGGTTATTATCGATGATTTATCCAGATTCATGCCTATATTGTTGCAGCCCTTACACTGTTACTCAAGAAACAAGTCGTTTATATTTGGACGGCAGCACAACAGAAAGCATTCGAAGAACTTAAGCATAGAGTGATTAATGCTCCAATTCCAAGACCCCCTAATTGGTCGAAACTATTTTATTGTTTCGTTGATAAGTCAGCATTCGCTATTGGTGTTTGTCTGAGTCAAAAGGACGAACTGAAGAAATACCATACAATATACTATGCTAGTCGCCGGCTTAGTTCTTCGGAGAAAAATTATCCGGCAACAGAAAGGGAAGCACTTGGAATGATTTTTACTATAAAGAAATTTTGGCATTATTTGTTGGGATATGCTCTTATATTGCATGTTGACCATTATGCTTTGAAGTATCTTGTTAATAAACATGATTTATCTGGCCAAATTGCTCGCTGGATTTTATTGCTACAAGAGTTCACTTATCAAGTTGAGCTTCGTCAAGGAAAGTATCATACTAATGCTGATTATCTTTCAATACTTAGTACGAGAAGGATTGAAGAACCGTTGAATGACGACTTTCTAGATGAAAATTTATTCGAAATATCTTCTACAAATTCTTTATATTTTGATATTATTATTTATCTTAAAAATCAGATATATCCTGACAAATATGATTTAGAGAAGAAGACAATGTTTCAATACAAAGTTACACCTTATACCATTATTAACAACGTTCTGTATAAGCTTGGTGCAGATCATCAGTTGAGAAGGTGTCTTGAAGCGGAAGATATTCCAAAGGTTATTCAAGCCTTACATTCCGAAGATGCGGGGGGACATTTTGCCATGAAGAACACTTTTAATAAGATTAAGACTACCAAATATGTTGGATATCACATGTAAAGTAAGACAGGCGAAAAACGTGTCTGTCTGCATAAATACAAGTAAATTTCCACAGGCGAAAAAGGCGATACTGCCTTACAAATGCCAAAAGTGTCCTAATGGAAAAGCGAAGGTACCTTGTAAATCAGTTTTTAAGGCATTTGTCAGAGTGTTGTATTTTTTGCATTTTCATCAATGTTAATATCAGCGAAGGCTAACGTCGCGGCCTTCTCACGATCATCCCATGCACTGTGCAATCATATTTGACAATGACAATAGCCACCCACGATCTCCCACAGACAACACGTCCACTTTTTGTACTTTCTTCATCTGCACACTTGTAAAAATTATGTATATATTGAATACCATCTGCGTATTCAGTGTGAAGCATAACAACATCAGAAGCTTATCAGAGATAGTCGAAGTAGATGTTTTCGCGCATCAATTCTTCCTTTCGGATGTATTGTCAGTAATAGGTTTATCACCTTTTTACAGATTGTGTGATTAGCTTTGTAAAGCACTCGGTTTCGTCCGCTATTTTCTTGTGCTCGCTTGCATTTTTGACTTGTATATTTAGCTATATTTAATCTGATTACAGCTCTGTTTGTTTTGCATTCAGATTTGTGTCAATATTGCTATGCTTTTCTACATTCTATCTGACTTTGCTCTTAGCAAATTATTATTAGTGTAGCTGTTCGCGACTAATATTTAGTCTCGTCTTTCACGAATTATTCGCGACTAATAATTTGTTTATATGTTTGCAACAAATTATCTTTCTGATGTTTTGTTGCTTAGTGTTTGGCTACGTAATCAGATTGAACGTGATAACGTTTTGTCCGAGTCTGATAGGCGTAGTCATGTTTAAGGAAAGAGTGAGATAGCTTATTCCACTGCGCACGAACACTTTTCATTCGAGCTCGTTTCTTTTTCGAGTTTCGAGTTCGCTTCTTTCCATGTTCGTTTCTTTTCGAGCTATCTTCATTTCACACCCCTCTTTTTCAACATGGTATCAGATCTGTTTTCTGTAGCCTGATAAGCTTCCATAGTAACAAGACTCTACTAGCCATTAGAGTAATTGTCTTCTTGTTCTGTAATTTAGCACCAGTTTTTCATACTTAAGTCACTAATAGTTTTTTCTATCACCTAAGATGAAAACAATGCTAATGGCCAAAGAATTGTATGACGTTGTTATAGGTGCAGAAGGGAAACCCGAAACTGACGACGCAACAATCGCCAAATGGAAGCTGAAGGATGGCAAAGCTTTCGCGCTGATCATCCTCAACATTTTGGATACTCAGATCGGCCATGTATCTGAAGCCCAAACATCCAAAGATGTCTGGGACATCTTGAGCACGTTATATGAAGTGTGAGATATAGCTTCCGAGCTACATCTTAGGAAGAAATTTTATTAGAGGAATTCTCAATATCAAAAAGACCCTTTAAAGAATGCCATGTAGGATATAGAAAAATATCAAAATAAAAAAAACAATATTGTTTATTTGCTTGCCCCCACCACTCCCGAGGCCTCCCCAACTCCCAATGGTCTAACCATAGTGTCTATAGTCACAGTTAAGAACTGTAAACAATTCGGAGTATAACTTGACTAAATTAAAAAATATTCCCTCCATTGGTTACGAAAAGAGCAATATTTTCATTGGATCTAAAATATGACCGCCATCCCCAAATTCGAATCAAGAAAAATAGCAAAATGTTTACATATGCATTCCTTCCACGAGAATGAAAATATGGGTGCCATCTCCAATTATGAACGCGATCATCACATTGGAATGGAAATATGAGCGCCAACTACCTATTGGAATGAAAAAATGAGTGGCATTTTGAAATTTGAATCAAGCATACAAGCATGGAGATTGGATTGATCATACAGAATATATAATATAATCAAAGATGAGTATTTTGTTTTGCTTCATAGAATCTGGTCATAATACTTTGATGCAACTGATTACTCTATTGTTTCTTTTGATGATGACATTGTATCATCTACATGTGGATATCCCTATTGATTTGGCACCTTTGCAGAGAAGAGGAGGCAAACGAATTCAATATCTACTGAGGATCGTTCTCGTTACAGGGCAGAAGGAAAAAAAACTTGGATTTGTGGATAGATTATATCCACAAGATCCAAGCACTTTGACACATCCCACATTCTCCTCAATAACTCATTTAGTTACATGGATATGCAATGGACATAGTGGATTACTAGGATATTGTGAAAGATTGCAGAACCATGGAAAACAACTTTATATGAATAAAGTTCATTTTTTAGAAGGTGAGCTAATTCGGATATCCTCTTATTGTCAGAATAGAGATTGTCATCTCCGAAAGACATTAGAAAAAAATGAACAACTTTAAAAAAATAATGAATCGTTACAAAAGATAACAATCAATATCGAATCAGAACTAGAGCAAATGCAATCAATCTTACAATTTATTCGTTTTGAAAACTTACAATTAGTGAAAGATGTGGAACTGGCAAAGAAGAAGGCTGAAAGTAAGAAGCGAAAGCGACAAAGTTGCAAGGATATTCAAACGCTTTCAAAAGGAGGTTATCGAAATAGAAGAATCCATGCATTCAAGTAAGTATATCTTGATTTTTGTAGGTTTTTCAATGACATTTGGATTTAATTTCAACTATGATGATATTCTGTTAACTATCTGTTTTTTTTTGCAGATCTGCATTAGTAGCTCCTCGAAATATTAAAGACAATGCTTCACTAGGAATGTCATTGGGCACAATATTGACAGGCAAATCCACTGGGCGTATCATGATGAATAATAGGAGTTCAAATGTAAAGTGTAAAATAACAGAGTCTTTGATGGTGGACATTCAAAAAAATTTAGATAAGACTATAGTTCAGGGTGCTTGTGATTTTGCAGGTATTAGCAGGGAAGCATATGCAACAATATTTAAACTAATTAGAGAAGCTTTTAAGCAAGTTCAAATTAGAAAAGTCCCAATCCCTAGGACATCTGCTGCTGCCAAACCTGTTCCTCTAGATAGGACTGATCTTCCTACCGAAGCAGGCAGCCCCCAAGAGAGCTCCAAAAAAAGTGAGGGTAGATACCACAGAATCTGCGAAGCCTAACCCGGAACCAATTGTAGATAACGCTGCTCTTGATAATGTTGTAAATATAGCTACATCGATTTTGGATACCCCTGGAATTCCTATAGATACTACACATCCACCACCTCCTCCTCCTTCAAATCTTTATACATATATAAATTCTGATGATTATCTTAAATTTGAGGAGGACATAGCCGATATTGTAGATAGAATTGGTACTCCTTTTTGTTTTAGACTAGAGGAACTTGACTTTAGTATAAATTATAGAGTTGTTGATTGTTTGGATCTAAAAAATAGACGGACTTCTATCAGTGATCATGTGATAGAGTCTGGGCTTACACTCTTGCAATATGACATTGCAAGAGATTCATCCAATGAGTTGCTGGTGCTGAGTAACTTCTTGCTTAAGGCCTTCAAGAAGAATAATGACACATTGTCACAGTGTCTGACTAGTGGATTCACACCAGCAACAAAATATCTGCTTGTCCCTTATCATACCAAGTAAGATATATTAAATGCAAAGAATACATAAGGGGATCACTACCACAACCTTAGGAAGTTTATGTACATTGTTGGCACACAAGCTCAAAAGATCATTGCCTAAGTCGGATAACAATTAAGGAACTTGCATCTAGAAATCACAAAAACAAATGATCAACAAGTACCTACCTCTGCCTTAAGAAATGCATAAAATTTCCTTTTATGTTGTACCCTTCAATGATTTTTGACCTCTTCATCAAGAGTAGCACCTTGCAAAATTCCAATTTGCCAATTGGGTCTTTTCAAATGCATTCCTTTTCACAATATAATTGCCACTACTTGAATTTTGATCACCACTACTTCACAACATTTCGTTCAAAATGACTACTTGATAACAACTACTATCTTGAAACATTCTCTTGATATATATATGGAATTTTTTGTCTACCTCAATCACTATTCATGCAAGGTTCTTATCGTGTTCTCGTACATGCTGGCTCTACAATAGCTGCTCTATCATGCAAAAGGACAACTATCTAAAATGAATACCTCTTAGAGATTGAAAAAGAAAAATTGGACATGATTGTTTCTTTCAAAAGTATTATATGCATCCCTTGTAGTAGAGCATATTGTTATCATGCTTTTAAAAATATTTCTCTATTGGGTTTGCTCAATCACACAAACAAATATAGCACTATATATATATATATATATATATATATATATCTATATATATATGTTATTATATTATGTCATAATTAAAACATGAAATCTTTTATATGAATTAGATAATATACAATATATTTTGATGCTATGATTACAATCTTTCATGTAGTATTTATTCTAATTGTTATCATAAATATTATGAATGTATGTATACATAATCGTATCATTCAATAATAATCTAAATATTATTATTTTTACTATTTTGATATAATATTTATACCACTTAATATAGTCACAAATATATTATATAGCATATTTCATATATAATGATATGATACTACCAAACTAGGTATAAAAATATATACATCATCATAATTATATGTATATATACAAAAATATATAGACTCATGTATAATAACATTGCATATGCTATAAAAATGACCACAACATGTAATAGCTCAGTGATTCTAACATCTTTGATATACTGGCAACATACCCACCATGGGCATTGTGGTCTAGCATAGCCAACAAGTAATCTCTACTGTAAGAGAGGTGAGTATGATGAGAGAGATACTAGGATTGACATTTGTGAAACATTGTAGCCAATATGGACATTGTGCTATGGCATAATCAACAAGATATGGTAAGTAATCATTCGAGCACTCTTAGTACAAGCCATTATTATTACATTCATAAAAGGGCACTACTCTTAGTAAATGAAGCATATACACAAGGATCTTCCTCTACAGCCAACTTCTGCAAGCTTGTACACCATAGAAGATGCTAAGATTGACCATCAAAAATTTAATTCCAAATTTATTCCACTGCATATTGTATTCCAGCAATACGCTCTTGGACCAAATTATTGAAATTACAAACAAATAGTGTGAGAACTAACAATACTGCAATCCATTGGCAGAGAGAGAGAGAGAGAGAGAGAGAGAGAGAGAGAGAGAGAGAGAGAGAGAGAGAGAGAAGGGCAGGCTTGCAACGCGCTACAAGAACATCAACAGAAGTTAACCTTCAAATTCTTCCAGTGGCTGAGGATAATAAAGATGCAACTCCATAGATCCCACCTTATGTCTAAAGTATAAGGAAATCACACACAACAATATTTGTAGAGAATCAAACTCGGTGGTGGATATGAATTTTCTTGTGAATAAAAGTTGTAGACAGACAACTTGCAAGAGCTGACTTGAGCTTCTCAGCTTCCAAATATACAAAAAGGTCATGGTCCATTATTAAGTAGCAGACATGAGACCTGAAATGTCTGACTTAAGCTACTCAGCTTATAACTTGTTTTTAGTATCAAAAGGTTATGAGAATGGCATGACTTGGAAATGAAACAAAGATAACACCACTTCTTGCGCACCTTCAGCTACATTCTTATGTTATGGCTATCACAAAACAAGAGCACCTAGAACATCTTCAGATCTAAAGGTAATTATTGTAACAAGGCTTAGGCTTTCAGTTCACAGTACGACAGACAGAATGACGTGGACAGGGTCAATTTTTGACAATGCCAGCAATATAGATTTCCAGACTAAACCACCACCACTGCTAAAAATTGCCCTTACAAGGTGCCCATGGAAATACTAGCTTAAACTTGACATGGATGACTCAAAATAAAGACTCCAAACGGTACAGTACTAGACTAACTGCCACAGCACATACTCCTAGAAAAAATTGGCAAAGCTGTTAAGGAACGTTCTTGACTGGAAGATAGAAATACTTGCTCAAAACTTCAACTGGATGACTCAAGATTCAAACTACATAAGAGGCTGATAACACAAGCTAACTGCTAACTCATATCAACCTGATGGAAGAATGCTACAATCCTCAAACGACCAAGCTCCAAAGATAAGAAATTGTCATATCACTACTAATAACGATACTGAGCTGGTTTATATGGCCCTTCCACAGGCACATTGATGTAAGCAGCCTGATCAGGAGAAAGCTTTGTAAGCTTGGCACCCAACTTTCCAAGATGAAGGGCAGCAACCTTTTCATCCAAATGCTTCGGCAGGACATAGACTTTCTTTTCATACTTACCTGAATGTCTCTCGTTCCATAGTTCCAGCTGTGCAATCACCTTATGCAAAAAACAGAAAAAAACAAAGCGTAATTAAGTCAGCTAGAACAGACACCCAGCATAAACTTAATCATATGAATGCTCTGTAAGATTCTTGAATTCACTGCTGTATGATCTGAACAAGATGTAACGAGAAAACTTGGAGACGGCTAAGACTGATATACTGCTGCCTCCCAGACCTGATTTGTGAAAGAGCACGACATGACAAAACTTGGATGTCCTGTGGCACATCCTAGATTCATAAGCCTGCCTTCAGCAAGAACAATAATTCCCCTCCTGGTCTCAGGGAACACCCAGCGATCTGTTTGGGGTTTGATAGTGATCCTTTTTATGCCAGGATAGTTTTCCAGACCAAGCATGTCTATCTCATTATCAAAATGACCAATGTTGCAAACAATAGCATTATTTTTCATCTTCCTCATGTCATCAACCATGATAATATCTTTGTTTCCTGTTGTCGTCACAATAATATCTGCATCTGCAACAACATCTTGTAAAGTTAAAACAGAAATGCCCTCCATAAGTGCTTGTAGGGCACAAATAGGATCAATTTCAGTTACGACCACCCTAGCACCAGCTGCTTTCATGGCTGCAGCACAGCCTTTCCCAACGTCACCATATCCACAAACTACAGCAGTTTTGCCAGCAATCATGACATCAGTGGCTCGCATTAGCCCGTCAGGTAAAGAATGGCGACAACCATAAAGATTGTCAAACTGCATCCAAAGAAGGAGAGTCATATAAGTTGAATAATAAAACTAAAAGAAGAGCAAGCCCCTACAACATTGATTATTCCATCCCCAAAACATTGCAGAGCATAAAAACGTGCAACATTCGAAAGTCTGGGCTAGCTAGAAATACGCAGTCTGCTGGTAAACCTTAACAAACACATTTCCATTGACATAATCAATATACGAGATAAACTAGCTTTCATAACTAAAATCTAAGCTTCAGTTGAATGCCCTATCAGATAGATTAAAACAATATGAACTTTTTGATACGTAAACTCTCCAATGTGTAGCAGAAGCTGAAAAAACTAAATATGCGTTCAGAATCAGAAATGATCTCTCGACCACAATCTGGAGCCTAGGACCTAGTAAAAGAAGGCGTTGCACTTATGCAAACGTATTGATACTTACTCGGCTCATTCCATCCTGAAAACTGAGGCGGCACTTTAGGTTTACCAAATTCCAAACTCCGTCTAGCAACGGTTTGTCAATTCTCAAAAAAAGAAACCGAGCTCTTCTCGAGAATGGCAGAAGTAGCCACCCACTATGTTAGCACAACATAACTTCTGAGTCTCCTTCAGTCGCGCAAAGATCAAAGAAAAGATTGACAGGTCATGAAGAATACCAGGTGGACGCTTATTCTTATATCTACCCTTGAATCGTCAAAGAGGCAAAAAGAAAAACGTGGACGCACCTTGCTTTTAGTTACAGAGTCATTCACATTGATTGCTGGAAAAAGTAGAGTTCCATTTGATTGCATCTGGTACAATCTCTTGACACCAGTGGTGGTCTCCTCACTAACTCCAACTAGTCTTTCAGCCATCTTTTGATACTTCTTAGGATTTTCCTTGATTCCATCACGAATGATGGTCAAAACAATCTGGAACTCTTGGTTTGTAGTGGAAGAAGGGTCTGGAAGGGTGCCATCCTTTTCATAAGCCCTTTCAGCCTTAAGACCTTCATGTATGAGTAAGGTAGCATCACCTCCATCGTCAACAATCAGATCCGGTCCCCCACCAGGACCCCAATCCAAGGCCCGTTCCGTGCACCACCAGTATTCCCAAAGACTTTCCCCTTTCCATGCGAACACAGCCGCGCTATCACGAGCAATGGCAGCTGCGGCATGATCTTGAGTTGAGAAGATATTGCACGAACACCAGCGCACCTCAGCACCGAGAGCTGTCAAAGTTTCGATCAGAACAGCCGTTTGAATGGTCATATGCAGAGAACCAGTGATGCAAGCGCCCTTGAATGGCTGAGATGCCCCGAACTCAGTCCTGCATGAAATGAGTCCTGGCATCTCAACCTCTGCCAGTTCAATCTCCAATCTTCCAAAATCTGCCTGAGACATGTCCTTCACCTTGTACTCACGCCCACCCGCAGTCTTCTCAGCAGCCAAAGAAGATGCCATTGATTCCTCACCAAGATATCTGCACAAAACAACTTAACAAAACCTTCCACCACTATTTTTTCTGAAAAGATGGTAACAGATAGCGCACATGTGTGGTAGGTTTTATTTAGTAATGCCAGGAGCTGAATCTCCTTGGAACGAAGAGAGATGGCGATGGCGATGGCGATGGCGACAGCGAAATAGAAGCTGTTAGAGAAAGGAAACGAGGATCTAGCAGAGAGAGATGGAGGGATGATTTTATTCATTCATTTATGAGAGAGAGAGAGAGAGAGAGAGAGAGAGAGAGAGAGAGAGAGAGAGTGAGAGCGAGAGAGAACTTGAAAAAAGTTGAAATATGGGAAAAGGGGCCTGAATTAGTTAACGACCTTGGATCCAAGCTTAAAAAAGTCTAGGAGCATTTGTGAGGAGAATATGATGCCGCGTGGCATTATCTCATTAGTTAAAAGGAGATTGATTAAATTCCATACTACAGGCTAGCAACTAGATTGCATCTGGACCGTCCATCTCCAAATGCTACACCATGTATCATTCATCCGACGGTGGGCTACAGCCTTGTAGCTAGATTCGCCGCCCGAGGCTCATCTTTTTGCTACACGGCCTTAGCCCACCTCCTCATGAATGATACATATTACATTTTTTATTACCTTAGACATTTGTGGCAATGTCTTTGTCGTATGCCACCACCGTCGATGTCCTTGTTTACAATGCACAACTAGTATTCTACATAGAAAGCGAAGGCTATGTAAACAAACATTATTCCACACAAAAGGCCATGGCTATGTAATTATGCACCTAGTAGTTTTGAAAGATTCTAGTGGATAAGGAAGTTTCAACCGCTATGTTAAAAACAACCACCTGATTTCAGGTGGGGGAAAGCCCTCTGTCCAAAGGCCTTTGAACTATGAGGGCTCTTGCCCAGGGTGTTAGCCCAAGTGCAAGGTCTTAGTGCAAAAGGCCTAAGGCCATTGGTCCTTCCCTCACATAATTCCAGCTCTTAAAAAAAATTGGTTTCAATTATTATAGTGATTCCACTTGGAATCGTTCTATATTAGTTGGCACATAAAGAATATGTTCTTATGGTGTGATAATAAAATTTAAAAAAAAAATTGAAAAGCTAGAATCACTTAGTGATAAGCTCTAGTAAGTGAACCACATGAAGCCTCTCTTATGGGTGCAAAGTAACAAGAGTTAGAATCACTTAGTGAGAAGTCCTAGTGAGTGAACCACATGAAGCCTCTTTTACTAGTACAGAGCTAGAATCACTTAGTAATAAGCACAAGTGAGTGAACCAGATGAAGCCTCTTTTACTAGTACAAAGTAGCAAGGACCTCTTCCTAAGTGAGAGAGGGTTCTGCTTGCCAAAACCTATAATCCCTTGAAAAAACCTCTACCATGTTTTTAATTTACCTACTAAGAGATTTTTTTTAGGTTCTCATAACCTACATGTTTGCGCACTTATAGGTTATATGCCTATCAAACATTATTCTGTAGGTTTTCATTTTAATATAAATTAGTTGGTTTAAGATTTTAGAGATAATTAGTTTGGCTCTAGGCTGTAATACATTCTTTGAATGGCCCATAATAAAGTTTTAATAAAGTGCATGCCATTTTAGTTCTTGTAAGATGAAAAGATCATACAAGTATTTTTTTAATCGTTGTTAGATTCTAGTATATATCTAAATGTGCAAATTTAACATTTTGATATTGATTATTGCTTCACCCAAATTTTTTGTGTTTTCTAGTTGTCGCTTTCTTTAAAATCTTGCCATATGAATCTTACATCTCAATTTGCTTGCCAGACAAAATATTACAAATCTATATTAATAAATCATTTACTGACTTAGAAAAGCTATGTAAACGTAAGCTTATATGAATCTACCTACTTCACTAGACATAAATTTCTTGCATTTTAAAAAAGTCATCAAGTTTTTAAAAGTCAGCAAGCTAGTTTTTGGAGAAAGATGTCGGTTCCACTCCTATACTTTGTTGACTTTCCCGAACACTGACCCAAAGTTTGAAACCATTGAAATTCTAATGAAAAAGGATAAATGCCTTATAGAGCTTTGTATATAAAATTTGAGCCTCCTTAGACAAAAAAAGAAAAGAAATTTGAGTCTTCTCCTTATAGAATTATTAGACTTTTGGCCCATGAGTTACTAAAAAGCCTACACAAATTTTTCTTCATAGGTTTTGTGTTAGGTTGGAAAAAAAAAATTGCCACCACTGGTCTTTCACCCAAGGTGATAGCCCTAGAATACAGGTCATCGACATGGGCCTTCTCCACATGAAATCAAGTTTGGGGATGTTATTTCTTGAACAATTTTTAGGCTACACAATTATAAAGACCTCTTGCCTTTGCCCAGGCAAGGCATTGCACCCAAAAAGGCCCACACAACTTGCCTAGGTAGCTATAGCACATTACATCCATAGACACTTGGGTAGGTAGATTATATTTATGTTGTCTTGTAATCCCCCCTCATGTAGGGTAATATGCTCATTGAAACTTGGGGAGACACTTTGTCTTATACCCCTCATAAGCAAGGCATAAAGCCTCTACTTTTGGACTTTAGCCTCAAATTTTGCATAGATGATAGGAGGTTGTGTAATTAACACAAACTTCCACGTTGACGATTGTATAACACATAATGTAATATGTTTGCCAAGATTCCTTGTGGTAGGTTTGCAATAATTCTCTCACAAAATGTGAAAAACTAAATTCACAAGTGTAAAGACCCACCATGGACCTTAACTAGGACACTTAATACAAGACGATAATAAAGAACGGATGGTGGAACAAACCAACCCAACCAAACCTACATCAATTAGATCTAGCCCCCAAGCTATGGACAACTGACAATATCTAAATGGTGGTAGGAATGAGAGAGCACTCCAACAACATCTAGCTATCAAGCTCACAAGTCTCGTCCTCCAAGTGAGAAGGGTGTGGACCTACTTATACACAGGACCCAAACTCCTCCCTAAGTGAGAGTGAACTAGGACACCTCATTGGGACACATTTGTAGCCTAACCGGCCACATCTACTATTACCCAATGTGTCATACCAATTCCATGCAAAACTCATCATCGTAAGTTTCAGGCCTCACCAAGCCATTAATTATTCAATAAACTATGAGGTTCCCCATCATTATATCAATCCAACTAATATACAGACTAAGTTGGGCCTTCGACCACTTACAAGGTTGACTCCATGGTTAAGCTGTAACTAACTACATTTGGTTACAAGCATGATAACGAGAGTGGAAGGTTTTGCCTTTAGGGCCTTGTGCATTAGGAGGGTGAGGGCTCGAGGGTGCCATTCCAAGTAGGGCAAAAGATCAAGGTGGATTTCCATTATATGAATTTGAATGAGTAGGGCATTATGGGCCTGCAAAAGAAATCCATGTTTTCGTGGGGTAAAGCCTTAGGTAGAGGTCTTTAAACTCTTCGGAACCTCTCTTCATGTGGGAACCTTGAGGGTGTACATCCCCTAGATCGAGGCTTTAATCTTTACGTACTGCCAAGTGCTTTTGTTTCTTTGTACTTTGGAACCACCTTTACAAACATATTGTTCATGTGTTTTTCAGCCATTGACACATTCATTCCACCAAAAGTCTCTTATAAAAAATCACTTAAGAGTGACACCTGAGTAGTTACAATAATGGCAAGAGCATTTTTCTTTTTTTTTTGCCATGCCTCTGAGAAAGGGACAATGGTGTCATTTGATAATGTGACATGTTGTAGCAAAGTGATTTTGGAACAAACCTTGTTTTGTTCTATCCTTTATGTTCCAATTTCTCTCTCTCTCTCTCTCTCTCTCTCTCTCTCTCTCTCTCTCTCTCTCTCTCTCTCTCTCTCTCTCTCTCTCTCTCTCTCTCTCTCTCTCTCTCTCTCATGGACTCTACTATACGGTTATTACGTTTTATTCGCTCTTCGAAACATCATGAAAAGTTTTTTCCCTTATGGTACTAAACATACATAAAAGCCTTACCTTGCTAAACTTAGTAATATGACCCCCCTAAGAAGTTTTAGTCTTTTGGTGGGAGACTTGGTTTTCTTGAATGACTATGATCAGTGCACATGATAGAAATATGATCTAATGGTGTGCATTATTAGGCATCCAGTGCACCAAGATGTACTGCAATCTCTATATAAAGGAAGATGACACAACCCTAAGTTTCACTCTTCCTGCGCTCTCTCTCTCTCTCTCTCTCTCTCTCTCTCTCTCTCTCTCTCTCTCTCTCTCTCTCTCTCTCTCTCTCTCTCTCTCTCTCTCTCTCTCTCTCTCTCTCTCTCTCTCTCTCTCTCCCTTGCTTCATCTATCTTGGTTTACTTCTCTATTGTGACCATTTCCGCTTGGACAAGAGGAGACTTGTGATTGCTAATGGAAGAGTATTCAAGCTGAGGTATTGTTGCTATCGATTATTTGGCATAATGATCGTCTATAGCTGATATGTTTCATTTGCTAGTTATGCTGAATGGGAATGAACTCACAAGATGTTGTGATTATTGTAGATTGATATAGTATTCTTGCCTCAAAAAACACATTGGAGGCTTCTACAAGTGGACGCTACCTCAAGAGCATCCATGAACAAATCTACAGGTACCTCTGCGCAATGGTAGGAGGGCCGCTGGCCAACGGATTTCAGACGGCCAATGGTTCGCTCTTCCATTTGCGGATTTTATTGATTGATTCTTGATAGTAGTGCATAGCAACAACATACTAAAATCGCAGTAGGCCGCCATCTGAAATTTTTCTGAAAATCAGTAGTATATCATACTACTTGTGATACATGATCATGTCTCCACCCAAAACCATTCGTAGTTGGCCGCCCAACATGCTACCAGTTTGTCTCAGTACTATCTTTTGATATAATGATCTCTGTTCATAACTATAAGAGGTTATGTGAGGCTATGATAATTGTATCAGCTTTGAACACAAATATAATTAAAGCAAATTGCTATTTTTTTTTCGGATGTGCTTATGGAATTGAAGCATAAACATTGATTATTAGGTGGCTTTCTTTGGTGCAATTGCAATGCATGCATTTTATGTGGCATCATTCAATGCATTGGCTTCTTTTCACTAATGTTTTGTGTAGCAAGTACAGAGACCATTTTGAAGTGTAGTAGTGTTTTAGAGATTCTCACTTTGGAGTGTGTTGCGACATTTTGCAACTTATCATTTTGGAAATTGTAGTTTTGGATATTGCTTCTTAAGCATTTTAGACATCCATGTTTTGAAAATCATCATCTGAGTAGTTTATTTTCTTCTTTTCAATTGTCAATGTTCAAGGTATGTTGTTGCAAGCTTGCATAACTACTAATTTGTTCAATGTCTCGAATGTTCCATAAAAAATCAAAGTCTACAATTTTGACATGCGGCATGCATATGTCGAAACATAGTGTCGCCACACTTTTTCTTCATGGATGATACTCCCCTTGAAGGACTATTACATAACTTGAAAGATTAATGACAAAATCAAAATAGTGGATGATTCAACATATTGTTTAGGCAATGTGATATATATATATGATATATCCACCTTGTGGAGGCCTCATGGATGAAAGTATGAAGCCCTCTTGGATGGAACATAAAAATTATGTTCCCTAATGTGTGTTTAGAGGCACATTGTAGGGCAATAGTGGCAAGTACTCTTATCGAGTTGCTTAATATGTCAATAAACACACATTAGATACCTTAATATATGTCATGATAATCTTACCTAACATTAAAGGATTTACTCACAAGATTCCTTCTCTAAGCTACTCATTAGAGACATTCATGTTATTTAGCAATGGAGTGCAAGCTTACATTTCTTCTTATATCTTGCTAATTCTTGTGGTTGTTTTGGTCCTTCAAGGTCAAGTACAAATTCATTCAAATCTCAAATAACTAACAGTGTTTCCATCATGACTTTCCAAATAAAATAGTTGGATGATGTTAGTCTTTCACTAGGTTTCAACAAATAATCATGAATGGAAGCCATAGCAAGAAATTCACTCAAAGCACCTGAGAAACCCTCAATGCCAGGATTTTCAATCATTTTTTCCCACTCTGTAGGAACCTAATAATTACATCTTATCATGGTCAATATGACCAATGATGATCTTTAACATAAATTCAATGTACTTGGGTAACATCATTTCCAACAAACCTATAATAAAGTGAATGATCATACTCACTCATAACAAACCCTTGAGAGAGTAAAAAAGTGTTTAGCTTCGCATACCAACTCCTTGGTGCTTGATTAAGGCCATATAGACTCTTTTGTAGAAGACACACATGATTTGGCTTTGTAGGTGAAATGTAGCTCTCGGGTTGCTCCATGTACACTTCCGCCACAAGATCACCATTCAAAAAAGCATTTGTGATATCCAATTGCCATAGATCCCATCCAGAAAGAGTAGCAAGAGGGATGATGACCCAAATGCTTACCATCTTTGCCATAGGTGCAAAGGTTTCATCATAGTATAGTGAATATAACTTTAACTCTGCATGCCACCTCCAAAACTTTCGTTTCGAGTTGCTATGGTTCAAAAACTAGTACTCCTTTATACCAGCGCATATAAAGAAGTTGAGCCTATATACAATTCCACTGACCCGGATGGAAAAACTTTAAATTTGTCCTAGATAATGGCCCAACATAGACATCTTTTTTGCTATGTGCTAAGTTGGTCCCATAACCAAAGGAAATCTTCTTTTTCCCACTCTGCTTGCCAGTCCTCGTATGTCATGCCTACTGAGCCTGGTAGCATCAAATAATTGACACGCCATTGTAATTCAATATTAACATGGAAAGGACTCCACTTCCATAATCGTTCAGAAAAAACTTGAAAGCGTTCCGCACATACCTTCGACTGATTCCTATTCGGTCGTTTTGCCTTAGGCTGCGCTTCTGCAACGTCCTGTCTATGGATGTTTGTAGCGGGCTTCTGGTCTTCGAGTTGTTGTTTGAGGTATGCTACCTCCTTTTGTAGGTCGAAGATTCTGATATAGGCCTCTGCATACTCCAGATGATCACCCACCCCTGTACAGCTTTGGGTTGCCTAGAGGTGCTTTGCCAAATCATCAATCTTCTCTAGGGCCTGCAAGTATTCCTTAAGTGCATCTGGCTCCGAACAAATTGTTGTTTCTGTAGATTACTCCTTCATCTGGGTGAGTTCTTCTTCAACAAGTTCCTTGTCATTCTCGAGAGGGAGTAGAAAATCGACTCGAAAATTTTCGAGCATCTGGTCTTGAAGAGACTGCAGCTTCGAAGAATCTATCTAGATTGATCCAGAACTACTACATAGCTATAAGGCAGGTCATAGGCATGGATCTTACCAACAATTTCCTTGGCACCCAAGGAAAACTGATGGTACCACCCTGTATAAATTGTCTTTGTTGTCCTCATCCGCGTCTGTGGCCTCCTCATCCACCCCTTTGCCTTTGTCTTGTATCTGGGTGTCAGAGATGGTGTCTCCATTATCCGTGGATGCATTGCTCCTTGGCTTCTAAGAAGACCTGCCCGTAACTGGGATGACGGCCAAAGTTTCAGTTGCAGTAGAGAACTTAGGTAGAGTTTGTGCAGCAGCATCCGACTCTGTTTCGTTCGGAACTTCTGATGTGTTGACCTCCATGGCTGCAATGGCTGTTGGCTAGACTTGTGCAGGGGTGCTCTGCAGGAGGCTGGATAAATCAATCTTCATGGTTGTCAGCATTCTTCCTGCCAAGACACTCTGCTATGTTTTTGTAAAAATGCTGAAATGGTCGCGCATAGTCGTGAGATGTGTGCTCCCACTGCAGCAAACTTCTTATGCTTAATCCAGCGCAGAAATGCTTTGTAGGCAATGGTGCCAAATCATACTGGCTGGCTTGCTAGTGCACCAATCAGGTATCCAAAATTCTATGCTGAGATGGTAGCATCAACATCAGTAATATACAGCACCTGGTTCGCATATTTGCAGAAAAATTTCATCTACACATCCCTCACCATTGTAATTTTGTATCCTTTGTCGACTTATCGATAGAGTCCTTGGACGTTGGATTGGCAGCGCCATCTGTTGGCAGTCCAAGGGCTTCAGAAAAAATAGCTTCATTGACAGTAAAAGTGTTGTTCCGCAATGTAACCTAGAAATCAGACTCAGCCATTGTGTGAATAGAGTGGATAAACTTGGTGCTGATCTCTGATAACACAATAGATGGGCCCACTTTCAGATTACCCAACCTACAACGATCCAGCAAGGA
Source organism: Diphasiastrum complanatum (assembly GCA_029204225.1). Lineage (NCBI taxonomy): Eukaryota > Viridiplantae > Streptophyta > Lycopodiopsida > Lycopodiales > Lycopodiaceae > Diphasiastrum > Diphasiastrum complanatum. The sequence continues at coordinate 41,251,978 of CM055104.1, forward strand.
CTGAATTGAAGCAAGTCGGATTGAAGCATGGATTTTTCAATTGATACTGGAGCTGGTGCTTGCACTCGAATCCATTTTGTTCAGTAAATTTGCAAAGCAGAAAGCACAAGCGATGGTAAGCACGTGAGCTGGTAAACAAGCGATGGAGAGCGAGAGCAAGTAAGCATGAAAGAGTGATAGTAAAAAGAAAATATAAGATGGAAAATAGAAAGTAACAATGTTAAACAATGACACAGTGGGAACGATGATCACGTGGCAATCTTGATTTGACACCTGTCAAATTTCATATATAAAAAGTGGTATCTTTACCGATTTTCAAGACGGCTAAAGAGATAATCTTAAGTAGCTTAAAACCGTTAAAAATTTAAATAATAGTAGAAGTTACGTTTACACAGTCTTCTATGTAGTCATAAATATGGACATAAATGTGAATGACATATATATGGGAACACATGTACATTTCAACATTCAATAAAAAGGGGGTTTACCAAATCCAAAAAGTAAATAATGAATAAAAAATAACAATCAAATAGCTAATATATAAATCAAAGAAAAAGAAAAATTTGGGAAGAAGAAAAAGAAAAATTCAAAGTAAATCCTTGAAAAATACTCAAAAGATTCTCCTCTCAAAATCCTTCGTCGGAGATAATATTTCTTCAATCTGAAACCATTTATACGCGTTGGCAATAATTCATCATCCAATGACTGAAGTTGGACAGAACCGATTTCAAATACTTCAATAACCTTGTATGGTCCCATCCACCTCATATGTAGATTTCCAGAAAATTTCTGATGACGACTGTCATAGATCAAAGCATAATCATTAACCTTAAGGTCAACAATTTTAATATGAGTATCATGTTTTTTCTTTCGCTCCTCCTGTATTTTCTATGTAACATCCTTCAAATTGTTTCGAGTTTTGGATAGTTCTTCAATAGACAACAACCTTTCATTAATACAGTCTGGATCTGTTCGTTCTTGTATCCGAAAAGTTGGCACATCGAATTCAATCGACAATATTGGATGCATACCATATGCCTAGAGTACTGAAGGTAGCCTTTGATCTCAGTCTGTAGCATGTGCAACAATAATCTTATTCAGAATCTTGCATAATATCCCATTCGCTCTTTCAGTTGATCCATTGGCTTTCGGATTATAAGGGGTTGTCTTTCTATGTTTGACTAGAAAATTAGTCAGTAGTCGAATCGTGTCATTTAGAAAATGAGTACCACGATCACTGACTAACTCAAGAGGACACTCATAACGTGTTATTATAGATTTGAATAGAAAAGCAACGACAATTTTTGCATCATTTCATTTTGTTGCTTCCGCTTCAATATTCTTCATTGCATAATCCGTCGCAACCAAAATATATCGACACTTAGTATGTCGAGTCACTGGATTTATTGGACCGACAAAGTCAATCCCCCACTTATCAAATGGTGCAAGTGGAATGATTGGCGTCAATGACCAATTCATGGATTTGGTTGGATTACCAATTGGCATGGATTACAAGATCGAATATAAATGGAGACATCCTTAAACATGGTAGGCCACCAATATTTTGTTGGAAAAGAAGGGTGTGAAACGAAGATAGCTCAAAAAGAAACGAACACGGAAATATCAGTACAACCCCATAGTTATATTTTGTGATAATCAGAGTGCTATTGTCTTATCGGCCAACCCTAGATTTCACTCTAGGAGTAAGCACATCGAAATCAGATATCACTACATCAGGGGCAAGGTTCTTAACAAGGAGATAAGCTTAACGTACTACAGAATGCAGGACATGGTTGCAAAAATATTCACGAAGGCATTAAGTGTTAATGCACACAACAAGTTTTGTGCATTACTTAGTCTGAAGATCAAGGCATTCACGGATCGAGATTAAGGGGAGGGTGTTGGATTTATCTCCTTTACTCTCCTAAATCCTGTGTTAATCTGCCTCCATTCATGTTGCTGTAGTTTATTTGTGTTGTTGCATAGTCTGCATATTTATATGTAAAATAAGACAGGTGAAAAACGCGTCTGTCTGCATAAATACAAGTAAATTTCCACAAGCAAAAAAGGCGACACTATGTTTTTACACATGATTTGTGACAGATGAAAAAGACAACATTGCCCTGCAAATGCCAAAGGTGCCGTAATGGAAAAACGAAGGTACTTTGTAAATTAGTTTTTAAGGCATTTGTCAAAGTGTCATATTTTTCGCATTTTCATCAACGTTAATATCAGTGAAGGCTGACGTCGCGGCCTTCTCACGATCATCCCATGCACATTGTGCAATCAGATTTGACAACGACAACAACCACCCATGATCTCCCACAGACAGCACATCCACTTTTTGTACTTTCTTCATCTGCACACCTATAAAAATTATGTATATATTGAATACCATCTGCGTATTCAGTGTGTAAAGCATAACAACATCAGAAGTTTATCAGAGATAGACGAAGTAGATGTTTTCGCGCATCAATTCTTTCTTCCAGATGTATTGTTAGTAATACGTTTGTCACCTTTTTACAAATTGTGTGATTAGCTTTGTGAAGCATGCGATTTCGTCCGCTATTGTCTTGTGCTCACCTACATTATTGACTTGTATATTTCGCTATACTTAATCTCATTATAGCTCTGTTTGTTCTGCGTTCAGATTTGTGTCAATATTGCTATGCTTTTCTACATTTTGTCTAACTTTCTTATTGCTTAATCTAGTAGTCTGCTCTTAGCGAATTAGTATTAGTCTAGCTGTTCGTGACTAATATTTAGCCTCGTCTTTCACGAATCATTCACGACTATGGAGATTTCTTTCAGCTATGAATGATGTTCGTAGTGAATGAGCAAAACCTGTTGGTGTTCTCATCTCACAAATGACTGACCGTACGTACTTATACTCTTCTTTTGTAAAAATCCAAGGGGCTCTTGGATTACTACAGGTATTTGGCCAATACAATATTTTTATTTTTGATTCTTGTGAATCATGCCTGGTAGAAATACTGTCTTTGTCGCCCACCAAGTGTTTCCATATTATTCACCCACATTTTTGAATATGTGCATAGTATCAAGCAAGTGATTGATCAAAAGGTTATTCCAATATGGTAAACAATGAAAGATGAATAGTCTTTTCATACCATTGATTGGCTTAGTCTTGGATTCAATCCAAAGTTTGTGCCAATCTGCCACGAACATTCTCTTTGGAGGCTTTCTTGTTTCTAATCTTACTCCAAAGCTCTTCTATGAGCATTTCTAAATGGATGATTTTCATCATGCAAGTACTTGCAATGATTTTCATACACAACTTTGTTTAAATGACGTGAGTGTCGAGCATCAATATGTGGTCCACAAATGAGACATGCGTGATATCCAGAAGTTGTAAAACCTAAAAGAATCAAATCCAATTTGTGTTATAAATAGAATTTTTTAAAGAATAAATATTGCATGGATAAAATATAAATGTACAAAATTTACAAGTGATTTCATTTTATAGTCACCTGAACAATCGCCCTGGATAGTCATGCATAGTCCACATTAAAATCGCACGCAACAAATATGTTTTGTCTTGAAGTGGACATGAGATGTCATATGCTTGGACTCCCTTCCATAGTAGTTCTAGTTCTTCAATCAATGGTGCAAAGTAGATATCCATATTTTTTACTTTATGTTTTCCAGGAATTAGAAGTGCTAGCATGAGATGTCCTTTTTTAATGTTATAGTTGACCAACACCATTGGCCAAGTAGACCACGTGCTTGACATTTTTCCAAAAGGGTTAACCCCGTCTGTTGCAAGTCCAAATCTTATATTTCTTGTTTCACTTGCGAAACATGGATATTATTTGTCAATGTGTTTTCATGCAGGAGAGTCTGAGGGTACTCTCATGATCTCATTCGAAGAACGATGACTAGCATGCCAATTTACAAGTTTTGCAAGAGACTTTCAATGAAACAATCGTTGCAATCGTGGGATTATTGGAAAGTGTCGTAACACCTTGCATGGGATAGTGGTCCCTTGTAAGTCATCTCAATATCGAGGAGTATCGCATATAGCACAAGCTTTTAACCCTCGATACCCACCACAATATAAGATGCAATCTTTTGGACAAGCATGATGCAATGTATAGTCCATTCCCATTGCACTCAACATTTTTTGTGCCTCACCTCTTGTCTCTAACATAGTGTTTCCTTCTGGGAGTACTTTGCGCAATAACCTATACATAATGAAATGAATTTTCATAATATAAAATAAAAGATCATTTAGCCAACTTAAACATTTGACTTGTACAACACATCTATTAAACTCTTAAAATTAAATTTAGATCTTATTTACCCAAATAAGGATGTAACACTTGTATCACTCCATTTATATTTTGCTTGGAGGTTCAATACAAGCAACGAAACGGCCAAACGAGATGTCTTTGCTCCAGGATATAATGGTGTGTTTGATTCTTCTCTCAATTTTTTTTCCTTGGCACTAATAAATGATTCACTATCATGTTCAGTGCATTCTTCCACATCATGATGCTCATAGACATTATTTATCAAGTTATTCATGATTTCAACTTCATCTTGAATGCAAAAATCATTTTCACCACTTGATCTTGATTCCGAAAAATAATAAGAAGAAGGTCGAGGCTGATTTGCTTTGGCACATTGTTGTTCATCTATTTTCATCATGGCTCTCAATCTCATACGCTCACGACGTGATAGTTGATTTATGTGCGGCCCATCGTATGCCAATCTTGTTTTGGATATGGAGTGATTGTTGTCATCGTCACTAGAGCTAGATGACAATTCATGGTCCTTCAAACATGGGAAACAAATTAACATATTTATCAATTAACATATCACAAGGTACATGCTTGAGTTTGGCTCAAAGCCTTTTGTACACATCTTGGAAGAGGGCGATTGAGGCTATATTTGATGAATAGATCTTCACCACATTTAATGGGCCTTATCGCACATACCATTATGTATGTACCTTTTGAGTTCCTATAAAAGTATCATTTCTTTCCATTGGTGCGTTCCTCGAAATCACAATCAGTTAATGAAGGGTGCCCAATGGAACTATTTATATATGCAGCAATATTGCCATATTTTTCTGGACGCCCATCAATGTATATACGATGTGATTTCAAAACATTCTCTCCTTGCACACGTCGCCCTTCCAAAGAACAAGCATTGGCATTCAAGCCATAAACCTGCATTCTCCATTGATGACGACATAGAGCATGCCATGAGGTCCTGCATAAGGCATTAATGTGACAACACTATTCAAGGGGACATCAATGCTAGTCAAAGAAAATAAACCCAATCCCGCATTAGGAAAGTGCTCACTTGGCTTGATCATGTACATATGACCCCAATATGAAAATGATGTTCCACATAATGGTAGTGGTACTCTATTAGGCCAACATGAATATTTCTTTCTATCAAAGGGCTTAATCAATGCTTCTAGGTAGGGAGGAAGGGGAGACTCAGTCAATGAATTTAAAACATTCTTGGATAAGTCAACAGTACGTAAATTTGGTTGTTCATTTTCAAATCTTGTCAAAATGCATCCAAGTCATGTTCTTTTTTTAATCTAGATGGGATAGCATTAGAGGAGTTCTCAATATCAAAAAGACCCTTTAAGGAATGCCATGTAGGATATTGAAAAATATCAAAATAAAAAAAACAATATTGTTTATTTGCTTGCCCACACCACTCCCAAGGCCTCCCCAACTCTCAATGATCTAACCACAGTGTCTATAGTCACAGTTAAAAACTGTTATCAATTCGTAGTATAGCTTACTAAATTCAAAAATATTCCCTCCATTGGTTACGAAAAGGGCAATATTTTCAATAGATCTAGAATATGACCGCCATCCCCAAATTCGAATCAGAAAAAATTGCAAAATGTTTACATATGCATTCCTTCCACGAGAATGGGAATATGGGTGCCATCTCCAATTATGAACGCCATCATCACTTTGGAATGGAAATATGAGCGCCAACTACCTATTGGAATGAAAAAATGAGCGGCATTTCCAAATTTGAATCAAGCATACAAGCATGGAGTTTGGATTGATCGTACATAGTATATAATATATTCAAAGATGAGTACTTTGCTTTGCTTCATAGAATCTGGTCATAGTACTTTGGTGCAACTGATTACTCTATTATTTTTTTGATGATGACATTGAATCATCTACATGTGGATATCCCTATTGATTTGGCACCTTTGCAGAGAAGAGGAGGCAAAGGAATTCAAATATTTGCTGAGGATCGTTCTCGTTACGGGGCAGAAGGAAAAAAAAACTTGGATTTGTGGATAGATGGAACATTATATCCACAAGATCCAAGCACTTTGACACATCGCACATTCTCTTCAATAACTCACTTAGTTACATGGATATGCAATGGATATAGTGGATTACTAGGATATTGTGAAAGATTGCAGAACCATGGAAAACAACTTTATATGAATAAAGTTCACTTTTTAGAAGGTGAGTTAATTCGGATATCCTCTTATTGTCAGAATAGATATTGTCATCTCCAAAAGACATTAGAAGAAAATGAACAACTTAAAAAAAATAATGAATCATTACAGAAGATAACAATCAATATCAAATCAGAACTAGAGCAAATGCAATCAGTCTTATAGTCTATCCGTATTGAAAACTTACAATTATTGAAGGATGTGGATTTGGCAAAGAAGATGGTTGAAAGTAAGAAGCGAAAGCGAAAAAGTTGCAAGGATATTCAAATGCTTTCAAAGGGAGGTTATCGAAATAGAAGGATCCGTGCATTCAAGTAAGCATATTCTGATTTTTGTAAGTTTTTCAATGACATTTGGATTTAATTTCAGCTATGGTGATATTTTGTTAACTATCTGTGTTTTTTGCAGATCTGCATTAGTAGGTCCTCGGAATATTAAAGACAATGCTTCACTAGGAATGTCATTGGGCACAATATTGACTTGCAAATCCACTGAGCGTATCATGATGAACAATAGGATTTCAAATGTAAAGTGTAAAATAGCAGAGTCTTTGATGGTGGACATTTAAATTTTTTTAGATAAGACTATAGTTCAGGGTGATTTTGCAGGTATTAGCAGGGAAGCATATGCAACAATACTTAAACTAATTAGAGAAGCTTTTAAGCAAGTTCAAATTAGAAAAGTCCCAATCCCTAGGACATATCACTTGAAGAAAGAGAGGGACACATTAAACATAGGTATGCATAAGATCACTGGAACTCCATTTCATATTGAGGAGGAGTATGAAACTGATGAAAGATCGATATTCTATAATTCATCAAACAACTTATTTGTTGGTCTAAATTACTTGTTGAGATACATTGTCACATTCTATGATATAACCTATGAAAAGGTGAATGACAAAATAATCATAGTACTTAAGTTAGATGAGTCAGAAATTGTGAAAGGGCAGAAGATGGAGAGGGTTAGTATAACTCTCATGAATGGTGCTCTATCACAAACAGAGTACCAAGAAGATTTCAGATTCAATGTCTAGTCAGAAAATGATATATGGTGGTTGGCAGCGTTTCAGGTAACTAGTCTCATTATTACATTACATTCATTGAATAGTATTAACTCATTGTTAACTAAGTCTGATTAATTCTTTGGACAGGTGCTGAAGGAGGATCATGATATATTATCATGGATATTCTCAAGGACATCTTATCCTAGGATCATCAAGGACCATATGGATGGAGGACTTCTCAATGTTCCAGGAGTTGTAGACTTCAATGTTGAATGGCACTTAGCAAGTGATTTGAAAACATTAAAATGTATGTATAATGTCTCTCACGGTGCTACATCAAAACACCCTTGTTTGTACTGTATGAAAATGGCAAAAGATGTAACTAGGAGCACAAGAATTGCTAGAGAATATGCAAATCCAAACTGGAAGCCTGTGTTGCCTATCCCCTTAAAAAATGTGCATGTTTGCACTCTTCATGCAGGTTAGATTAATAGAAAAGATCATTTATCTTCATGTAATGTTTGCTTGGAATACTAATCCAGCATCATTAGCAAAGGAAGCTATCTCTCGATTAGAAGACGTTTTATCAAAAGCAGGACTCCATAAAGGACATGTCAAAATTCAAATAGATGAAAAGCCTTCAGGAAAGAATGGGAACATGCCAACTAAGCCAAGCATAGGAGGAGCAAAGGCACGACATTTCCTATCAAATCATACTGGTAGGGCTTCTAATATTCAACACTCAGTTTGGACAGATATTATTGCTGCTACTCATGACTTCGAGAAAGACGGCAAAACCAGAGTACTAAAAGTTGATGTATGGAAAAAGCTTGATAATATGATTGCTATTTTAAGAAAAGAAAAATACTCTGATATTGATAAGAAAGCTGTCCAAAGGACTTGTGTCGAGTTTGTTAATGCAGTATCAAAAGCATGGGGAGATGATCACATCACTCATTACATGGTTAGTATTAAATTCTTAAAATGCTTTCAAATCCAAACATAAGACTAACATTATGATTTTGACATATGCAGCACATACTAAGAGATCATACAACATTTTTTGCAAATACATATGGAAGCTTGAGTGTATGGTCATCACAAGGGATGGAGAAGTCACACTGGCAAGCACAAGCAGCATTTCATCGAAATACACAACATGGAGGAACCAATGAAAAATGAAACTACATTTGTCAATTGTTTCAGTGGTTCTACCACAGAGTTCAAATTCGACATATAACAAAGTCCACACAATACAACAAGTTTAGAAAAGCATGCAAGTTCATACAGGAAGAGAAAATTAGATGATTGTTGAGTACAAGATTATCATTATCATCAAATCATGACATGTTCAGAATTGCTTTGCAAATTCATTGAACAAGAAATGAGAAATATTCAATGTAAATGTATTGACTGTATTATACCAAAATAAAAAGTGTCAACTATTCATCATCAGATCTTGCGTCAGATTCTATGGCAGTATTGTCATGAAAAAATTCTCTGCTAGCGTATGCATCCAATAGATGTGCATTATCTTTATTTTCACTAAGCTCAATATAAGTGGAATACAATGAATAATGGGAGCTCCTTAAAGGAACATTCCCATCAGTAAAGCCTAAAATGTTCAAAACATAAGATCTTTTAACAAAAATGATCTTATTTGTCTTTACAAATTAATGTCCTCCTAGGTAAAATGATAAAGCTTTAACTGCCATTATAAGAGTCTCCCCGACTGGGCTCAGCTTGGAATGAGCAACACAGATCTCATTCTTCAAGAAATGTCTAAGATAGTGGCCAAGTCCACTATCTCTCTGGAAAGGCGATGCGTGTTGTCTGAAACCACCTCGTCTCGCAACAAAATCATCTATTATGAGAGCATCCTGCAATAGGAAATTTGTTAGCAAAAACACATTCAGTGATTAGAAATATCGTAATGCAAGAAAATTTAAACACTTACACATTCTTCATCATCAGCAGCAACCAGATCAAGATGATCAAGATAATGACCACGTACTGAACTGGAATCATCCGTGAAATGCAATAATGATGGACGAGGGAAGCCCATCTGGGATTGAAATGTCGTGATTTCTTCATCGGATGATCTACCTCGCCCATCCTCAGCTATATTTGATAAAGTCTTAGTAAAGCATTCTTCAGCAGTCATAATTCCCTCCTCATCATCAAAATCAATACCAGCAACAAAATCATCTGTTTCAAAATCTACGAAGTCGGAGAATTCGAAAATTGTGCCGGATAATAAACATAGAACCTCGTCTTCACGATAGTCAAAAAATTTACATAAATCAGCAGTAGTAAAATATACATCGTCATTAATATAATATACAGACAAATTGAATAGATATTTAGAATCCTCTGTAGGGTTGGATTCATCAGCAGATGTATTTTGGCCAATAAAAGAATCTTGTAGAGAATCAGTATTTATATTTATAGAGTCTTGTGCGCGTTTCTTCAGAACTAATTTCTTTCTATTATATTCAGCTTGCACATGTCCGATATACCGTACGTTCCTTCCATACATATCGGTCCTCTGCGAGATTTTTATCACCCTTATGTTCTCACCCTCCTCGTCGTGTGCAAGTCCGCTATTGCATAGTACACATCCATGAATAGGAGAAAGCAGACCAGGAGGGACCTTTTCTCTCCTGGCTCATCCTCAGCCCCTGCGGTGGCCGATACCCCTCCTGCTAGACATAGAACGCGCAACCGCAGTAAGCAGACTAAGAAACCATTTAGATCAAGCCATCAGCATACTACTAGAGGATTGTTAGACATTGTGCATTCAGACATTTGTGGCCCGATGAAAAATCCTTCTATGAAGGATGCAAAGTATTTTATATCTTTAATTGATGAATTTTCCAGAAGGACTATGGTGTACTTTATCAAGAAGAAATTAGAAGCTTTCAATTGTTTCAGAATCTTCAAGGAGCACGTAGAAAAGGAGACTAGAAGGACGATCAAGGCCCTAAGGTCACAGTCCTCACTCAAATGGCTTAGCCAAGAGAAAGAACTGTACTCTGGTTGAATAAGCTAAATGTATGCTGGCACATGCATCGCTGCCCAAAAGTTTTTGGGCCGAAGCTATATCCACTTCAGCTTACATCCAGAACGGATGTTCGACCAAGACCCTCTCAAGCAAGACCCCCCATGGATAGGCTCTAAGCCTTCTGTGAAGAATGTATGGTTGCGAATATCAACGTCTACTGTAGCTATCGCCTCTTTGGGTAGGTCACTCCATCGGATCACCTGGTTGTAGTGTTGCTTCAACTGATACTTCTTATTCACAGGTGCCTTGGGTGGATCGATCCTTGAGACTTTCGCCATAGCAGACTTTTGTGGTGGTTGAGCTGGTACCTTCTTGGTTCCATAACGATCTGGGTCCATGAGGAGAATGTTCGGATGCGTTGCCTATGCGCATATCCCAAAAGACACGAGGAAAAAATTTGACTTCCAAGGTCTTAAGACCATCCTGATTGGGTATGCCTCATCTGATAACACATACAAGCTGTATGATCCTGATACCCAACAAATCTTGTATAGCCAAGATAAAGTCTTTATTGAGGATCAATTCATTGACAACAAAGGCAATTATATTGTCCTAGGATAACCTTCATCATCTGCCATTGACATGACAATCAAAGCTTTTGGCCCAAGCATGTCCATTGTCGACCCACTATTTGACAGCGAATCAGACGAAGACGTTGTTGCTACCCAGCAACAAGTCCCAAGAGTGGTTCATCAGTCAATTTCTCCCAGAAGATCAAGCCGAGTGCACACACAACCCACAAGGTATACTCCTGAGTCTGCATGTCTCTTGATACAAGAACTGACAACAGTCGAAGAGGCACTCAACCACCCAGACTCTGATCTTTGGAGAGAAGCTATGGATAGAGATTATTCCTCTCTGGTCAAGAACCAGATGTGGTCAGTAGTCAAAGCTCCTATTGGCTGCAATATCATTGATTGCAAATGGATCTTCAAAATTAAGTACAATGCCAATGGAGTAATTGATCAAAGGAAGGCAAGACTGGTAGCACGAGGATTCACTCAAATCCCCAACGTCGACTATAGTGAGACTTTCACTCCAGTAGTCAAGCATTCATCGATCCGAGACCTCCTATCATATGTTGCAGTTGCCGACCTCGAAGTGCATCAATTCGATGTACAAACAACTTATCTGAATGGAGTTATACAAGAAGACATCTACATGATCCAGTCCAAAGGATACGTTTTGGAAGGTATGAAGAATCATTCACAATCTTCTTGATAGATACAATCTAAAGAATTGTAAGTTAGCTCACTCACCGATGGATCCAGGCCTACGTTTGTCAAAGGACCAATGTCCCAAGACCAAGCAAGGAGAGGAGCAGATGAGAGAGTATCAGTACTGATCGATACTTGGATCTCTCATGTACGCAATGGTCTGTACAAGACCTGACATCTCTTTTGCAATAAGCTCACTCAGCCAATATATGACTAATCCTAGTATTACCCATTGGAAGACTCTCATAAGAGTCATGAGGTATATTCGAGCTACCATGGACTAGTGCATCTGCTATGGAGATGTCAGCAACAACAATCTTCATCAGCTTAGTGGATATTCTGATGCAAGCTGGGGAGGAGACGTAGACAATCGTAAGTCCACATATGGATTCACATTCTTCTTCAATGACGGTCGTATCTCATGGAACAGTCGTAAGCAAACCTCTATCGCTCTTTCTTCTACAGAAGCAGAATACATTGCTGCTTCTCAATCTATTAAAGAAGCATTTTGGTTGATAAATTTACTGTCAACCAAAATGTGCATTCGTGGCTGTCTAACTGATCAACTTCGTGATGCCATTTACAAATTAGCATCCGTTGTCAGGCACTTATATTTTCTTGTTTATATCGATATCTTATGAAATTGCGTGTTTTTTTTCTAAGACAAGTTTGATAAAATAATATGAACGTACTAAAATCTAGTTATACTGCAAACATGATGTAGATGGATGTGTGGTAAGGAGATTCATGAGATAGACGTGCAAAAAAACAAGAAGATATGGTGGAGGCTCTGTATGTATGCTTGAGAGGGATTTTCCAACTTCTATTTTAGACATACTGGTGCATATGCTTGTGCACTTGGTCCAAGAAGTTGGTATTGCCGGTCCTGTGCACTCAAGCTATAATACAATTGAATTTGATTTTAGTGGTTTCAATAATTGTAGTGTGATTCTTTCAAATTATAAATAACAGAATGTTCTCATTGATGTGTTAAAATTTTCTGTAGGTGGATGTTTTTCTTGGAGAAATTCATGAAAGTGTTGAAAGATTTCATGCGTCAGAAGGCAAGGCCAAAGGGAAGCATGTCAGAGGGATGATTAGTGCAAGAATCTCTATTTTATGTTACCGAAGTTTTGTTTCAAATAGATCCATCTGCTCCACGACTATGGCATGATTAGGAAAGTAATGAGGTGAAAGGTGAAAAACCTCAAGTTATGGGTAGTCTTAAAAAAATGACACCTATTTTGAGAAAAAAAATTTCAATCTTCATGCTATATAATTCAGGAGTAATGGACAAATGGTTGGAATTATAGAAGATAAAAAAGAAGAGTATTGACTAGAATCGACACCAACGCAATAGGCATAGAGGCCAAGCTGCACCTTCACATGATCTTGTGCCATTGCCCAACCAATGCACTATAGACTGGATGGTTGATATACTCCGACAAGCAAGATCAAAGGGACAATTCATATCTGACACAAAATGGGAATTTGCAAGAGGATGTGATTGGAAGGTTTGTCTATAACTCTATTTTTTTTAAGTGAACAATTTTAATTTGTATGATGATTGATTATTGTTTTAATTATAATCAGCATGTGACAGTATCGAAAGTATAGTGCAATGTGAGCATATGGTCGCCATCATCGCATTGAATCAGTTGATATGAAACTACGAACTTATAATTGTGGTGTGATGGCATCCTTCCATCAAGAAAGTCAGAGTAGTGCTCAAGATCAAAGTCCAATTTCTGGAGAGCTTGAGTATGTAGGAATCATACAAGCCATATATGAGGTGTGTTTTGGTGAAATGGGTAAATATTTGTTATTTGACGTGAAATGGTTCAAAATCAACTATAGAGGATCAAATGCAACTGTAAAAAAATATCGTAGTGGAACTTTTTGCTATCGATTCAACCAAGCCATTAAGCATGGACTTTTCAGACACATTGGTGTTGCCTCGTCATTGTGAACAGGTGTGCATGAATTTCACATTTTTTCTTTTTGTCAATTGTGATCAATGTTATATTAATCATCTACACTACTTTTTCATTACATCTATTTATTGTGAATTAAAATGTGATCATAACAAATATCTAATCCTAACATTGCTAAATGTGCAAGTATTTTTTCAACCAGATCGACTAAACAAAGATTGGTGGTATGTTGTTCAAATTAAGCCACGCTCAAAACATGTATTCGAAAATGTATATGTTGAGAATGAAATGGAAGATCTAAATTTGGACAACACAAGTATATCTGATGAAGATGTACATATATCTTCGAGTTTGATTCTCATGATTTCGACGACTCAGATGATGAAGAGGACAACAATGATTCTTTGCATGAAGACAATATTGAGAGAGGTTTTGATTTCGATAGTGATGATGAAAATCATTTTACCAGAGATAAGTTGCAAGATGTATTGGCTGATGAATTTGAATCTTACGATGATGAATAAAGTTTGTACATGTCACAAATAATTTTGTCATAAAATGATCCATTGTGGTCAATATATATTGTTTTCAGATTAAAATTATTATATTTTTCTGTGTGAACTAATTAAGAGATATATGTGTTGATTATTTATATATTATAATTAAAAAGCATCTTCTTTGAGATAATAATACACCTTGCCACAATATTGTTCGACTATTCATTGATCTTTGCAAACACACAAAGGTGTATAACATTGCAATTTTTTTATTAACAAATTAGCTTAACAAGCTACCACATGGCTCTCAATTGTAAGGTACTTAGCATCCTTTCAAATGCATATGAAGCTCATGCTTATATTTTTACCCATTAGTACCATATTGAAATTAATGTCAAATTTTGATTATAGAATTTTCTCAATATACAAACACATCATAATGTCCATAAATGCATAAGATAACATGTAATATTCAACTGATAATAACTTCAATTCATCATAGCATAATAATTTGACATAATGATCATTTGATTTTTAGTTCTAAGTATACACTTATTCAAAATCTTAAAAAAAATCTTATTTGCTTTTAAATTAATCATAAAGTTGTTGTTTATTAACGTATTATTCATAATAGTTAAAAAAAAAAATTACAACAGACTAATTTTGCCATGCATGGCACTGCCACGTGTGGCAAATTTCCAAAGCAAAATTTCTTTAAGTATTGTGTTTTGATATTGCCATGCATGGCAAATTTTTTGACAAATTTTGTCACGCGTGGCAATAAAAAAAGCCATCGCTCTGGAATTTTCTCTGGAGATTTGCCACACGTGGCAAATCCCAAAAGAATCATGTCAGATGACAATTGGCTAAATAACAACCTTACGTGGCACTTTCACACGTGGCTGTGCCACGCCGACATATTTTGGAACTCAAATTTTAAATTTTGAGTTTAAAAAAATTTGCGTGGCAGTGCCACGCAGAATTAAAATTTTTTTGCCAGACCCCACCTTCAGCCTGGATTTCACTAGCAGGGTCCTTGGAAAGGAAAAGTTTTGACATGGATGTGCCACGCATAAGAAAAATGTCAAAATTTCGGCTAAGTATCAGATTCGCGTGGCAGCGTCGCATGGCAAAACACACATATGTGTAGTTGTGCAAGTCTAACGACTTCAATGATCTTTGTGATCAATGTGGGATCAAAAGACAATTTACACAAGCTCATACTCCTGCTCCCAATGGTGTAGAGAATTGTCCGATTGTGAAAAGTGCCATATCTATGCTAGCTGAGATTAAACTACCAAAAGATTTTTGGTCAGAAGCATGCAATACGATAGTCTATCTTCAAAATAGAAGTCCTACCATTGCCATACCAAAGATAACACCTGAGGAGGCATTCACGAAGAAGAAGCCAAAGGTGAACCACTTGCGAATCTTTGGATGTAAGGCCTTTGTACACATTCCTAAGGAAAAGAGACATAAACTTGATGTCAAAGCTATCAAGTGTATATTCTTAGGATATGATGATCGTGTTAAGAGCTATAGATGTTTTGATCCAGTGGAAAACAAAATACATGTAAGTCGTGATGTCATCTTTGATGAATCCAAGATGTATAAAGACGAGGATGCTGAGAAAATAGACACATCCAGTGGGAAAGATGGTATAGTGAGGATACCTCCTGATGATGATCCATTTATTGACTTTCCTAGTGATGGATATGAGGATACATCTCAAGATACTACTACTCAACCTCAAGAGGTAGGTTGGAGAGGTAGAGATAAACCTTTTGGTGCAAGAAAGACTGAAGCTGCAGGTGACAAACGCAAGGAGAAAGATGTACCGTGGGATACATTTTCACCAGAAAGCCGACCACCTGACAAGAAGCTCCCTAAGTGGTTTGAGAGATTATTGGAGAGCCGCGACATGGATGACTTTCCAGGATCATCTAGCCAGGGAGAGCTACGAAGATCAACAAGAGAGAAGACACGACCTGAAAGGTATGAAGCAAATTATGCTCTCTTATCTAGCATTATTCAAAGCAAAGAACCTTCGACTTATGGTGAAGCGAAGGATGATGACATTTGGGTCAAGGCCATGGGAGAGGAGATGGAGTCAATTGCTAAGCATAGCACATGGGACTTAGTGAAACCACCAGTTGGCAAAAAACCCATTTGCAAATGGGTATACAGGACTAAGTACCATGCAGATGGAAGTATAGCAAAGCACAAAGCAAGATTGGTGATCAAAGGGTATGCACAAAGTAAAGGGATTGACTATGAGGAGACCTTTGCGCCAGTATGTAAGTGGAATACTCTACATCTACTTGTTGCTTTAGCTTCAGCTTTTGGTTGGCCTTTGCATCAGATGGATGTGAAATCTGCTTTTCTAAATGGTGGGTTAGAAGAAGAGGTGTTCATGGATCAACCTGAAGACTTTGTAGTGAAAGGACAGGAGAATAAAGTATGTCGCTTGAAGAAAGAGCTTTATGGTCTTAAATAGGCACCGCGTGCGTGGTATAGTAGAATTGATGCCTACTTTCATTCAAAGGGGATGGTGAGAACACATTTTGATCCGAATCTGTATGTCTTATGCTTTGATGATATGGTTGCTTTGATTGCTCTTTATGTTGATGACTTGATTATTACGGGAAATAATCAAGAGATGATAGACATGATCAAGAAAGACCTCATGAAACAATTCGAGATGACAGATCTCATCTTGATGCATTATTGCCTTGGACTAGAGGTGTGGCAAAAAGGACACGAAGTGGGTTTAACACAGGTGAAGTATGTCAAAAAGTTGCTGCACAGGTTCAGGTTGCAGGATTGCAAACCAGTGAACACTCCTATGGAACCAGGTAAAAAGCTTTATAAACTTGATGAGTCATAGCCATTTGATGCTACATTGTATAGGCAGTTAGTAGGGAGCTTGATATACCTTACCACAACTAGACCACATATATGTTATGTTGTTGGTATTGTAAGTCAGTTTATGGCAGCACCTACGGAAATGCATTGGAAGGCAGCTAAGCACATTTTGCATTATGTCAAAGGCACTTCAGATTATGCTTGATTTACAAGAAGCATGAGGGTTTACCTGAGTTATGTGGCTATGTGGATGCGAATTGGGGAGGTGACTATGATGATCGTAGATCCACCACATGGTATGTACTCCAGCTTTGTGGAAGTTGTTTTTCTTGGTCTAGTAAGAAGCAAAGTACGATTGCTCTATCCACCACAGAAGCATAGTATAAGGCAATGTGTAGTGTAGCACATGAGGCTATATGGTTGAGACAAATCTTGGATGAAGTTGGCATGAAGTAGAAAAATCTCACGACTATACATAGCGACAGTTAGAGTGGCATTCAGCTAGCAAAGAATCCAGTGTTCCATGCGAGAACCAAATACATTGAGATTCAGTATTACTTTATATGTGAGAGGCTGCTGAATTGTGAAATTCATGTTGTTCATTGTAGTACGGAAGAACAACTAGCTGATATTTTCACTAAGCCACTTGTTAAAGAAAAGTTTGATAAGTTTAGATCAAAGCTTTTTGTACTTAAAGTTTGTTGACTTTAAAGCTATGTATATGACTGTATAAAAAGTAAACTCTATTTTAAGGGAGAGAGTAGAATTAAAGTAGAATCACTATGCTACTGTACTATGGGTCCTATCAATCGATAAGGATCACTTGGCCTCGCCACGAGGCGAGTCGATGGGACACGCATCCCGCCAATGGCAACCTGGGTCATGCATGGGTTGCCTGAGTGAAGAACTATATGTACAGTGTAATTTCATTTTGAGAAATACAGTTGCTATGTGAGCTTGTTGTGGGGAGTGTTTTATGTCTGTGTTACTGTGTAGCATGATCTATGTTCCTGTTCGAAGCAGATTCTAAGTCTTAAATGGCCTATTAGACTTCTGTGAGGCATTCATACTGGTCCTAAGAAGCAGTATAGGCTGAGAACGAAGATTTCTTGGTTTGTAGAAGTCAAAATGGCTTCAAACTTGATGGAGGTGCTGCAAAAGCCACCGGTCATCAATTTACAGGTCTGATAGCTTGTTGGGAAGGTAAAAAGAAATGCTAATCATTCTCTAAAAAAATCTAGAATGATCTCCATATGGATTTGGAGGTATCCATCCCCCAAAAGTCACCAAAAATGGTCATTTTTTACACTTTTTTTACTTCCTACAAGCCCAATTCATGGAATTATTGGCTCTAACTTTAGGGACAGCTTCAAAAGACTTTGATTCAACTCTTTACAAACTCTACATGGTGTTTTACGGCCACCTACTATCCAACTTTATGAAAAAACAAGCAAAAATGACGATTTGGCTATTTTTCAATTTTTTTTCTTCACTATAAAGTGGAAATTTATGACATGCAACTCTTTCTCTAGCACATGAAAACCAAATTTACATAATTATAGCCATATAATTGATCTGATCTTGCTGGATTTGTGTTCTTACTATCAATTTTGACTCTTTAAATGTTACAAGTCATATCATCATCACATTTATGTGTTAAGCTCACTTTGTTTTTTCAGCACATATCATACATTGTCATCCAGAATCATCCACTCTTGTGGACAATCAAAACGAAGCATGAAATTTTGACGATTTTCAAAGCTGGTGTGCTCACTTGATAATACAGTGTCCAATTTGTTTGAATTTATGATAGGCTTTATTATACTATAATGATGATAGTCAGTTGCCATCCTATGCAGAAGCAGTAGCCAAAGTCATGGAGCGTAGTAGCGATGTTGCACCAACATCAAGAAAGAACAAATAGTCTCAACGTAGTATATACATCGATAATGAGTGTAGGAAAGAGTAGTATTTTCTCGCATAGCTTTTGTGACGTGCCTCGTAGATGCTAGGACGATTTTTGGACTTGTATATCATGTATTTGCTTTTGTAATTGTGGGGGTTGTTCCACAGTTTTTGGTTAAGCGATGGGAAAATGCTGATTTTGGTCATGATTAGGTACTTAATCATGATGTCAACAAGGCTCGTGCATGTATGTGTTTTCTCTTATGTGAACATTAATTAATGTGTACAATTACAATTTAAGGAGGCAATCACAACCTATTTTGAGAACATAATCTATGTTTTAAACTCTAGAGATGCAATCCAAAAGTATAGAGGGAGACCTGTAAAGTGAAAAGAGTTCAATGATTGGATAAACTGTTCAACTAGACTTTGAAGTTGACATAGAACTGGTTCCAAAAAATAAACCCAAGGGGCATTAGGAAAGAGTGGAAAGGAAATGATGTCACATGGATACTTAGAGGACTACTTGGCGAGTGGGATTTTTTAGAAGTGGGGCGAGTGGGGTGTAAACATTGGTCTTGACAATCAATGAAATAGACAAACAAAACTCGCAATGTTGTAATTGCAAAATGTTCGAACTTGTTCAAAATCCACCCATACATGGCCAATATCGAAGAAAAATAATACAAAAAAAATAAAATTATCAAATCTAGTGAAATTTAGCATGGAGTTTTCCAATCCAACAACCTCCACCACACAACACAAAGGCACAAAGGCCCTACTGCATGCACTACAGAACTAAAATGAACATTAAATGTAGCTATTTTCAAGCATGGCCACTACCCATACCCCTAGTGGGCATGACTCACGTGCCACCATCATCTACAATACGATAGCCTACTAGTCAAAGTAGTTAAAGTGTTGACCTTAGGATTTCACCATAGATCCAAGTAGGAGCACATGTGGATGGTGGGGTTCTAATTGGCAAAGTGCTATATTTTGACTCTTTATGTGATTCTATCTTGAGGTTGGATTCTCAAGTTGGAAAACATCAATTTTTATTGAGATATATATTAATTGTAATTCAAAAAGAGAGGGAGCATTTATTACCAAATCACACTATCTCATGTTTAAGCCTTCTTTTGGTCCACTTGAAGTTAGGCTTATAGATTAGATTTTCACGTCTTCCAATGAGTGGCATGTTGGTGAAGACTTCTTTTTCTCCATCACTTGAGGGGGAGAGTGCACTCCAAAGGCACTTGCAATGCCTCTGCTTCACAGGTCCCACATCATCCAAGGGGAGAGATATACTTTTTCTCCCTTAGCTCCATCCATCACCATTGGATGGAGTGGGGCCAGCATTACAGGTGCCCCTAGAGTGCACTCCTTAAGCATTCCCTATTCCACACTGCCACCGCCACAACACTGGTGGTGGCCCACACATCTAAGGGTGGTGTCCCACACTACTGCCATTGGTGGTGCAAAATATGCTTCTCCCACTTGAGGTAAGGAGTAACACTAAATTCCAATCAAGGTCATCATCTTGAATGAGGATATACAAGACAAAATTTATAACATTCTTAAAGTAAAACTTAAATTCAAGTGTTTTAGATTAAAATGAAAGTACAATCCTTGTAACTTTTGAAAAAATACTACTTGGTAAATTATAAAATTTTAAGACCAAATAATCTAATCATTGATGGTAGAAAATTCTATTAGCTTGCCATAATAATTGTCATTGCAACACATCTCAAGAGCAATGTCTACACTCAATTGGGATGGAGGGCCCAAGTAAGGGCCCCACCCTCATCTAATGCATGAGAATTGCTCAAAATTTTAGTCATGAATGGAGTGTTCTTTTGTGTTGGATGAGGGTGGGGCCCTGCCTGCATCCTATGTGGCAATGAGGGATACACTCATCTTGATATGTTTCCCATTGAAGAACCTTGTTTACCATTGGATGAAGGTGGGGCCCTATCTACCCCCTCAATCATGGTTGGGTCAAGGTTACTCCCACATCTTACACTATCTTTGGAAAAGAGTAATCAAGAATTTTTGTCAAACATTTTTAGCGAATTGGTATATTTGGAGACCTTCATTTTAGAGCCATTTTAGTGCACTTCAAGATGTCAATCTAAAAATGATCCAAATTACATAAGAGGTCTCTAGAAAGGCGATGTAAAAATAACCAAAAGAATAGAGAACTACATTAAGTAGCTTTTTCCCTTACTAACGTGCGTTAAATTCCATATTTGATGTTTTTTCATCTTTTAATCACATCCCTTTCACAATTGTAGGTGCTCTGTGTTGGCATTTCTCAAGTAAGCCCTACCAAAAAGCAGTAAAGGCTTCAAATGTCAACGACATGACACTCGTAACTAGAGCCTAGTCCTTGACACTTGTGGGCCTAGGATTACCTATGCTTTAAGTGGGCCCAAATTTGGACCCAAATTTAGAGGATATTTTATTTGATGACTTTTAGTGAGAGGGAGGAGCACATTTGAGCATCATTTGAGTAGATAGGGCCCCGCCCTCATCCAATGGTGCAAAATGCATCTTAATGGTTGGGACTAGAGAGGTCATGATGACATCTCACATAATCCATCTCAAAAGCATTATGTATTGTAAAATGAGGGTGAAAGCTATTGGCGTACTCATTCAATATGCAACTTATGCTCTCTGTAACCTAGTGAGACACATAAGCAAGCATTGAAATTAGAATAGGTGTTGCATCATTCACCCTCATCCAATGTTTCAAAAGTTCCTTGATGTTGGGAAGACCATGATGACATGAGTGTGTACTTTTGGGTGATGGTGGGGCCTCGTTCATCTCGATTACCAACAATGGCAGGCATTGAAATTAGACTAGGTGTTGCCTTGCCCTACATGACCCTCCAAAATGCTCATTGAGGTTGGAGAAATCATGTTGACGTATCAAGCGTTTTGTGACAATTGGATGAGAGGAGGCACTCAAACCTACCTTTTTTTTTTTCTCAATCAACATGCAATGTTCGCTCTCCCTAGCAAGCAATGAAATTAGACATGTTCTATTGTCAACGGCATTTTGAAGTGTAAATAAAGGTGGAATTCTAATATGCTTATTAAGATCATTCACTCTTTAATTTTATTATTGCTCCTAATGGCATTGTGAAGGATAAAAGAAATGTAAAATTATGAAAGTTTTATGAACAAGTATAGGTAGGGGTGAAATTTAGTATGCTAGTTACTTTTTCTAAAGAAATTGCTACCACCTCATTGGCAACAATCCCTTGGGAATGTTGTTTTCTTCTCTTGAAATGTTAACCATAGAATGTTTTTTTTTAAATCAAATTTTGTTTAGATGCGCCTCTCAAAAAAAAGTTTATATTAAAATAAATCATAGTTAACAATTGAATATAGTCTCGACATCTTAGCATCATTTTTAAGTGTACATAGATTGTAGAATTTTGAGAGTTTTGTCACTTTTGACCAAAATCAATAAAGTTCAATGTGTCATATAAAGATGCTTTACATTTATACACGTAATTGCCATTGGTAGGAAATTTTGGCCTTTTGGTGGCCTCTACTATCTTGCAAAATATGGGGCCCCTAAAATCCGGCCCGTTTATGCTATGTTTTCATCTGATCGATGCTCCCAATTTAAATAGCCTCTAGACTAATTTATGTTTTCATTTTTCATGTGAAAAATGAAAACATAAATTTTGCCATATGAAAAAAAAAAATAGCATAAAGATTTCAATTCCACCTTTTACAAACAAAGTACCAAAAAAAAACATAAAATTCTTGCAAAGGCAAGCTCCATTGGTTGCCATTACCACATATTGGACTTCAGCAACAAGTGTTCATGTTGGAGAAAAAGCACTAGCTACATCGTGCCTTTAGGCTTGCACCCAAGTGTTGAACTATGACAAGCACAACTTACCTTTCAAAATTACGCATTGCATGGATTGGGAGGGCCATCGTCCATCAGCACATACAGATCCAATGGGGTTGGCTCAATTGGTTAACTTAACCCCCAAAGAATCTTTGGTCCCAAGTTCGATCTCCCCTTGGAAACCAAGGTGCATTACCACATGCGACTCCTCCACGAGCCACTTGGGGATTGGATAATATGTGGTGATGCACCTTGGTTCCCAAAGGGGGTTTGAGCTTGGGATCAAAGGAACATTGAATGGGATTATGGATCATGCATTTTGGTTTCTTAGGGGAGGATTATATGTGCTATTTTTTCCCAAGGAGAGTCTCTAACGTGAGACCAAAGAAACTTTGGATGTCAAGCTAACCAACAACTAAGCCAATGCCATTGGACCTTATATATGGTAATGCATCTTGGTTTCCAAGGGGGGGTAGAGCTTGGGTCCAAAGAAAGGTTGGATGCCAAGATAACCAACTTAGCCGACCTGTTGGGTATATGGACTATGTATTCGTGATGCGGAGGTGGGCTACCGGCTGTAGCACTCCGAGCCGCTGGAGCGGCGAGGAGTGATGCACCACGTAGCCCACCGTTGGATCAAGAATACCAGACATAATAGTTGTGAATCTACGGTGCAAATTGAAGATTTTTCAAAATCTTTGCTATGACTTAAAATCTGCCTCTTCCTAGCCAACCGGATGATACCATCTGTCCGATATCATTCCTCACAACTGCTATGGATTGAAGGCCATTACCTCTAGTAAGTAATATCCGACATGCAATGGACTCATCGGCCTCGCAACGCCATTACTTGTAGTAAGTAATTTAGACATGCAATGGACTGATGGCTGTCCCAAGGGCCATTACTTGTAGTAAGTAATTTTGAAAGGCAATTGTGTGCTGGTCAAAGGTCAACACTCGTTGGTGTGAAACTGTGAAGCTGATGATTCTCCAACCCAACCGTTTGTGGGACGCGATCGATGACGTGGCATTCAAAGCAAAAGCGGTCGTCGCTTTGACTCTTCTTGCTGCTACAGTGTAGCCCGTAGCCGGCAGCAGCACAGCTACAGCTACAGTAGCCACACGCAACAGAAGCAG
Source organism: Diphasiastrum complanatum (assembly GCA_029204225.1). NCBI lineage: Eukaryota > Viridiplantae > Streptophyta > Lycopodiopsida > Lycopodiales > Lycopodiaceae > Diphasiastrum > Diphasiastrum complanatum. The sequence continues at coordinate 41,275,949 of CM055104.1, forward strand.
AAGCAAAATTTGCCAAATGCCGATTGGCGACAGAAGATAAGCATCAATCTTGAATCATGGTCGCCATCCCCATTGGTGGAGGAGCAAGGAGCAAAGAGCTTGGACGGCAGTCTTCCTCACACTGCAACCTACTTGTCTATAAAAACTTCACACAGTATTGCAGCAGCGGTTAGTTTTTCTAAGAATCAGAATAGAAATACTAACGATTGCCGGCAGTGTAGACGATTAGCAGCTGAAGGATCTTATTTTTTTTGCTAATTTGTGCAGGATCTGGGCTGTCTATGGAGCATTCGCCTAGCTTATGAGCAGTCTGAAGAAGAAGATGCATTTTATATCCAGATAGTTCCTAGCTAGGCTGAATGAAGTCGAATAGCTGCTGAAAATTAATGGATGAGTGACCAAATTACCGATGCAGCCAGATAGTCCTAGTCTTACTGAGGATCGTAATCTACCCTGCATACAAACCGACTAACAGCTGAAGAATCAGTGTTAAGATTGTGAAGAATGAAAGTATTAGACATTTTGGCTTGCTAGTGAGCATTTGCTCAGTGGATACGTCTGAAGAAACTGATGCTATTGGCATCTGGATAATCATAGTCTGTATGAAGACTATCTACCCTACACATGGACGTTTAGCAGCTGAAGAATGCAGGATGACGGTGATAGATATGTGTGCTATTCAGTGAGCATTGGCTTAGTTGAGGAGGTTGAAGAAAACGATAAAGTTTACATCCCGATAATCCTAGATTAAATGAAGATTATCTACCTTGCTAAGGCCACTGTCGGTATTTTGCTTTAATAACCATACGAGCATAGGCTAGCCTGATCTGCAGGAAGCAAGGGGAGTTTTGTCAACTTTTCCATAAAAATCTTCGCGAACGCCATTGTTCTTGCTTGATATTACGAAGTTTTTCGGAAAAAATTTGAAGGCAACGCAACAAAGCTTCATCTATGTTAAACAGCATCTAGATAGGACATACTATCTTAAATTTATCGTCGTCTCAGCGCGATGTGGTCGTGGGCCACTGATGGAACTGTAGATATCCCAGAAGCAAACTGGTCACCTGGGAACGAGGTAATCTCTTGCTTACGAATTGCTGTTTTTTATTTCGGACAGAGAGAACTAATGAGTGGACAAAATGCCGTTAGGCTAGCATGACAAGTTTATATACGGTCATTGATGAAGAGATTGCCATAAAATAGAGCTAATGATGTTCTAAATAAGTGGTGAATCGGTCGTGAGTCAATGCATAAAACAGTCTTGTTTGGTTTGAAATCGTAGCATTTCCTTCATGCTTAATGTTTGAAGTGAGGTAAACGATAAACTATATTTCAGCAGTGAGCTGGAACATGTTTTCTTATAGCTTCGCAACATGTCTTCTGGCAGTATGACTATATGCTTTGGGAAAGGTTGGGTGAAAATAATGATTCTATAGCTCCAGATTCAGAGGAGCTGCTACAGGATGCATGGACAAACGGCTGCAAGAGACTGCATCGTCGAGAGCCGTCGTTTTCATCCCCTAGAATGTTGGAAACGATCTCTTCTGAAACAGGAAAACTTAGCAACTCAGAGAGCAAGCTTGTATTGGAAGACTGCTCTGCAGAAATCAATAATTTTAGCAGACAGTCTCCGGCACTAGTTGATCTCGAAACTGTGGTTTCCCTGCGAACACAGGGCTGCGATGGTTTTTCTCTGGCTGATGAAAAACTGCAAAGACAGAACAAAGACGCTGCAAGTCAATCAATTTCTCAAGAGCAGCTACTTAGCTTTAACACATTCCATGGAAAGCCAAGTGTTGACATCATTGATATCGTGAAGAGCGGAAAGGATGAGAGCAGCCTAACTTCTTTGGATCGTCTTGCATTACCTGATGTGAGTTCTTCAGAGGTAGAAAAGAACCTTTATGAAGAAGTAGAACATGATGATAGAGCTGGCGCCGTGAATAATTGCCAGTGGGAACATATTGGCATCATGGAAGATATGGAGAATTTCTTGGAGTAAGTTCTTTCTAGCATTGACGATGTGAAATTCCTTTTTAGTAGAAAGCAGGAGTCATGGTTACGCATCCAGAAAACGTAGGATTCTTGTACTGTAATATATGGCGTGCTTACCAGTATTTGCTATCACTGCATGTACACAGAGGCAGTGACTCTTCGGTAGGAGAAGCTGGGGTGAGTAAACCATATTCATTGCAGTGGTCATCTCCCTTGTCCCCATCCACTCCTGCTACCTTTATCTCAAATATTGCACAAACTGGCGAGACTTCTCCTGGTCTTATGGGAAGCCATTTAAACGGCGAGCTGAAATTGAACGGAATCGCCTCTACGAGCTCTACGTCTGCAGGAGCTTTGGAAAAGACAGGAGGATCCTTCAGAGATCGGTTTTTTCTTAGTCGCGCTAAAAATCATGAGGATCAATTTCAACCGCTTACCCTCCCAGCTGAGCTTCAGCAGCGGGATTATCTGCCGAGTCAGCTTAGCGCAAGGCGTGACTTGAATGCCACCACAGTAAGTCATTTTCTGCAGTCGCGCTAACTTCTTTGCATGGAAAAGGCTTGTTGAGGTAGCTTAAACTATTTAGGGTTGCTATAAACGGCATGCTGTCTTGGAATTTTCTTTGGAAGACTCACTATAGTGTAAACTACCTGAAAACTTGAGTTGTTGGGAGGTGGCAATCTGAAGATAAATCGGGAATTCAATGTTAGTGGCTGTTGTATAGACGGGTCACGGGAAGGCTTGAATTTCGTATAAAACGATTGCTTAAACTCTCACTGTTATGCGAGTGAGTGAATGGATCCTTCCAGACGGTTGTATTTTCAACCAGTTTTATTCGATTCCTAAGCGTAGAGCTCGTAAAATCCCTACGATCTTAGGTTCTCTAGTAGTTTGATTATATCCAAAATGTATTGGAGGAAAAAGTTTGAGAAGGACTATTGGTGCTTATAGCAGGTACCACAATCTAATGGACTAACGCTTCAGGATGCCCCTGTTGCATTGGCGGATAACGTACAAGCACAGGGAGCACAAGCTTTGAGCTTTTCTTGCATTAATAAGGTAGATTTAAACTTTGATCACTGCTTAGTCTACAACCAGTTCTCAATTGCTATCTCGATTTCTTGATGCGAGTGATGCTAACTGCCGGCATACAGGCTAAACAAATGGGAGGACAGCCTGCAAAGCGCATGTGGAGTGAAGAGATGCGAAATATAGAGTTTTCTCCGAGAAACATCCAGTATCTATCACTCGGAGAAACACCAAGGCCTGCAGATCTTGCTCTACAGCATTCTTTGCCTGTACAGCAATCTCCACGACCATTGCCACTTTCCTCTTCAATACATGAAATATTGCCTTTGCCTGACGCAGGAGTGTCCCCACAGGCAGTTTTGCAGCAGCTGCCCCACTATTCTCAACAGTTACCCATGCCTTTTATGCCACAGCTTCATCCCCACGCTTTACTTTCGAGCCCCTCTTCAATCACGCAACAAGTGCAGCTTCGACAAGCTTATGTTGACCCTTACCAACATCCCCATCCACCACCTCTCGAAAAGCAGCAATTTAATCCTCAACCGTCTACCCTGTCAGACAGTCCTGTACGCCCTCCTTTGTCTGGAACCAATATGACCCCACAGGAGAAGATAGAGAAGTTGAGGTGGCGGCAGCAGATCCAAGCGAAGCTAGCAGTTGAAGAAAAAAAGCATCAACTTTCAAATGTTTCTCCTAGCGTGGGGTACGAAACTTTTGAAATTCAGCATCCAGCACAAGTTCCAAGGGTTGCTCGGCTAGACCAAATGCTGTACAATAAACAGCAGAGTCAACAACAGCCTTTGGCTCCTATAAACGTGGAGGAAGGAGCTGCCAGAATCGCAGCAGCTCACTTTCTTCCTCGAACATCACAAGAAATCAAGCATAATCATGGGGGAATTGATGGTAAAGAGCCTACATCGAACACAGACTTGAATTCCAGAGAGAAAGCAAGCCATTTGGATGCTGCCCTTTTTCATCAGGTGGAAAGTGTAATCATGCAGGTGAACCCTGCCACATCCTTGCAAGTGCATTATGTCTGGACCAAGCATTAGATTTTTCAGCTGCTTGGCAAGAGTTAAGCCATCATAATACTTCATGCTGGGTGTTGAGTATTGTTTGTATAGAAGAACTCTTCCATCCTTCGGTCACCTGACTGTGGTATATGCCATATGGTTTAGAGAAAAACTTCATTTGATTACGTGAAACTATATCTCTTTGAAACTCAAGACTCTATTTCTCTATATATGTGGATGTTACATCGAAAGCTGGATCAATTCAACTCTTGCTTTATGATATTGAGCATTGTAATTTGCTATAGATAAAGAGCTTGAGAAAACGTTTTTTTGAAAGGATGCCAGGAGACAACAATTTTAGAATCTTTTGGCTCATTTGCAAATGAGAGAGCTTAGCCATAGCCTCCTCTTTGAGGTTTTGCATTGATTGTGAAAGGAGGCTTTCTTGACCGTCTAGAAAGAGCATGTTGCTGGTGATGATTCTATTAGACACATTACTGTCATTCGCCAAGGTGTACTGGTTAGGTTTTAATTCGCTTTTGGCTTTCTAGGGTTTGTTTGAAAGATGTAGATTTAGCCCAAAACATAGTGTGTCAATCGGTTAACTTTTCGATTAATGAAATTTTGTTTTGCTTCAGCTGGACATAAGAACAAGGTTATCAATGCGAGATGCTTTATATCGACTTGCTTCTAGCGCCATGCAACGCCGTGCTGTCAATGATAGTTCGTCAGGTGAAAGAGAGCCTTCTTCACATATGTCCAGGTATTATTTTCCTGAAGGTTCTTTTTACGACGTTATGTTTTCTGTTGCACATTTTTTATTGTCAGTATCACTGACATGAGCCTTTCTTGTACAGGTTTGCAGGAGCAAGCACATTGGAGGCACCAACAAACCCTATTGACCGCACAATAGCAAATCTACTTTTTCATAAGCAACCTGTTTCTTCTCCAAAAAGTCAAGTGTACCCCTTATCTACAGCTGATGCAAGGATACCTACCTCACCATCTGCAATAGGCCACTCAAGATTGTGGGCAATGCAAACACCGGGAGCTGAAGCTCACCTAAACTGGGGTATCCCAATGCAAGGATTTGCATTTGTAAGTAATGGACAAAATGTTGATTTTAGCAGGAGCTTCTAGGAGGGGTCTTCTTTCTATACGAGCTACAGATCCTAGTGAACCAATCTCAAGGAAAACCCTGCACCAGTTGGAGTCACTTGCAATTTTAAACGATGTAGCTTAGCAGCAATCACATTTGAGTCTGTTTTCAGAAGCTCCTTGTTCACCCATATGTTAAATTTAGAGCTTCGTGGTGAGAGCATCATAAATTTTTACAGACATACAAATCCATTTGGTCATCAGAGGTATTCACAGTTACAATACTCCTAAATAATCTAGAGCATAAAGGGTGTAAGTAGAAGAGCGGGATTGTACTTTACCATCTGGGAATCATAGGAAGAGGATGATACCACTTAGAGGTTATGATTTGACTTCCGAAAAGGAAAATTGGTCCCATCATTCTTTTGTAAGGAAGTGACATAGCAAGCCATGTCTTTCACGGAGTCATCAATTCTTGTTTATATCATCAGGCACTTTATTGTTTAACCTACATGTTTTGTTCCATATTCTCGAGTAAATTTGCATGCCATGATGTTCTAGGGGGGGTTTTGTAAGGAAGTAAGCTATCATCTTCCATCTAACTAATTGATAAAGACAAAAATGTCATGGTGTGACTTACAAGATTAAAAAGAAAGTCCTAGTATAAATTCAAGTGATTCAACACCATGGATATGCATTATAGAGATTTCTAGTATATCACATACACTATAGGTGTTGATATTGAATGCTATTTATGCACAAGAAGAGGGCATTGCAAGCCTTTTTGTAGCTTGAAATGATGTAATTACTAGTCATATTGTTCACTTTTGTAACAATTATAGTTAGTGAATTTGTTGTGTCATTATTTTGCCAATCAATATTTGTAATTAGATTAAAGCAATTGGTGAATCAAATAGATTCGTAGTGGGAAATATTACTTAGGGTGGAAGAAGTAATTTGCATAAACCTTGGGACTTTTACTATAGTAGCTTACATTTCAAGTCAATGATCTATACCTATGAGTTCCTATATTGGCGTTATGCAACTTGAGTAGAAATTTTTACTCTCTCTTTTGAAAATTCAATCGAACTTAGGGTTTTTTGTTTCGATTACATTCATCATTCTCTACTGAAATAGATAATAACATGAAGATTTTAATCATGTGCAATGTATGAACCTCGAATGTTTATTGCAGCAAATAAGATCTCAAACCAATTTATAGATTGAGTTTGTCAAGCGGTACTAGTCGGTTAAAATTTTATTAAGCCGATCTTGACAAAATAATGGTAGTGGTTTGGTTCTCCGGGCAAGTACCCAGTTAGTGGGGATTTTGGACCCCTGGTACTGTGCTTTTATCGATTTAACTCTGGAGTAAGATTACTCCCAGTAAATTGAGTTAAATGGTATTTTTGGGGTTCTTCCTTTTCGACTTCGGTGTTGCACCGATAGGCTTATCCTAAAGATTTTGATCTTTAGGATTGAGGAAATTAAAGCTTTTCAGGTACTTGTTAAAATGAATAAATGGGTCGTAATTTTTGGGAGGTAGCTCTATATTCGATTAAAAATAGGTGTATCGAATATCGTAAAGAGTATTTGGAACCAAATTTTATTGATTTTCCATTGATTCGGGCACCTTTAACGAAGTAATGAAAATAAACTGTTGTGGTCAAAAAGGAAGTAGCCTAGCATTTACTTGTGTCAATGGAGCTTTCGGGGCCTTCGCTAGAAGAATTTTCGGGTGACCGAAAAATCTAAGGGAGGAAGAAAATGAGACACATGTGTAGGTAAATGTGACAATGTTGTGTAATTTGGATTGGTTAATAATCCCTGTTTGGGAATTGCATAGCACCGGTTTTTTGAATTCATTAAGTTGAATTTATTCTGAATATCTATAGGACCATGAGTTGACCCTATTTTGCTATGGAAAATTGTGACATGGAACGAGAATGACACTTGGTTCACATTTGTACTGTAATGAGCCTTATTCCTAAGAGTTGGAACTCTTAGATGGCAAGAATTCGGGAATGATAGTACCAACCAGATGGGTTGTTTATGTGACGGTAAAGCCATGTGCAGATTCTTGTTAAATCATAATTTTGAGCTGGATTATTGTGATCCATTAGAAACAAATTTGGGGGTACTCCAGTATTTGGTAGGATAGATATGTGCATATCTGGTATTGGAAATCTCTGGATTATCAGATAATGACCATTTTAAATATAGATACTGGATATCTATTGGTATAGTTCAGCTATATTGAATTTTTCCTTTTGGTTTTGAAGAATAAACTTAGGTCATTTCGACTGTATATGTACGAGGTTGCTCGTCCATACTGGGGTCAATGCCTAGTGGTATTCTTAGATGAATTGTCGTCTACTGTGAAAACTTAAGGAAATGGAGAATTCAATAGCAAAGGTATCTTTCTAGAAAATGGTTGAAGATTGGACCCTATATTGGATATAGGATGGTTAGATAGTCTTTTTGATTTTCTGATGGTCGGATCTAAAAGCAAAGGGCTTTCTTGGAGAGAAAACTGGTGGTATGGGACATCAGTGATTTCAAAGAGGACATTCTTGTGTGAGAATGATCTGTAGGCCGGTGGTTAGTATTTACATTAACAGTAATGCTAACAGTTGAAACCATTGGTTAAACTTGTTTAAGGTATTTGGAGAGGTTATGATATATAGATCCGGATCCCTAAATGGTATCTCATACATTCCAAATTGGAAACCCTTAAAAGCTATTTCTCTTTTAATTTTAAACCTATTTTTAGAAATTTTTTATATACGAGACAATTGGTTTGAGATTCATATAATTCCTTCCAATGTAGAACTAGGTTTTGAAGGACTGTTTAAGTTATATGAATTCATGCTTCCATTTCAGGTCTGTGATTATAGCTTAGAATCAATTAATGTTTCAATTGATTAAGTGGAATTTAGACTTCCTGAGCCCAAATGATTATCTCTATCTGATAGTTGATTATTGGGCGTAATGTTTCTATCACTCGGGATAAGATATTTTATGATTTTAAGGAATAAGTTCGGATTGTAATAGCATTTGATACTCACTACTGACTTTTTCAAATTTTTAGTATCTTATACGTCGTCTCCTGGGAACTTTTTAATCGAAATTCTGAAATTTCTTTTAAAAGGGGGAGAAGAATTCATGAAGGTGATGAACTTTTGTTTTGGACTAGATCAACCCATTTGGAGGATTTATAGTTTAGTATATCTTTTGGAATTTGAATTAGTATTCATGAGTAGAGGCAAGCAATTAAAGAATTGTTGCATCTCTGAGTGCTTATTCAGATGGAAAGATCGAACTAAGAATAATGGTTCATGGGTAAGATTTGAAAAATTAAGGAATAGTTTCATGTTTTCTTTTTCTCGTTCTGAGGACAGAACCTGTTTAAGGGAGGAAGAATGTTATGACCATATTCAGCTAGGGACATGGAATAGTCCTAATATGGTAGACCAGCCCTCCAGTGTTCGAGATTATTGGTCATGTCTAATTGAGACATATGGAGTAGTGCATGTATGTGTGACTGATATAGGCAGGAGATATGCATGAAGAGTTGTGACCTATTTATAGTTGACCTGCATGGGGATAGCATGTGCTCATGCACAGAATCCTACTCTCTATATATTGAGGTAGTGATTATTTCATCGACGACTTGGGCTAAGTCACCTGATGAGCTCTTCTCCTCTTGCTGTCACATTCACATGGCTTGGGGGCTAGATCCAGGAGGATTCTCCAGGAGGGATCTTGTAGCGCAGGCATCCCAAAGGGAGCCGGGAACCACGACTTAGCTTTCCAGCCTACAACTCTTGCCATCCAAACCCACTTGAATACAAGCAGCCAACTCGCCAACAACGATCAGACTTAACCAACTTGAAGTTCCGAAAACCAACATTGAGATCCAACCTGGCGCCATGCCAGATCGGGGGTCCCGATGTGGGTGACTTCCCTCCAAGCAAGCCGCCCGACATACATCAAACTTGACCAACTCGAAGCTTCGTTACAAACGAGTAACATCCATTCCAAGCAAGCGGTCTGACTTACATCAGACTTAACCAACTGAAAGCTTCGTCACGAGCGCTGGAAGCCAACCTGGCGCCACGCCAGACCGGACAGCCATAAACAGGTAACTTCCACCCAAGCAAGCCATCCAACTCAGCCGACAGGTTAGAGCCCGTTCCCCAAGAGCTTAACCCATTCATGTTCATGCAAGGAACACTCAGAACCACAAGCCGCGACAGATATGGAGACAACCAGTTCCTGGACCAAATGGTCCCGACAGCATACCGCTGGCGCCACGGACCGAATGGTCCTGACGACATACCGTTGGCGTCCCGGGATACGACCCTCAGCTATGTGCCAACTTGAAAATTTTGAAAGCGGCCTTACAACTGGCGCATTTACCGAACACTGAAACCCAGAAGGTAATCAGAGTCAGTTTGAGAAAAATCCCACTTTATTGATAAATCTGAGAAGGTTACATTTCAAGTGTGTGACCGACCCTAGTCTCTCGGGCGCTAGCATGCCAAGGCGAGAGCCATGACAACATTCCAGCAAGGGAGGCTGAGACTTGGTTGGAGCTCGCCCTGAGTCGCAACCCGCACTCCCCTATAGCATTGGTGTGATTCGGCACCCCCCCTCATACCAAGCACTCTACCCAAGCTGATAAAGCACGTTTTTCTCTCTCTAGGATTTTCTCTTTCTAGAAAGTCATTTTCTCTCTCTAGATTTTACTGATCCCCAGGCTTCCTTTAATCATGCCTAGATCGTGTGAGGTGATTGCACATCGATCTGAGCTCTCTGGACTCTGCTAGAACCGATCAAAGATTTTCAGCCATAGAAACTTGGCACCGGCTAGATTCTGGTCACAGTGGCGCCGGGATCGGCGCCGGCACCAGGAGCAGCAGGGGCACTACTGGTGCCGGGGACATAGCTGGTGCCAGTGGCGCCGAAAGTAAAGCTTGTAAAGGTAGCTTTACAACATCTGCCCCACCTTTATAAAATTTGACGTCCTCATCAGATGTCAGATTAAAGTAAAGGTGTCTCCAAATTGGCATAGTACTCAATTTACTGGCCACTTTTTATTAACATTGAAGCTGGCACACCACAAGTCGGAGGCTCAGCTCTTTGTACTGAAAAACTACATAACTTGAAAATATCTCTTTGTCTGGAAAAAGCGTATATTTGATATCGCTTTCGTAAAACCCAAGAACCTTATTAACTGGTGACAGAGGCCTTTCTTTGAAATGTTTGCCCCTGTCGCTTCTGACTTTCGACTTTGGAACTCCTTTGAGCTCCTGATTTGTCCTTGATGCACTTTGTGTTGAGTTCCCTGAGCTCCAGATTTGATCAGTTTCGCACAGGTATCAAGGCTCCCTGAGCCAAAGGATTTATCGTTTGATTGCCCACTTTGTGGTCCACTCCGTGCCTTGTTGCTTCTGCACCTTGGTTTCTCTCCTTGTCTCAACCTGATCTTGATACTTTTCCATCTTGGCTCTTTAAGGTAGGCAAAGATTGAGTACTCCACAATGCACCTCTCACTTAGCTTGAAGTAGCTCTTTGAATCAGCCCAAATGTAACCATTGACCTCGTGGAAAGCCAAAGAGTCGCACCAGTTTGATCCGCATACGAACTATCTCTTCGCGTTTGTTTGAAACACCATGTCCGTCGCGCAAAACTTGACTTTCACAATTCCATCACTGGTCAGTTGCCTCACAGTCAAAACAAGAAGTGTACATCGAGCTTGGCTTCAAGTAGCTCTCTTTGAATCAGACACATGCACCCAGAGTTTGCACTAGTCCGATCTCAACGTGAACTGTCCCTTAGCGTCCGTTCGAAATACCAAGTCTCTCATGCAAGACTCAACTTTCATAGTTCCTTCATTGATCAGCTGCCTTACACGTAACACAAGCCAGTGTACTCATATGTTTCCTCATCATTGCTGGTCCAGAGAAAGCCTATAACAAGCTTTCCTTTCCACAACAAAAACTTGTCAACTTATTAGGTCCAAAGTTCACCAGTCTCCTCGTGTGAGTATGGCTAGGTCACCTTGAATTTGCCCCCGTTTTGATCAACTTTCATTCAAAATTTGCCCCAAGAGAGAGGTGTGTGTGATAGTTCCCCTCCACTTATAAAATCAGCTGATCGGACTTAGAGTAGAGTTCTTCGGACAAAAAGTCTTTCCAACACTTTGCTTCCCGAGAGTGAATTTTATTCGTCTCAGAGATTTTTCGGATATGTTATTTACTCATGAGAAATAGAAAATATTGTGTAGCTGAGTTACAAGATCTCAGTGAGATATGTGAGTAACATATGTGAGTTCTGGAGGAATCTGCCAGATAAGAATGTGTTTATGTACTGGATCATAGTGAGATTATTCTCATATGTGCACAATTAATCTTGTATGAATCTACTGTGTAATCCTAGTTACTAAGGTTATCTGGTGCACTTAACCTAGTCGGTGAACATAAGCATATGATCAAGTATTGTTTTGTCAGATACTTGAAGAGTTAACAAATCTTTGTATAGAAGATTTATGGATTAACTTATAAATGATTTGGATAAGGATCTAAATGTGGTGTCATACTAGTATAATTGAATTCTTCACCTAGACATTTGAGATTTCTGAATCATTGGCAATTAACTTGAGTAGTTGATTACTCTAGGATGAAGTTAATTGGTAAAATGATCAGTGTGATGTGGATTCACTAGAAACTGATGGTTTTTGAATTATATTGCTTGTAAGACGCATGATTAGTGAATCATTTTGGTTCATCAGTTAAAAATTGTGTGCATTGGATATACAATATTCTTGGGATAGAGTATTCCTTTGTTAAGGAATAGACTCAGCTCATTAGTGATTGTATCCCAAAGAGCTCAAATGGATAACGAATCATAACGAATCCAAGAATACAACTGAATTGATATTCAGCAGGACTTTGGATATCTAGATGTGATTCTGGATTGTAATCTAAAGTTTTGTAGTTGAAGATGATTGTCATTTTGGTATGCGTTCAGTCTTTAATTACCAGTGATTTATAGACCTTGAATCTTGCACTTCAGTTTAAGAATCCTTATTGAAGAATATTCCTAAATCTAGTATTTTCTTAATGGAAAGGTTTTTGGAATGACTCTTACTTTTCCTGAGTTATGTTAGACATATACTCCAGTATCTTGTAAATGATTAAGTATGATTTGGATTTCAGGAAAATTATGATTGACGGATCATATGAATCTAAATATTTATGGTTGACGAATCATAAATAGATACTAAATTATTGTTAGAGGATTATAAGGAATTGTAATGATTCTTAAGTGTGATGATTAATTCTTGATCTATTATTTGAGTAAGAATTCAAATCAGTGTTTTTGAATCTCTCTACTCTGGTGTTATATTTGAGGACCTATGGATCTCACAGATATTCTCAAAAGATAAGTTATCTTATTTGTGGAGAATTTAATTAGTCTAGTGGATGCTATTCTACTACAGTTTATGGTCTACAAATGCTTGAGTATAGTCCTTCATTTGAATTGGATCTCCAGTTATCTTAGGAGACAGACAAGTCTATTAAGATGAATGAATGCTATTTTTCTTGCATTTGGTGCTAGAAACAGGAGCATTTAACTCAAAAGAGTATCTGGGATACTCGGAGTTGAGTTTTAATCATTCTATATTCTCCTAGAGATTCTAATTGAATGAATTATCATATCTTAGAATTTAGATTCTAAGGATATTTGTACTTGAAAGCTTATGAAATATCTGTCAAAGTTGTGGATAATTTCAGACTGTAATTATAATTATTATATTATTTCTTTAACTTTAATCTCTTAAGTTAGGTTATTTCACCCAGTGTTTCATGTAAGTGCTTTACATGAGGTGATGTTACTAACTTGTGGTAAATGTAACCCAGATGGAAAATTTATCACTTAGTGTAGTTTTCAAATCTGAGTTGTACTCCAGAGCAGAGTACTTGTTTGATGTGAAAGTTAGACTAAGGATAATAATTTTCTAGGTTGATATTTTAAATTACAAGAACTGTTCTTGTTATTCTTTCCTATTTAGAGAGTTTCTAAGGATAGAAACAATTTAAGGAGGGAAGAATGTTATGTCCATGACCGGTAAGTAGAATTCAGTATACTCCTAGTCTTGGATACACACGGTACTCTAGTAAATCAAGCTGTTAGTTATGCCACGTCATACTCGATGTGACCCAAAAGTAACTAATATCCTTGTGAGGCCCAGAACACACTAAATGGAGTTAGACAAGGTATGAGACAGTGTATGCATGTGTAGAGTTATCAATAGCAATTTTATGAATAGGTGGTCCATGCTTAGGACTCTATTCTAGGTGAATCTATGTATAGGGAACTTAGGGCTATGCATGGCTATGTGCCCAGGTTGCTTTTGGCTCTATATATTGAGGCCAAACTCGCCCTACTCCTCATTGTGATCATGGATTCATTGCCAAGGTTTCACTTTACATTCATGCCTCTTGTTCCTTGGTTTGGGGGTGAAGCTTTTAGAGTTGATTGGTTGCTTCTACTTGGTTGGGTGGTTGCCCCATAGTGTGTTTTCCATTGTGTGTTATCTTGTAAGCAGGATCTTAGGGAGCTTCACTGTCAAAAATAGCAATAGTGCTCATTACAGACCGTTCAGGGAATTTCTAGGGTATGGGATATGAGGAGTGTGACATGAAGGAAATAGTGGACAAGCTGCATTTCAATGCCTGTTGTTTCTTTCGATATGCAATTAGAGGTAGACATTGATGTATCTTTCAACATAACCTTATCAATCTTGGGAGTAATTAAAGTAGACATTAATGTATCTTTCAACATAACATTATCAATCTTGGGAGTTCATAAAAAACAAAGAGCTATTTCTTATAGTCTTTAATGTCCAATGCTCAAAATCCACCACTCTTTTTCATAGATTTTTTGGAGCAATCTTTAGTCAGCAATTTTCTTAGAAATTCTTGACTGCATTAGAAATGTTTGATTTCATTATGGTTCCATTGTTGCCAATGGTACCCAAGGGAGTTGGCTCAATTGGTTAGCTTGACATCCAAAGTTTCTTTGGTCTCAAGTTCGAGCCTTCCCTTGGAAACCAAGAAGCATTGTTGCCAATGGGGTTGGCTCAGTTGGTTAGCTTGACATCCAAAGTTTCTTTGGTCTCAAGTTCGAGCCTCCTCTTGGAAACCAAGAAGCATTGTTGCCATGTTGATATTCTTGCACTGGCCAAGTACATTAAGTAGTTGCCATTAGCCGACAAATTTCTTAAAATAATTGGACAAGCCATGACAAATTTTTGAAAATAATCAGATGCAGCAGTTTGCTAACTTGCCCAATCATGTTAGAGAATTTGACTCTCAATCTCTCAATGGCCATTGTCTGTCTGGGCTACATTCAACCTAATCAATTCATTGAGATTACCTCCACACATGGTTGTGAACAAGGCAATGTTAGTATTAGGTTGAAATGGGATTCATTCATTATTCATGGTGTGCCTTTTCTCCTCTCTCTTGGCCAACACAAAATCTAGACGGTTATGTGTCATCCTTTTTCCCTTGAAAAATCTTAAAAGGCACTTTTATAGGCATACCACAATTGGACGTTCCAAATTTGCTCTCGATGCCAACCGTCGCTTATACGAACGGAGATAGCATAGCAGTTTTGGCACGTGGCGAGAGATGGCTTAGCTTGTAGGATCTGACGGTAGAGATCTGAATTGGATCAGTGCCCTTTAAACTTATGCCTGAACAAGCACTTCTGCATGCCCACGAACAGGGAGATGGAGATGGAGATGGAGATGGCGATGGCGATGGCGATGGCGATGGAGATGGAGATGGAGATGGAGAGGAAACCCTTTTCCTTTCTCCACCTTTCTCTCCTTCCAACCTTGTATATATCTCCTCCTCCTCTTCTTCCTTCTCCTCCTCCTGCCTCTGCGTCTGTGTCTGCTTCTGCTTGTGTGCTTCCCCCTTTGCTATTTGTGGAGAATTCAGCTTCTTCAGCATGGCTCCGGACTCTGCTCCCTCTCCCTGGCCCTCTGCTGCCCACCTTCAGAAGCTCAAAGATGCTGTGGCTGCCATGCTGGACGAGCCCATCTCCGGAAAGATGCCTGTGGCAGTTTCCCCTTACAGAATCTGCCCTCTGGGCGCTCACATTGATCACCAGGGCGGCTCTGTGACAGCTATGGCTCTGGATCTTGGGGTATTATTGGCGTTTGTGACATCAGACAAGGGATGCATGCACCTCCGATCAGAGCAATTTGAAGGGGAGGTTAGGTTCTGCATTGAAGAATTTGCAGATGAAAGAGAAGCTGTCATGGAAAGGGAGAGTAATTGGGGGGATTATGCTCGAGGAGCAGTGATGGCACTCAGAATGAAAGGATACAAGCTTGATCGCGGCATTGTGGGCGTGGTTGATGGATCGAAGGGGTTCCATAGCTGTGGCATAAGCTCCTCTGCTGCATTGGGAGTCGCGTTTCTTCTTGCCCTGGAACACGCAAATGGATTAGTTGTTTCTAAATCGGACAATGTGGAACTTGGCAGGATGATAGAGAATGGCTACCTTGGCCTACGAAGTGGGGTGCTGGATCAGTCAGCTATCCTCTTGTCTCAGCGCCATTGTTTGACTCTAATTCGCTGTGCTAATTTTGGGCATGAGATTATTTATCCACCATGGCAGCAAGAAGGCAGCAAATTCAAAATCTTGCTGGCTTTTTCAGGTCTTCGCCATGCTTTAGCTAGCCAACCAGGGTATAATCTCCGCGTCGATGAATGCAGACAGGCTGCCAGTATTCTTTTGAATGCCACAGGCAGAGGGATGGTGGATCCCATCCTTGGAAACATCACAGAAGAGGAATATTATAGTTTGAAAGAGAAATTACAAGGTGGGCTCGCAAAAAGAGCTGAGCATTTTTTCAGTGAGAATGCCAGAGTGGTGAAAGGAGTGAATGCCTGGGCATCAGGAGATCTGGATACTTTTGGGAAACTGATGTCAGAATCTGGGCAGAGCTCAATTGAGAATTATGAATGTGGGAGTGAGCCTCTAATTCAACTGCGTGCAATTCTGCTGAAAGCTCCAGGTGTGTTTGGGGCAAGGTTCAGTGGCGCGGGTTTTCGTGGCTTCTGTGCTGCGCTTGTTGCCTCGGACAAGGCAGAAGAAGCAGCTGCATACGTCGAGAAGGAGTACAAGCTTGTGCAGCCTCAGCTTTCAAAGAATGTGGCAGGTGCTAGAGCTGTCATCATATGTAACACAGGAGACAGTGCCCATTTGCTTTTGGTATAACCAATAAAAGAGTATAGACTTCACAATTGTTGCTGTCACTAATTTGAGTTAGTTAAATCTCCAGTTGTTTGATTCTTTTGGATATGTCCTTTGATCTTTGACAAGAGGAACAAAAAGTATTTAAGATGGTCCACATGCACTATGATTGTCCAAGCCTAGGATTAAACTGTTTCTTAGTATATCAACTTCTCTGCCAGATATTCAAGAGGAGGTATGCTTGCAACTATTAACTAATGGATTTTATACTGATATTGAAAAAAATCGTTGTTTGGCCACTTTCTTTTAGGATGTTTTTGTGTTCTCTCATATTTTTGCTACTAATCTGTATTATATTGTTCAAACCCAATGTTCATGTAAAGTTGAAGCCAAAATGTTATATAGAGTAGAAGAAAGTGGACATCATCAACAAAGAAAATCAGTCCTGAACCCAACATTTGGTTCCTTACGGACAAGGGTGGCATTCCAGCCTTCTCAAAATATTTTGAAGCATAAAGTAATGGCAAACAGTAGAATACCTCTCAGATCACTCTTGAGTCATTAGTGCTCAGTCAGGCTCCCGTGCCATAGTCAAGACTCTTGCTAATCTTTTTACCTTCATACATACATACCCCTCAAGGATGTGAAAAACTAATGTAATTAGCAGGCTATTATGCAACTACTGAAATGGGAGATGACAAGGCTGTTAATCAGCAGCAACCTGGAGTCCGTACAGCTTTGATGTACTGCCCAAGAATGATATTTTGTAAAAAATGAAAAATTGATTTTGCGGCAGTTTCAAACTGCTAGCAATCGTGGTGTCCAATAAGTCCATATTTGCTTGTGGGCTGGTCTTATTGGTGCAAAAAAGGGTTCTCCCCATTTCACACTCACCTTGAGTTTTTTTACCATGTGGGAGATGAGGTGGCAGGCCCCATGCCACTTAACCCATTTTGGGACCATGGGAGATTTCTTGGCAAGTTCACTTCTTAGGAGCAACTTCACAAGAATTAAGTAATTACGTGCCAGGAACCTAAGCCAACCAATTGCATCTCAACTCTTCATTGAAGCTTATTGTGAGAATGTGAAATTGGGGTGGCAAGATGCCCACCATCATCTTGTCAGAGATGTGTGGGAATGGATCAGCAATCCAATGATGCAAGGATCGAATGGCTTGCTAATCATCAATGTGTGGGATTTTAGGATCAAAATTGACCTTCGGAGAGATCCCAATACATGAAGGAGATGCGCAGCTTTGATCTGCTGTATTTCGCTCTTATTTCTTTACATATTTGGGTATATATATTTACCTTCAATTCATGATTAGAAGAAGCTTTAGTAGCCTAACCATGATTTATTCTACTGGAATCAATAGTTCCTATTGTCAGATATGATCCTATCATGAAGAACTATCGTTAAGGTCGAAATTGTCATTTTGATTCTAATTTCTAGTGTCAACATCCACAGCCTAATCTGAAACTTTTGTAAATCCTTGGAGTATATTCAGAGTTTGGCTTTCTCCATAACAAATGCATATGTTTTTTGTGGCTTGTAGATATTTCAAAACTTTCAAAGTGCTTTCTAATGTGTCAATCCAGGATTTGATAGAAATTGACTTATGTATGGATGGAATAAGCAAGATCAAGCGTAGTGCAAAGCATAGCATACAATAAGAAACCAACAATTTTAACGAAAAGGAAAAAGTTTCATATGTTCCTTTTCAATATCAGTTTGTGGATACTTATCACTTGACAATTTAATCTTGGATCCAAAGGTAAATAGCTTGGTTAGTGTTATGTCCAAGTCCTGTATAAGGGAATCAGAATAATTCTTGACGTGGATAGCCGGTCACTCCAGTTGTATGTGGTTACTAGTTATGCTACATCATTCCGGACGTGGTCATATCAAGTAATTAATAATCATATGACGGCCCAGACCTATAATTGGACATAGGAGCACAGGCACGGTGAATGACTGTTTTAATGCAAGAATAGGAAGTCAATAACTTAATATAGGTTGCATGGGGATCCTAAGGGGAATATTCTCTCCTCTTGGAGAGAATACATACCATGGAAACTCGCTCATCTCCCTATTGGAATTTCAGATTCGAACCAGGTTTCCTCTTCTCTCTTGTATTCATTCACTGAGGCTTGAGGGTGAAGGGTTAGCGTATTGACTAGCCTCTTCATGTTGTTTGGAGGTGTGCTTTTGGTTTGCATGTGACAGGATTCTCGAAGATCTTCACTTGGTGATCGTTATAGTGGTATCAGAGCTTGAATCACTACAACCAGGTGGTGGGGCTTGAGGATCTTGGACTTTTGCAGTTCTTTTCGTGTATCTCTTTGCTTATTCTTCCAGGTGGTAAAATTCATTTCCAAGTAGGTGGCTTCTCAAATCCTTGGTGTACTTTCAGCCTAAAGATCATAATTTTGGATTTGCTCCATGAATTTTGATGGAAATCATAGCATTTTTTATGGTTTTAGTGAATTTTTCACCTATAATTCATGGTTTTTGTTTGGAATTGATTATAGGTACTGATGTAGTATGTTTTTCATATTGTACTTACTATTTTACAGTCATTAATGATGGGATATAATGATTGCATGATGTTTGAATAGTCAAAAGGATGATTAGATAGTGATTTTGGACAAAAAAATTGGGGTTTTTGGACTAGAAATGAGCTATAGAATCCATATTTGACTAAAATCATTCAGTGCTTGCATGTAATGGATTTACAAGGATTAGGATCATATTGCACTTATTTGTGGATTTATCCCACATATTTTGGTCAATTTTGGTCAAAAAAACATGGTTTTTTTGATGATTTTTGGACTAATTTTGTGGTGGATCTCAAAATTCTTAGCCAATAGTTGGTAAACACATTTTCAAAGGTGTAATTAAGTTGTCCTAGGGCTTTCATTAAGTTTGGTTAGGATTGGACACCATTAGAGGCCTCAAAACATCAAAAAATAGTGTATTTTTGGTGATTTTTGGGCATGAAAACCTATCAAATGGGGGTCTGAACTTGTTGGTTCTCATTACAAGCTTAAAGATATGATGGATCGAATTTGAGCCATCATGCATCCAATTTGGATAGGTGAGCAATAGACATCATCATGTTGAAGTTTTGCTTGTTGAAGGAGGCCAAAAATGCATTTTCTGCATAATCTGAGTTTATGATTGCTTGCAAACTTGTTAGAAGCTTCTATGGCTCTCTAATGAAACTTAGTAGAGTGCTTGTAACCTCTGATTGGATGCTTATTGGGCTGGAGTTGTAGTTTTGATGATACCACCTTCCCAAAGTGCGTCCTACTACCTGAATTTTGGCCATTTACTGCTCGCACATGTGAAGCTTAGGTGGCGAGGTGATGTGGCAAGTGCCTTGTAGAACAAACAAGTGATCTCTCCTCTCTATATCGTCTGTAGCTAGTATAATTTTAAACATCACTCAATGGCAACTAGCTATTTCTGATGGTTGAAAACAAACAACCTAATTTTAGCCTCCACTAGAAAATTCTCCCAAACTCTAGGATGTTTCCCAAATGCCCACTGTGGAAGCAAAAAATTTGATCGATTTATTACCACTCTCCTCCGTATTGTGCTTTACAGCGACCAATTTGGTGTCCTGTAGAGAAAGTTATGGCCGTCTGAAGTTTGGCTTTTGAACTAAAATTTGCAAAATTTTGGAAATGTTCTGATGCATGCATGTTTATAATTCAGTATAGTGCTTGTTTGTGGATGGAAATGTATGGATAGACCTGTATGCATGCTTGGATGCATGTTGCATGTGTAATCAGTAGATTTCTTGCATGAAGCTATTTTTGAAAATTCTAGATCAAAAAGCAGATTTCCTAGTAATTGGGCTATTTACGAAAAAAATTTTGTTTTTTTTGAAAAAGTCAGTGCATGTCAAGTTAGATGCATGCATGATTTTTCGAAATGATTTTGATTTGTGACGGTGCTTGTGAATCTGATAAATCGATCTTCTTTATTGGTTTTCACAGTTGGTCCATTTCGAACGGATTTCAAAAATCCCAATTTTTTGTAAATTTTTAGTTTTGGTCCTAAATGACAACATTTTCAGCAAGTTCACACGTGTGGGGAATGATCCTCAAGTGTGAATGATCTTATTAAGCTTTATGATTAGCACATAAAATGATTCTAGATTGAATGCCAAGATCTAGTACAGAATTTTATGGCTTACAATCTAGCATGCTAAGAATCAAAGAATGATAGCTTCGATAAATAAGAAAAAAAAAGTACAAGAATTTAATGCATTAGCATAAGCCTCAACTTGAGTTAGAGAGAGAAAGAGAGAGCAATATTCAAGCAAATGATAGTGTAGATCCAAAATGACATAAAATAGCTTCAAAGCTTGGTTCTTCATCAAAGATTATGAGAATGTATACGCATATTTATGGAGTTTGAGGTAGCTTGAGGTAGAACCACATCCATCCAACTTCCATCCACATCTATGAGTGAAAACTAGAGTATTGTGACATTTGTCACTTCTCATGCATTTCTACCTACTTTTACCAAGTGTCATTTTTCCAACTAGAATTGTACAAATCATCATGCATGTGTCCATTTCACTTAGTGCATGCCTTGCATGTCACTATGGATCACTTACAACCATTGCATGTGATATGCCATGAGTTTCTACAAGCATATTATTGACATTTCTAATTCTACAATCTATATGCAAGTTGTATACTACCAACTAGACTTGAAGAACCCATGTAGCGCAAGTTCCTTCTAGGCCAAATTTGGCATTTACATTATAAAACAACAAACTTACATAGAAAAAAGTTTGTGAGAAGCCTAAAGTCAAGATAGATGATTTTTCATTTTCAACACTCCTCCTAAAAATAATCTATGTTGACTTGAACATAGATCTTGGTATTATTCCAAGATTGGCTCTATGCTTGATGAATGAATTTTTGCTCAAAGGTTTGGTGAGCAAATCTGCAATACAAGATGATGTGTTGATGTGCTCCAAGTAGATTTCCCCTCCAATGAGCTTGTCTCTCACGAAGTGATGTGCAACCTCGATGTGTTTGCTCCTTGCATGAAATATTGGATTGTTGGCAAGGGCTTGTGCTGAAATATTGTCACACATGATCAAAGGTAGATCATCTTCTATCTTTAGCTCCACTAGCAACCTCTTGATCCAAAGCACTTCTTTTGTTGTAGTAGTAAGTGCCTTATATTCAGCTTCACAAGATGAGAGTGGTATAGTATCTTGCTTTTTGGAAAGCCAAGATATCAAATTTCCTCCAAGATATATGACATATGCACTCGTAGATTTCCGATCTGCTATATCACTTGCAAAATTTGAGTCAAAATAGCCAACTATGGAAAGAACTCTCTCTTTTTCCCTTCAACCTCACAATAATCATAGAACTTGTTGGAGATGTATTCACCTCCTCCATCACATCTTAAAGCTTTAACTTTGAAAGAAAACTGTTTTTCAACATAAGCTTTGAAGATTAGGAAGTGATCAAATACCATAGCTTTTGAAGAAAGTAAATACAACCAAGTATATCTTGTAAAATCATCAATGAAGGTGACAAAACAAGTTGCACCACCAATACTTTTTGAGGAAAAAAAATGAACATCCGAGTGAATTAATTCCAAAGGATGAGAAGTCTTAATAAAAGACTTTTGATATGGCTTTCTATGTGATTTTGCAATAGCACAAGTCTCACAAGGCTTGATATCCTTGGAAAGTGATCTTGGAAGGCCAATAGCCTTATCATTGTTGATCATAGAAAGCATAGACTTATAGTTAGGATGCCCCAACCTTCTATGCCATAACTCCTCCTTAGACATAAGAGCAATTTCACAAAAGTTTGCATTCTCATAAGAATTCAACTTGAAGATTCCACCATATCTAGATCCATTAGCTAGGATCTCATCATCTTTCTTGATAAAGCAAGTATTGGAATTAAATTTTACATCACAACCACAATTAAGCAACTTTCCAACACTTATCAAGTTTTTTGTAAGCTTAGGAACAAAAAAAACATTGGAAAGTGATAGAACTTTAGAAGAAGCAAGTTTCAATGGAATGTTGTCAATTCCTTCAATAGAGCATTCATGATCATTTGCAGTATAAATAGATCTTTTAAGCCCTTTATAAGGTACAATAGAGTCAAAAGACTCCTTTGAACAACACATATGTGAAGAGGCTCCACTATCGATGTACCAAGCTCACCCTTTCTTGAAGGGTGTTGAAGAAAAGCTTGACACCATGAGTGATCCTTCTCCATCACTTGCAATAAAGTCTTCTTCTTTCTCATTAGAGAGATTTGCTTGTTTGAGTTGATTTTGCTTGTTTGAGTTGATTTTTCTTTTTGAAGCAATTAGAGGCATAGTGCCCCTTCTTGCCACAAAAGAAACACTTGACTTTTTTCTTCTTGGTTTTTCAAGTAAAAGGATGAGATGAGTCATCCTCTTCACCATCTTTGTATCTGTCCTTGGCTTTGTATTTGTTGAAAACTTGAGAAAACTGGTTCTTGCTCCTCCCTTTCTGCTTGTCCTTGACAAAGAGAGCTTTGTCACTTCCAATATGCTCGAGTTTGTTCATCCTAGAAAGTTTGTAACTTTGCCTAGCTTTTTCAGAGATGAGAATTCCTTGAAGAGTTTCCAAATTGGGCAACTCCTTCTATATGGCAAAGGATTGAACAAGATTATCATAATCTTCTTTTAAGCCATTTAGAATGACTTGTACTAGCTCATCTTGATTGATTGTGACACCAACACAAGCAAGCTCCCTTTGAAGATCTTTTACTCTCAAGACATTATTTGATGCACTCTCCTCACTTCTTTGAAAACTTTGAAAAATTTAATTTCTAAGAGTGAGTATTCTAGAAGTGTTCTTAGCTTCATAGGTGGACTTAAGTGCATCCCAAGCTTCTTTAGCAGTGGTGCAAGATCCTATTTCTCTCATAATTTCATTAGAGACATTCATTTTAATGAAATGTAGAGCCATTCTAGCTCTTTTTCTATATTTTGATATTTCAAGCTCTGCTTGAGGCTCCTCCTCAATACCAAGTACTATGTCCATAACCTCCTGGAATATTACAACTGACTCCATCATAACCTTCCATATTGAATAATTGGAGGTACTAAGTCTTTCACATGGATTTCTACGTTTGAGCAACATGTAGAATGGATCTATTCGCTTCCATGTCGGCACCTTCAGGTACTCTTGGAGTCGTCTACTATCCTTTAGGATCTTATTTCGCCATTCCGGTTGCGGTTGTAATGCGGCAATGATCTCGGCCCTGGTGGAGTATTGGCTTTGATCTATATCCTCTTTGTCTCCCCTCATGTTGGGAGGGTATTTCCTTTCGAACCTCTTTGATTCCTTTGTATCATCCATCTTGCTCCTGGGCCTAGTAAGAGAAGTTGTCCTACGTGGTTGTGGTGGCCTTGACAGGTAATCATCCAGGGCCTTGGTTCCCATATCTTTGTCCTTGGCTTGCTCGCTCGTTGATGGCTCAACTGCGCCCGTGTCTTGGCTGGGCAAGAATCTTTTTATTTCTGATGGATCTGCCAAGAAGTCGTCATTACCCCCAATGTCAGGGTTAGTTTCTGGAAGGTCAGGGATGGAGTGATCTGGAGAGAGAGGTGCGGGAATGACAGGCTTACTAAGGAGGTGGGTTTAACAAGTTTTAACCGAGCGTCAAAAACAGATGCGTGAGAAGCTTAAGCAGACAATTAAGCCCTTGTCTAAAGACACAGAAACCAAACCATCAGCCAAGCTTCCACGTCCAATAGTGACTCAACACAGATGATTCTCAAAGTACCAGAAAACTTTGTGGAACCCCCTTTTGATCTCCCACAAAAATTTAAAAAGATTTCACATTGGATGACGTTGTTATCCAGTTACCGCAGCCACACCGGGAACCTAAACCAAGTTCTAGCTCCTTTGAAGGACCAGCTAAAATGATGTCGTTAAACCTTAAAGATCCTGACGAGGAGATGGATCGACTAGTTCATGTTGGTGCACACCTTTCGTCCGAACAACTTTTTGATCTGGAAACTTTACTTCGCAAATACAGGGATGTATTTGCATGGAACTGTGCAGAAATGAAAGGAATTTCACTTGAAGTAGTGGTTCATACGATTCCTTTGGAAGACAACGCTAAGCCTATTCGGGCTAAACCTTATAGAAGTAACCTCGTCTATCACAAAAGAATCGATGAAGATATTAAGAAATTGTTGGATGCTGGCTTCATTTATGAAGTCCAACATACTGATTAGATGTCACCCATTGTGGTTGTCCCCAAGAAAAACAACAAACTTTGTATCTGTCATAATCTCAAGAACCTTAATGCGGTTACGAAGAAAGACCATTTTTCCTTGCCTTTAACAACCCAAATCTAGTTGTGGTAGATCCTCGCTGGACCAAAGAACGAATTAAAGCCTTTGGGTTGAAAACAGCCCTTACCACGGCACCCATACTTCGCTCGCTAGACTATACAAAAGAATTCCATGTGCATACTGACACAAGTAAGTATGCCATTGGAGGTCTTCTTGCGCAACCGGACGAGTATGACAAGGATTTTCCAATACGTTTCTTGAGCAGGCAACTGGTGCTTGTTGAAGTAAACTATACAACCACTGAACGAGAAGCATTAGCGATGGTCTATATTGTACAACAACTAATACATTATTTATAAGGCCAAACCTTTGCATTCTACACCGACCATCAAGCCCTATTATATATCGTTAATAAATCCTGTAAAATGGGACGTATAGCTCGATGGTTGTTGATATTAGAGGAATTTAATTTTCGCATAGTCGTTCGGAAAGGGACCCAACATTTCATGGCGGATCACCTTTCCCGGCTACCTAATGCTGAAAAAACAACTGCACCAGTCAACGATGATCTCCCTGATGCATGCCTTTTTCAGATTGATGCTACACCCTTATGGGTTGAGGAGATCACTCAGTTCCTCACAACATACAGACTCAAAGAAGGCCTGAGTACGGTGGCAAAAAGAAAATTTTTGCTTAAAGCGGCGCCCTTTCAAATAATAGTCGGACAACTTTACAAACGGGATGTTGACGGTATTATCCGACGATGCGCTTATGAATCTAAGATACGACCTATCATATCTCAGGCTCATGAGGGTATTGGCGGTGGCCATTTCTCTGCTAAAGCCATAGCTAAGATTATACTTCGAGCAGGATTGTGGTGGCCATATTTGTTTAAAGACACATTTGCTGTTATTAAAACGTGTGATATCTGTCAACGAGCCAAGAAAAATACCAAAGCAGACTTCACACTACTGACTCCCATTACAGAAGGCGAAGCCTTCCATAAGTGGGGAATTGACTTTGTTGAACCCATCAGTCCAGCAGCAGAATATACCCAAGCTCGTTACATCCTCATAGCCAGAGATTACGCCACTAAGTGGGTTGAGGCTCGAGCAACGAAGGATGCCAACGCAAAAATTGTCGAGCGTTTTCTTTATGAAAACATTATTACACGTATTGGCTGCCCTATAGAGCTAGTTAGTGATCGCGACACGCATTTTTTAAATGTTGTCATTGATAATTTACTATGCCATTACCTTGTCGTTCACAGAAAGAGTACACTATCCTAGATGTAATGGCCAGGCCGAATCAACTAACAAGACAATATGTAAAATTTTGACAAAGATAGTTGAAACCAGTCATTCTGATTGGGAAACAAAACTTTTTTCAGCTATCTGGGCTTACCGCACCACCCCGAAGAAAGCCACTAGGTGGGTTACCCCTTTCCACCTAGTATATGGTCAAGAGGCGGTAATGCTCGTAGAATTCTTAGTCCCTTCACTAAGAGTCATGGAAGATCTCTGTGAAAAAGCTACAATTGAACAACAAGTCAAAACTAGGCTATTTACGTTAGCCTAGTGAGACAAGACTTATATCTTACCACGCACAACTGGTTAACAAACGACGGCAAAAGGCCTGGCATGACCGTCACTTACGAAATAAAGATCTACACTTAGGTGACCAGGTACTTCTTTATACATCAAAGAAGCACCCCGACAAATTGAAATTCCAAAGTGAGGGACCGTATGCTATTAATAAAATCTTTCCTAATGGTGCAGTCCAGTTGCAAACACTTGACGAAATACTCCTAGACATTGTTGTCAACGGTGGTCGTCTTTGGCGGTATTACGAATAGTTGTTTTTTGTTGACCCAATTTAACACCTTTTTCCTAGTATATATTTTACATTTTTTATTCTTTTTATTTTATTTTCTTATTTTCTTGCTTGTAATGCTCATTTTGCATGCCTATTTTTAACCTCGTTTCTTGTTTATAATTCATACATGTACTTATTTACTTTCTATGCATTTTCTTTTTCCTATAAATATCCATTTGTCATGAATGTTCTAGGTCAACAAATGATAGGCTACACCATATGAAAAAGATTCTAACACTTTTTGCCCACCTCATTTCTGTTTGTTTAGTATCTCAAGCATATAAACATTTATTGAGATACACCTTTCTCATAAGAACTTCTATTTTGAGCCACAATCATATTTTTCTCCTTAAAGTTCTTCACTTGCATCAAACAGCTCTATTGTTTCATAATGAATTTTGGTCAGATCTCAACTGACGATTCTGTCAGATCTCAACCGATGGGATTCTTTCAGATCTCAACCGACGGGATTGTGTCAAATCTCAACCGATGACTTCTGTCAGATCGCAACCGACGACTTTTGTCAGATCTCAACCGATGGGATTCTGTTAGATCTCAATCGACGGCTTCTGTCAGATCTCAACCGATGACTTCTGTCAGATCTCCACCGATGGATTTCTATCATATCTCAACCGACGCGACTCACTCAAATCTCGATCAAATTTAAAATTCAACGAACCGGCACGTCCCATCTCATCCGAAACCAGACGACGACGTCCATACTATGTCATCACCCCGACGCCATTCGCACCTCAGCGAAGTGCGAATTCTGAAGTTTTGTGGTGACGATCTACTGGCGATCTTCTTGCTCCCATAATCGATCTTGGCGCTCTATTGTTCCTTGCATCTGTCATCGCTTCCACACCACCTCCACTGACTATCAGCCATCATCGTTTCTTTACCATTGAGAGCGCCATCACCAAACATCTCCAAACTTAACATCAGTTTCTATCCTCTTTGATCCAAACACTTTCAAGAAAAGGTAAAGAAAAGTGATAACTGCTTTTTTGCTTGAATTGGGCTCAAAAAATTCTTGACCAATAAGAGATAATAGCATGCAAAGCTTAATTTGGCTCTGATACCATGACAAAATTTATAGCAAGTTCACACGTGTGGAGAATGATCCTCAAGTGTGAATGATCTTATTAAGCTTTATGATTAGCACATAACTGATTCTAGATTGAATGCCAAGATCTAGTACAAAATTTTATAGCTTAATCACAATCTAGCATGCTAAGAATCAAAGAATGATAGCTTTGATAAACAAGAGAGAGGAAGTACAAGAATTTAATGCATTAGCATAAGCCTCAACTCGAGTTAGAGAGAGAAAGAGAGAGCACTATTCACGCAAATGACAGTGTAGATCCAAAATGATATGGAATAGCTTCAAAGCTTGGTTCTTCATCAAAGATTATGAGAATGTCTACACATATTTATGGAGTTTGAGGTAGCTCGAGGTAGAACCACATCCATTCAACTTCCATCCACATCTACGAGTGAAAACTAGAGTATTAGTGACATTTGTCACTTCTCATGCATGCATTTCTACCTACTTTTACCAAGAGTCATTTTTTCAACTAAAATTGTACAAATCACCATGCATGTGTCCATTTCACTTTGTGCATGCCTTGCATGTCACTGTGGATCACTTACAACCATTGCACGTGATATGCCATGAGTTTTTACAAGCATATTATTGACATTTCTAAGTCTACAATCTATATGCAAGTTGTATACTACCAACTAGACTTGAAGAACCCATGTAGCTCAAGCTTATTAGTTGATGATTGGATCTCGACTAATTAAGCTAATTTTACATGTCATGAAATCAATATGGCAGATGATAATGCAAATGCAGCTCTTGATGGTCAGGTGCCAATGTCTACCTATCTACAAATTTGCCAATAGCGTAAATTCAAGAACTTAATGAAATAAACAACAAGAATACTTTAAGAGATCAATAAATGGAAGTACTATTGAATCAAGTGAAATATTTATCCACACGAATTTGGGCTTTCAGCCTGAACCTTTTTTGGGGGAGAAGAAAGAGAAAAAACTCGAAGTTGTAGATGACTGGTTAACCAAGTGGACCGGTTATTTTAATCTACATGGAATTTGTGAAGAAAAAAAGATTGAGAGTGTTATTCTGTTCTTCCGTGGGAAAGCTTCGTCATGGTGGCATGATCTGCAACCTAAATCTACCACATGGGATGAGTTTATGGAAGTGTTCAAAAAGTCGTTTGTGGTTGTAGACGACTCGGATTTCTACCAAAGATTCGTTAACTGCAAAATGGGTACTCGAAGATGGACTCGTACTTGCAAGATTTTATGGATTTATGGAATAAAGTTCCCTCATTCAATGCAAAACTGGCACTATGGCAGTTTATCCTAGGTTTGCCTGCAGATTATTGGAATGAGTGCAAGCGTACTATGCTTCATACTTTCGATGAAGGCGTACGAGTTGCAAAAGCGTATGATTCCACAGTGGTGGCATCTAGGAAGCAATTACAGGCTAATCCATTTGGATCATCTGGACCCAGCCAGAAGAAAGAAAAGAAAAGAGTTTGTAGGAATAAAAAATCCAAGTATTTCGATGAACTAGATCAAGTTGTTGGAAATTAAGCCCACAGTTGCCTCCTTGGTGAATGACTAATTTCTATTTCGTGATTCTTCCTGCACGTTTATTGATCTTTGATCTAGGGTCAGGTGAAACCTATTTTGGGTTCAAAGTCTGGTCATCTGATACCTACAGGAATCACAAACTTAGACAACCAATTTATTTGAAGAACGTATACAACGGGCTTCCGGCTGATCTCCAGCAAAGGATAACCAATCCTGTCATAATTTCAAGTTCAGATGTTAAGTTCAATAATTTGATGTCATTGAAGACTTGGCCATCTTCAAGGACTTCCACGAAATTAGCATTTAGAATAAGTCTGCAGAAATACATTGCTTTCGCGACAGTCTGCAAAAATACTCTCTAAGTGCCACGACAATTTGCAGAAATGAACATTGTTTTCAATAGCTTCGGCTTTTTCGCATTTTTTCGAAATGCGACACTTGCATAGTTCAAAAGTTTAACTGCTCTTAACACCTTTGGTTTTTTCGTATTTTTTTCGAAAAGTGCAAAGAGAGAAAATCCCCGAAGGTCATCTATTTTCATAAGTTAAACTGTTTCAAGGGCACCTTTGGTTTTTTCGCAAAATCTCGAAGAGAGAGAAAATACCGAAGGTCGTCTATTTTTTAACGAGGAACATTCCATCACTTCCCAAAATTTTCGAAGTGAGAGAAAACCACTTCACGTAAAATGTGAAATGAGAGAATTTGCGACATCCTCGTCAACGTCAACGTTTCTGATTTGTTGACCGTATATATGTTGTGTACAGTTGTCACAAAAGCCATATACTTTCAAGTACAACGGCTTTCCTAATCAGGTGACAATCATTCAATGTAATTAATACACGGATGAAATCTATAAATAGATCACAGATTACGGGTTGCTCCGTCCATGAGACACATTGTTTGAGCATCCCAATTACGCCGTTAGTTTTTGTTGTAATTGTTATTTTGTATTGTGCTTCAGTGTAATATAACAGCAGCTTGTTTTTATCTGTATACAACGTAGATGAATGCTTGTTGTGATTGAATGCACTTTCATTATTGTTTGATCGTGCTTGTTTACTCACTCTGATCAGAACACGGACGTCTACGACTCCTTAGTTTCTGATCAGATGATGGTTGTCTTTGACGCCTGAGGAACTCGTGTTATCATATTGCTCTTCCATTCATTTCAAAACTATACTTCACATTGAATTAGATTTTAGTAGCACCACACACAAACCATCTCTAATCTCTTCGGTGGACTGTACTCTTATTTCAGAGTGTGAATTAATTTTTAAGATCTTGTTGGGCAATTAGAACACTTAAGACTGTGATTACATTTAGCATAAGCTGTCTATTAGACTGTTTTTTCATTTAGCAGCTGATTAGAACAGGAGAGTTGTTTCGCAATATTCCTGCTCTCTTCTCCGTTCACGTTCTTCTATCTCCTTTGCCCCATCAGATTGGTATCAAGGCATAGCCCAAATAAACCGAGAGATTAAGTTTGTTCTATTTGTATACTGTTATCATGTCTCATATAGGTAGCTCGTCATCTTCATCACTCAGTGAAGCTAGAGTCATTTACAAGTTCAATGGTTCTAACTTCTACATTTGGAAGTTAAAACTTAGAATGATGTTGATAGATAGAGATCTTTGGGATGTAGTAGAAGGTGCAGACCTGAAACCAGAAGATGGTGATCAAGCAAAGGCCTAGAGGATCAAAGATCATAAGGCCCTAGCATGTATCACACTCAATCTAGTCGACTCCCAAATATCTCACGTCACCACGTGTAAAACCTCTAAGGAAGCACTGGACTTGTTATCAAATATTTATGAGACTCACAATGTAACCACGAGATTACATCTTAGAAGGAAGTTCTTTACTCTTAGCATGTCTGATTCTACTGCCATCACTTCTCACAACAACAGCTTCAAATCTCTATTAGATTAGTTATCAGCTGTAGGATGTTCTATTCAAGATGATGATGCCATTATGACCTTGCTTTCTTCTCTTCCAAAGTCTTATGAGCACTTTGTGGTGATGATCTCCACACAACCCGACCTCACTCTTCAAAAGGTGATCGGTCATCTTCTTCAAGAAGAAATACGGAGAAAGACTAGCAGCCTGTCCATCAAAGACAAATTCATGGCTCTATACACCAAGAGGAAAAACTATTTCAAGGGCAAGAATCAAGTGCAGTAGCAATAGTAGAAGCCTCACACTCAAGGTGAGCATGGTGGAAAGCTTTTCTACAGATATTGCAAAAGAACCAATCACAACATCAAGGAGTGTCACATCCGCATCTACAACGAGGCGAAGAACCAACAACAATAACAGCAGGCAGGCTCCTCCAATGCAGCAAATTCAAGGAGTCAGATACACACTTGTTAATGGCTTACAACAACAGCGTAGACTATGATAGCTGGTACCTGGATAGCGATGCTACCCAACACATGGCCTCTCGTAAGGAATGGTTTACAGAGTACACAGCTTACAGTAGAGACCAATTCATCTTCCTCGGAGATTCTAGCACCATACGCGTGGAAGGCAAAGGAGCAGTGAAGATCAGCTTCAACAACAATCTATCCATTTCTGTTCCTAACGTCCTTCACGTTCTTCAATTATCAAAGAATCTGTTATCAGTCTCTAAGATAACTGATGAGAGCTACACTGTTACTTTCTCATCTGAGTAGTCTACAATAGTCGAGGAAGATACTACTCTGACTACATGCACTAGAGTCGGAAACTTTTATGTACTCTCTAATTCAGTTGCCTTAGCTAGTATCTCTAATGAAAATGTAAACAATAGTGCTAATTTGTGGCATAGTCGATTTGGACACGTGAATACAAGATCACTTTCTTATATGCGTTGTAATAATTTAGTTGATGGTTTGTATTTCCCGTCTTCATTAGATAGGAAATATTTCTTTTGTGAATCATACATCTATGGGAAGCACTCTAGAAGCAAGTTTCCAAAATCACACTCCATCAAAACAAAGCATGTATTAGATCTTGTACATAGTGATCTCTATGGTCCAATGCCAACTCCATCATTGGGAGATGCAATCTATTTTATCACATTCATAGATGACTATTCTAGATCGTCTACAATCATGTTCATTAAGCACAAATCTGAAGCCTTTGAATGCTTCAAGAGATTCAAGGCCATGGCTGAGACACAAACGTCTAGGAAAGTGAAGGCACTCTGAATTGGTGGTGGCGGCGAATACATCTCTAACGAGATGTCCGACTACATGGCTGAACATGGTATTAGAAGACAGTTCACCACTTCCTATTCACCTCAACAGAACGAGATTGTAGAAAAGAAGAATTGAACTCTTCTCAACTCAGCCAAATTCATGCTACATCAAGCACACCTACCTGCGAAGTTTTGGGCAGAAGTTACTGCCACAGCCTGTTACGTGTAGAACAGATTCAGCACCAAAGCCGTTTACAACAAGACTCCTCATGAAGTTTGGCATGGGCACAAGCCTAGTGTCCACCACTTAAAAACCTCTGGTTGTATATGTTTTGTTCACATTCCTAAACAGCTTAGGAAGAAGATGGACCATAGAACAAATAAATATATTTTCATTGGCTATCCTGATGAACATAAATCTTATAAAGTTTAAGATCCATCCACCAATGTAGTATTTGTCTCTAGGGATGTAATATTTCAAGAACATACATATTATGATTTCAAACAACAATCAATAAACGATGCTATGTCATTTCATCCTATTTTACATAGCATGGATTCTTCCAACGTTGATGTTCCTTCTACAGAACCTACAGCTACAGCTACAGAAGCCGAGCAGTCGACAATACCTGTCATCAGACCAGACCAAGCTAGCTCGAACAGATCTGAAGAAATTCAAGAAGAAGCATCACCGCATCCTGGTCAACCCAACATCCGCAGATCCTCATGGACTTGGACAGTTCCTGAGAGGTATGCACCTCAATCACTTTGGACTTCATCAGAAGAACCAGAGAGCCTAGTCGAAGCAATTAACTCTAAGGATGCTGTGAAGTGGCAAGAAGCTATGGAAAGCAAGTACAACTCACTTTTAATGAATCAGACCTGGACACTAGTCGACTTCCCCACTCACAAGAGAGTTATTGACAACAAGTGGATCTTCAAGAAGAAGATCAACTCTGATGGTTCCATTGCAAAATGGAAAGCACGGCTGGTGGCTAAAGGATTCACTCAAGTCCAAGGAGTGGATTATTAAGAAATTTTCAGTCATGTCATCAAAATGCAATCAATCAAGACTCTGATTGCACTAGTAGTCATGAAAGACCTCGAAATGCACTAAATGGAAGTCAAGAAAGCATTTCTCAACGACAAT
Source organism: Diphasiastrum complanatum (assembly GCA_029204225.1). Taxonomy (NCBI): domain Eukaryota; kingdom Viridiplantae; phylum Streptophyta; class Lycopodiopsida; order Lycopodiales; family Lycopodiaceae; genus Diphasiastrum; species Diphasiastrum complanatum. Next base: position 41,309,524 of record CM055104.1, read on the forward strand.
GTCGAAGAGGAGTTGTACACCTTCCAACCAGAAGGATTCGAAGCCAAAAGCCAAAAGCACAAAGTGTGCAAGCTGCACAAAGCAGTCTACAGTCTGAAACATGTCACAAGAGCATGGTTCGATAGAATCAACTCTTATCTCATTCAATTAGGATTTGCAAACAATTCAGCTAACTGTAATGTTTATTCAAAGCATATAGGCACCAATTCAGTTCACATAGCTCTTTATGTAGATGATGAATATATTTTGTCTAATGACACTTCTCTTCTGCACACTACTAAGAGTGATCTGTCAAAGGAATTTGACATTATTGATTTAGGAGCTGTTCATTCTTTGCTAGGAATTCACATTACTAAAAATATACTTCAAAAAAAGATTTATCTTAGCCAGTAGGCATATCTAAAAGGCATTTTAAAAAAGTTTTATATGTCTGATTGCAAACCAGTTAATACCCCAATGGATCCAAGTATAGTATTGACTAAACCTTCTTGTGTTGAGACTGATAGTGAAGTACTCGACTTAGCGAAGTACCCTTATCATTCATTGATCGGATCTCTAATGTATGCAATGTTGTGTACTAGACCAGATTTAGCATACACTGTTAGCACATTAAGTCAATTCATGTCTAATCCTAGAATCTCTCATTGGAAAGCATTAAAGAGAGTGATGAGATATATTCAGAGAAGTTTAGACCACATTTTATGTTACGATGGAAATGCTATCGACTCACTCGTCTTGCGAGGTTACTCCGACTCAGATTGGGGAGGAATAGTCTCTACCAGAAAATCTACCTCCGGGTTCTGTTTCTATCTAGTAGGGGGCCTGATTTCGTGGAACTCAAGAAAGCAGAAATCAGTTGCGCTTTCTTCGATAGAGGCAGAGTACATCGCAGCATGCCAAGCTTCAAAAAAAACTATATGGATCAGGTTATTACTTCACGACCTTCATCACACTCAGTTCAATGCTACCACCATTTTGTGTGACAACTTGAGCTGTATTTCACTGTCACTGAATCCCAGATTTCATGGCAAATTCAAGCACATAGAAATCCAATATCATTTCATTCGGGAGAAAGTTTTCTCAGGGCAAGTGATCCTTCAATACTGCTCCACAACAGAAATGGTCGCAGACATCTTCACCAAAGCGCTGTGAAGGATTTCAGATCATTCAAGATCCAATCCATGTCCCTGATCTTTGGTTACAATAAGGAGCAAACCAACAATCCTGCCAATGTAGAAAAATCAGTATCTACATACAAAATGAGATGAAAACTCTAATAGATACTGATCAAACATGAACCAAAACATAAAATATGTTTGTTGTCCATACAATTATAGTACCCTACTGTATTTCACATGTGTGGAACCAAAAATAGCAATAAATGATCATTCTAGACATAGAATTGCAAGATAACATCATGAGAGTGCATCAATGAGTAGTAGAACCCAAAGAGAACCATGTATAATGATGAAATCAGAGAGAGAAGAGAGAAGATATGTCTCTCCACGAGTTACATCCTTTTATAGAGTGTCCAAACCCTATTTGGCCACTTGGCTTTCCCTCCAAAATGTAAACCCTACTATTTTTGGGTCTAGATTCAATGTACCCAAAGTACAAATTTGAATCTCTCTCAAACTTGACTACCAACTTTCCCACACTTTCAAAAAGTGTTTATTGAATGTATTCTAAACTAATATAACTTCAAAAAGTCTATCTCTAAGTCTAAAATGAGTTTTGGCCTCTTATTGACAATTTACCAAAATATGACTAAACTAGACTAAACTAGTTGAAATCTCTCACACTCCCTCTTCAACTAGTTTTGGCATAGTTTTAACCATACTACTTTGATTCAACTTTAGAATGATCTTCATCCTAAGTATAGATCTCTTTTCTAAGGTTCTAAAGTATCTTTCATAATTGATATAGAGAATAGTGTCCAAATTGGATGCTTTACTATTTCTCACATCAATTTTACACATCAAGATATAACTAGAACATGAAGAACCAAATAGAATGTGAATGAAATGATTTCTCCATGCTTCAAACTTTGAACTCTCTGAAAAATTATAGCAACTAAACAATAAATGTGAGTGATGACCATTTGCTTGTTTGTCTCCTCCAACTTTGTCCTTTCTTGATATGTCTCCACCATAAAACTCCATGAATGAGCCTCCATCTCCATCTTGCCAAAAGATATCATCAAAACTTGGAAATCCATGAGTAGGTGAGTACATAAATGATGCAAATCCAGCACCACATGACTTCATAAACCAAGTAGGTTGCACTAGTCCATCTTCAAGATCTACCTGACACAAGAAAATGACCATGAATTCACCAAAAAATGACAATCTCCAAACATTGGCATCAAGTAACTCAAAACTTGAGAACTTGATCATGGATGAGTGATATAATGAGCCTCTAATAGCTTCATTTCCATCAGCAAAACCAGCCAAGAATGCTAGTACAACTCCAACAATAAGATATTGCAAGACAATGTAGCTAGTTTGTCTATATCTTGACAATTTGCACACATCCACATGAAATAGCTCAAACATGAGATAGAACAGGTAAAGTAAACTTGAATAACACTTCTTTGCTGCTCCTTTGACCTTACTTGATTCTTCAATAAGCTACAAAAACAGATTCATAACATCTTTGCCAAATAGCTTTCTTTTGATGCTCTTAACTAGCTCCAAATTGCCACCTTTCCTTTTGTGTTGTTGAAGCCCTTTGAGACCAAGCTTTTCCAGTATGAAAACCATTAGAACCAATATCCACTTGCATAGCACAAGAAAATTCTCCAAAACATGTGAGTAAAGCAAAGTGAGTTGCTTCCACTTGCTTACCTTTCTCTTGATCATCAAAGATATCAAAGATATGAATATCTTCAGACCTGAAACTCTGAAAATACTCCCTCTCAAATATATGATCTAGATCCAACAAGATCTCATCAATGCTTGATCTCAATCTTCCATAAAGGTTAGTGAAAACAATGTCACCAATGTCACCATCATAAATCAAAAGATATATTCCAAAATTTCCATCCAACATGAAATAGAGTAGGTGAAGATGAGTATCAAACCTAATTAATCTAGCCTTCTTGAGTCCATAAAAAAACCTCAATAAGCTTACCAATGAGATCTCCCTTTCCTTGAAAAAATTGCCTCTTGATTTGCTCCATGTAGTCTTCTCCAACCAACCTTTTGCCATCTCGATCATGAGTGATCAATTCACAATCATAGAATCCTTTGAGTTGATGAAGAGATGTGAGATCCATACCTTGGATCTTCCCAAGAACCAATATTCCATTGCTCTTTCCCTCATAAGTCTCCCTCTTAATGACTGCATCATAAAAAGTAGAAACCTCAAAGACATTAGAAGCCATGAAAAAAATGATTAGTACCTTCAACATAAGGATGATTGAAGTACTCTCTTTTTTCAAACAAGAACTTCTACTCAATGAATTAGGTAATGACTCATATGATAATGATTCTCACTATCATTCACAATGACATCATTCAAAGTACATCCTACTTTGAACTCTTCACATACTTCTCTTCTTCTTGACTTGTGACTATCTCCCTCACCAAGTCTCTTGATAGAACCATTTGATCTACTCTCTTTATGAAGACATGTGACTCCACTTATTGGAAAAATGACTTTCTTGGACTCATCACAAAAGAATGTAAAAGAACCACCTTCTTCATGAATGCACCTAGCAACATCTTTTTCCATATGATCAAAGAAATCATTAGCAAGAATCTTTTCCAAGGAAGAATCTTCACCTCCATTGATGAAGTTAACTCTTTCCTTACCTTTTGCATGCTTGCACTTGCCATGAAGAACCATTGAAACACCATCATTATCCTCAAGACTAGCCAGGTTAGCACAAAGATGAACATTTCCAAGAAGCATATTAGATCTTGACCTAGATCTAGCATAAGGAAGCTTGTTAGACTTTGCATAAGGCCCACCAATCTTATTGATGCTAAAAGGTAACTTTGAAAAGTTGAGACCAATCTCCTTTTCCATTCCATCCTTTTTGTTAGCCATAACAAAAGCATCAAGCTTGAAAATTCTATCTTGTCTATTGCCCCTAGCAACCAAGATTTCTTCCTTTGTAATGAAGCAAGCATCACCACCAAACTTTACCATATATCCTTTCTCTATCATTTGACCAACACTTAACAAATTTTTTGAAAGTGAAGGAATGTAAAGAACACCATCAAGTCTTGCTTTCCTATTAGTAGAGAGACATAGGAATTGAACCAGTACCTTCAATCACACACTCACCACCATTGGCCATGTGAATTGCTTTCTTGGCTCCGTCATAAGTGACCAAAGAAGTAAAGAACTCCTTGTGACTAGTCATGTGTGAACTAGCTCCACTATCAATCCACCATGAATCTTTGTCACCTTCACTTGATATTGGACTTGAAGAACACATCAAAAGAGAATCACCACCACCTAGATCCTCATCATTAGTAGTAAAGTTGATTTGCTTGCTACCTTCATCTCTTTGCTTCTTCAAACATTCATTTGCAAAATGTCTTTTGATTCCACAATAAAAGCATTTAAACTTTGACTTATCTTTCTTTTTTCCGAAAGAGGAAGTCTCACCTTGATCTTGCCCTTTAGACCACTTTCCTTTGCCTTTGCCCTTGAACTTGCCTTTGATGAACATAGCATCCTCTTCATAATGAGATGTTGATGTAGATCCATCTCCTCTTGATTGAAGCCTATACTCCTCATTCACCAAGGTCTCTTGCAAATCCACAATACTTGGCAAAGTCTTTTGAATAGCAAAACTTTGAACAAGATTAGCATGATCATCCAACAAGCCATTAAGTATAACTTGAACAAGTTTCACCTCCTTAATGCTTTCATCATTGAATGTTTTAACCCTCAAAACAAAAGCATGAGTACTCTCTTTCTTCTTTTGCAAACTTTGAAAGATTTACCTCCTAAGAGTAAGCACTCTTGATGTAGACTTGGGATCATAAAGCTTTTTCAAAGCTTCCCAAGCCTCCAAAGATGATGTGCACTTACCAACTTCCTTGAGAAGTTCATTGGTAACATTCATCTTAATCATGTGTAGAGCTTTCTTTGCCCTCTTGTCATACCTCATTTGATCTTGAGGTGCTTGAGGTCTCTCCTCCACACCTGCAACAATCTCCATCAACTCATTCATCTCCAATAACGACTCCATCCTCACCTTCCAAGTAGAATAGTTGATTGAGGTAAGCCTATCATTGCTCTCCAACATAAAGCCACCACTTGTAGCCATGTTGAAGTGACCTAATATTCTTCTTTCAACCTGTTCCAACGCACAAAGCACTCTCTTGAATGTCAACAAATGAACTCAAGAAGAAATCACAAAGATATGGAACCTCTCAAATCTCTTCTAGCACTCTAACTAGAAAATCAACACATAGAATAGTGAAATCTTGATCAACCTATTATCTATCCTCAATCTAATGATTCTTGCCACTTCATAAGATTGAAACACACTCAAATGAAGTTCAGTAACCTCAAAAACTAGAGATCCAATCAAAATTAGGGTTTTGACAAAATCACAAAAAATTGAATATCTCAAATTCTACATGCAATTTCTAGAAACTTGATATATCTTCTTGTAGACTCCAATGAGACCTACCTAAAAAGACCAAAAATTGTCTAATTTCAGTAAACCAAGTGTGAAATCATAATTGATCAAGTATATAATCCTATATTGAGCTTTGACCTACAAAAGATCCAATCTACATATGCAAAAGTGTTGATTTTTGAGTAGAAATCAATCTAGCATGCTCTGGCATTGGTAACTCCTCCAAATTCTTGCTAAAGATGGCTGATCCTTTCATAACCTGAAACAGAAGAGCTCTAAAACCATGTGAAGGATTTCAGATCATTCAAAATCCAATCCATGTCCCTGATCTTTGGTTACAATAGGGAGCAAACCAACAATCCTGCCAATGTAAAAAAATTAGCACTACATACAAAATGAGATGCAAACTCTAGTAGATACTGATCAAACATGAACCAAAACATAAAATATGTTTGCTATCCATACAATTATAGTACCCCTACTGTATTTCACGCGTGTGGAATCGAAAATAGCAATAAATGATCATTCTACACATAGAATTGCAAGATAACATCATGAGAGTGCACCAATGAGTAGTAGAACCCAAAGAGAACCATGTATAATGATGAAATGAGAGAGAGAAGAGAGAAGATATGTCTCTCCATGAGTTACTTCCTTTTATAGAGTATCCAAACACTATTTGGCCACTTGGCTTTCCCTCCAAAATGTAAACCCTACTATTTTTGGGGCTAGATTCAATGTACCCAAAGTTCAAATTTGAATCTCTCTCAAACTTGACTACCAACTTTCCCACACTTTCCGAAAGTGTTTATTAAATGTATTTTGAACTAATATAACTTCAAAAAGTTTATTTCTAAGTCTAAAATGAGTTTTGGCCTCTTATTGACAATTTACCAAAATATGACTAAACTAGACTAACCTAGTTGAAATCTCTCACAAGCGCTTTCCAGGATCAAGCACCAAAAGTTCTTCAATATGCTGAACTTGACGAAGATACCAAGGCACCACCCGTGACCTTAAGGGGGACTGTTGGAAATTAAGCCCACAGTTGCCTCCTTGGTGAATGACTAATTTCTATTTCGTGATTCTTCCTACACGTTTATTGATCTTTGATCTAGGGTCAGGTGAAACCTATTTTGGATTCAAAGTCTGCTCATCTGATACTTGCGGGAATCACAAACTCAGACAACCAATTTATTTGAAGAACGTATACAACGGGCTTCTGGCTGATCTCCAGCAAAAGGTAACCAATTTTGTCATAACTTCAAGTTCAGATGCTAAGTTCAATAATTTGATGTCATTGAAGACTTGGCCATCTTCAAGGACTTCCACGAAATTAGCATTTAGAACAAGTCTGCAGAAATACATTGCTTTCACGACAGTCTGCAAACATACTCTCTAAGTGTCGCGACAGTCTGCAGAAATGAACTATGTTTTCAACAGCTTCGGCTTTTTCGCATTTTCTCGAAATGCGACACTTGCATAGTTTAAAAGTTTAAAGTTAAAAGTTTAACTGCTCTTACCACCTTCAGTTTTTTCGCATTTTTTTTGAAAAGTGCGAAGAGAGAGAAAATTTCCGCAGGTCATCTATTTTCATAAGTTTAGACAAAAGAAACATATGTCCCGAAAAAAGGCTAGAAGGACCAATGTGTGTTTCCATTGTAGTAAGCCTGGACATGTTGAAATTCTACCCAGAACGAAAGAAAGGCGCAACTCAAGTGATTGAGATGCCAAGTAAAAAAAATCTTAAGTTGGAAATTAATAAGGTTAATTGTGAGTGTGATTGTTCTTTTAGTACTACTTCATTCTTGTCAAATGATTTATTTCGTTTTAAAGGCACTGTTAATGGACATGAAGTTAGTATTTTAGTGGATAGTGAATCTACTCATAATTTTATAAACTCTGGTCTTGTGCATAAACTCGACCTGAAAATTGAAGCCAATAACCATAGATATTGAGTATATCTAGCTTTAGGTGCAGAGTTGGAGACGTGGGATGTTAAAGTTCCAAGACCTCTAGTTTGGATCCAAGATTATAGAGAGTAAATAGATTTCCATGTTTTAGATTTAGCACGTATGGACATAATTCTAGGACATGAGTGGTTATTTAATAAGCATCTTGAGAAGCATGTTTTAGATTTTGAGAAGCATGTTCTCTCTTTTCAGGAGGGTAAAGAATTAGTTACATTGTTTGGAGACAAATATGTACATCCATCTGGGATGAGTTCATTCGCTAGTGTAATGGAAATTTTTGATTCGCAGTATGAAACTTATTCTTTATATGCTAAGCCAATTTTGGATTTATCTAAAATGCATCTAAGTAGTTGTGAATTGTCAAAGATTCTTAAATCTGTAGACTTAGATCAGGAGCAAATTGAGAAGAATAAGATACTTTCTGAATTTAAAGATGTATTTATAGAAGAATTACCTCATGGAATACCACCGTCCAGATTTGTAGACCATAAGACAGAGTTAATTCCAGGTAGTCACCCTATCTCTAGACAACTTATAGGTTCTCTCAAAAGAACAACACACACACACACACACACACACACACACACACACACACACACACACACATCCCTAATCCTAAATCCGCATCATGTTGTATGATCAGCACCATGAGCATCGCCTGCACATCTTGACCATTGGCCGCCACCCAGACCCTTGGTCGCCCGTGTCAATTTTTGACCATTTTAGCCGCATTAGGACCACCCGTCACCCAGATCTTGTCAACGACGGGCATACCCACTAGATCGTCGGCCATCCATTGCCTGTCAACGATGGGAACTCTTTACTAGTATATACATAGATTAAATGTCTAAAAAAAAACATTTTGTGGTGCGGGAGAGTGCGAGCCATAGCATAACAGGTAAAAACAATGTTGTATAAAGTTTAACAGTACAGAGTACCATAAAGCGAAAGCAAGTTTTAAGACATCTAGCTGTTACATGCCACCATCCCACACAACAAAACTGCACAAGCTAGTTACGTGAGGAAGATAGGTGTCATAGTTGAGCATCAATTGTCATCCATGTCCAAAACAAGATTCACTACTTTATCAGCTTGACTGCAATTATAAAAAGTACGTCCAATCTTCCCAATCATGCATTTCATAATTTAGCAATACATTATGCCCTTTAATGAAGCCGTATCAGGGCAGAAGCCATACTGATCAGTAAAAGAGCAAAAAGAATGTATTAGATTCACATACACATTCTACATGTAAGCAGCTATCTTTCATTACGCAGATGCACAGAGACCTACCAATGGCCATAGCGCTAGGTACTAGAGCAACTCCGTGCTATACTCGCCCCATGAATTTCCCATAAAACATTTCCGGGAGTCCAAGCACTAAACATCTTGGGCAAATCCATGCCATTCAAGTATACCATAGTCGAGCTCCATATAAGTATGTGGCATTACTTCTAACAACTAGACTTTGAATGTAAGAGAGAAAAAAAATTGTGATAATTCAAACCCATATCAAGTTATACGCATGTTCACCAAAAGTTAGTTATTTGTTTTCCCGAAGATTTATAATGTAGCTATCGCATTCCATTCTTTACCATACCCACCACATACTGATTATCAGTTATTGTAAAAATCTCAAGAGCATCATTGCATACCAAGCATTCTTTATACTGCTTCCTTTATAGTAATCACAACCATACTCATGCTAGTTATAAGAGGCAGATAGCATCACAGTTTAATCATACTAAACAAGCATACACCTAGAGCCATCATATGTAGCAAGCTACAGCCAATCGAGTGTAGAAATAGCATTTATATCATCCACATTTATGCTATAACTTTTGGTTTTTTTCGGAAACCGCTTGAAAGGACAACAATCCATTGCATTTCTAATGGCCATTTATACTGAAAAATGCATGGAGCATTGCACATACACAAAGTTATACTAAATCACAGGTACTTTCGCGATCCATGAGCCATAAAAATGCGTTGGCCAATGGTCAATCTCCATCAGAGAAGGCGTTGGCCAGCGACCACTTCAATATCGTTCATACAATTACTCTTCCAGGAACTTCTCTCTCGAAAATCTTACGAAAGCTAGAATTGGACCTCTCTCACAAGAACTTGGATATCTTTGTCAAATTCTCACCAAATTGGCTGAAAATTGGCCCAGATTCAAGCTAAGACAAAGATCTACACATCTATAAAACTAAAGTCTAGCCAAAGATGGAGAAAAACAGAACTAAAATTGGATTGAATTCACTAAAATGGCCATAACTTAGTCATTACACCTCCAAAATCAAGAAAAATCAATACCTCCACAAAGCTACAAGCAAGTCCTATTGATCTAGAACCAAAAAAAAAAAAACATTTCAAAAAAATGAAGATTAATAGGTCAAATTTTGAATCAAAACATTCTAGAAATTGAAAAACAAAAAACTATTAGAAAAAACTCTACCAAACTTAAAGAAAACCATCAAATTTGATGGGAAAAGAATCTAAGGCTCTAATACCAAGAAATGTCATGCGCCTATGCCTAAGCAATTAGCAAACCCAAAACTAGATATGCCAATTCAAAGACAAGCTATCCAACATGATATTAGAGAAAAGACCAAACAATGTAAGAGCATTGAAAATCAGAAGAGATCAGTATTGAATGCCAAAAGAACATAGAAATCTCATCAAGAAAGACATGAAAAAATCATGTGGGATTGTGGCACATGAGACCCATAGCTTTGAAGAGTCTCATAGCTTCTATTCACAATGAAGGAATAGAAACTCACATCACTTTGAATGAGCCTAGAGCATCATGATCTATGGTAGAGTGGGGTTACTTAAAGAGAACTTCCACAAATTGGTTGGATTATTCTCCTACAGTTAATCTACATCCATCATTTATCCAGCTCTACAGTTGTACTCAATGCTTTTACACACTCTACAGAAATACACTAGAGTCAAACAACAGGTGCTTCAATAGTTCAAACTATCGAAGGCTAGCCAGATCATGTTACCGTTTGTTACCAAATAATTAATTTGCCTAACTGGATAAGTGACAACGCATTGTTGCTATGTGCGAATGGTGACCTACGACCTAATTAATTGTTCTAAATGGATAAGCCTAAATGACATTCCTCATTAGTATAAATAGCTTATCATTTAGCATTGATAAAAAATGTTCAATTTTACTTTGAATATTGCTAGCGGCGCTCACAGAGTTGTCAGCTACTCAAAGATAGTTTTGAGTACACGGTTGCATCCGCTAATGTTTTGTACTTGCATCATCTAATTTGTACATGGATGCTACTTACTGAATCAATTATACATTCTTATTGCATTCAATATTATGTCAAATAGATGCATGCTTTTAGTAGTTATCTATATCTAACAAATATCTTATTATTTAGTCTAAATTGTCCAATGTGTCGAATAGTCGAATCACACTGAGTTCAGTCGAACTATCGAATGCTTCAATACTACAATATTCCATACCTCACTTTCACTCTGTAATTGTTTGTCTACGAAATCACCTTCTAGCTCTAATGATCTCAAAATTAGTCACTAGAAGATTCGAATGTGATGATTGTCGCAACAACTTTGTTCGAATTCGATAGGCATAGTCATGCATTAGAAGAATGATCTTTCAATGGAGTTCGATAGTGCATCCATCGAATGTGATTTCACTACTATCGATTTCTCTTTCTTTCTTCCAGCATGGTATTAGAGCAATTTGTTCTCGGATCAGAAGTCTTTAATGTGTGGTATCCAATTTCAATGTCAGATAATTGATTTCCAAAAATTGAGTTGAGTCGAACTATTTAATGCTTCAATACTGCAATATTCTATACATCACCGTCACTCTCTAATGATTTCAATGTTAGTCACTAGAAGATTCGAACATGATGATTGTCACAACAGCTTTGTTTGAATTTGATAGGCGTAGTCATGCATTAGGAGAAGGATCTTTTCGCATAGTTTGATAGTGCACCTATCGAATGTGATTTCACTACTATCGATTTCTCTTTCCTTCTTCCAACAGAATTAACTATCTCTAAATGTTCACCTAACATCGTTATCTCCTACCTACCACTTTTACTCATAATGATCTAAATATTAGCTTTGAGGCGTCTAAGAGGGGTACAGATGATTTATTAACTCCCTTCAATGCTATCAAGCTTACAATTATGAAGGACAATACCTAATGTGCTAAGCCTAGCACATGACAATATCTTATTATTTCGAAAGGGAGAAATGAGGAAGTATTGAGACAAGTCTATAGGGGTCTCAGCTAATAAAGAAAGATAAGAAGATTGTGGAACAGGTTACCATTTGAGATGGATTACTATTTCGTAATGGGAAGGTTTGTGTACCAAAGGATGATGAGATCAAATGCAAGATTTTGTTTGAATGTCATGACATACCCTATGCAGGACATCCCAGTATACACATAACTTTTGTAACTTTTGTGAAGTCATACGGTGGTAGATGCATAAAGAGGTTAGAAAATTATATTTTAATTATTTTAGTGTTATTTTTCTCTCTCCTACATGGCATTTCTTATAGGGCTCTTTTTGGGCCCATGATATTTTCTCTAATGGTTTGTGCCACTGTAACTACAATTGACAATTCAACTTTGACAAAAAAAAAAAAAATACTAATGTTGGAATTACATGGAGACCTTGTTTCTTTCTCATAGAAAATGGCCATTCATAGGGTATATCTTATCAAATTAAAAACGTTAAAAGTCATATCTCAACATAGAAATGACTTTCATGTGAAAATTGACTTCAACCTAGAATAAAGTTGAATTTGATCTTTAACCATGGGCAGTTCTGCAGCCAGCTTGAATGTGTTACTCAATTGTTACACATCTCCATCACAGAAATGCCCATGGGGAATGACAAGTTTTTCATTGTCGCACATTTTGAGAAAGAAATGAAATAACATGTCGATATGACAAGGATGTTGTAGACTATTCATTGATATGATAGAGTACAAACAAGTGCAAACTCTTATGTCATTTAATTGAAGTGATTGCAAAGTAGTTGTCATGTAGTGTGACTAATGTAGAAATCTCAATTTGTTATGGAATTGCTAATCAGCTAGAAAATAAGTCAATATTGTGTCGAGATTGTTTTGAATTTGGAGCCATGGGGCATAGTTGAAAGTTGAAAAATATCACTATGAATGTTGAAGTTAAAATTAATGGAAAGATCTAGTTATTTGAGAGATAACAAATTCATGGAAAGGCTAGTTTTATTTCACCTATGAAAATTTGCCTATAGCTTGAAAAGTTCAAATTATCTTATTTGTTGAACTTTTAGTATGTCACGCCATTTTGAGGTAAAAGATTTTTGTTATTTATAAGCGATGAAATGCTAACTACCTAGGTGCCCTTGTCTACTAAAGGTTCAAACTACTCACCTTTCGACAATCAACTAGGAATAATTGTCAATATCTAGTTAAAAATCATAAGGGATATGCCTTCCAAGACTTTAGGCCACATAATTAGATACCAAATGAAGGATAAATATTATTTCATATTTCCTTGGGTCTAAAATTTTACCACATATCTAAATGCTAGGTAGAAAATAGATTGTTGGTTGTTTGTATACCATGTTAACAATATTGGTCACAATTCTCTATATTTTACTCTCCCTTATCACTCTAAAAGATATCATAATTTAAACAGCAATTACACCTTCAAATTAATTCTTATAAATATTTTTAGTACAACCAAATTATAAAACCTCATCCCTATTTTGATTCAGACTAATATTTCACAAATAGGTTTTTCAACCCTTCAACAAAGACGATGTTAGTACTTAGTAATTGCACATAGCACGACAAGCATATAAAGCTTTTATACCATCATAGCATCAAGCTGAGAAGTCATATTAGTTCAAACCGCATAAAATCACCACAATGAATAGGGGTTTAATATGATCATTAAAAAAATGTTATCAAATATGTATATTACAATGGATTATCAAGATATTCCAAAAATCTTTACTACAAAAAAAGATGAATAATTCTCTACCTTTTAATTAGTTTAACAAAAGCCTTTGCAACTGAAGATATAGAGCTCGATTATCGTAAATAATTACACAGTATCCTTAAGCCATTAATCAACAATTTGTATCGCTAATATGTCACTTGGCCCACATGTAGATGTGGCTCTTTTCCTATAAAGGAGGATGGACTTAGAGAGTTGGAAAATGATCTATGTGATTTTTCTTACAACATTCTTGTTTTCTATGTGATTTTTCCTACAACATTCTTGTTTTCTTG
>CM055104.1:41333389-41669094 GCA_029204225.1 Diphasiastrum complanatum
TCCAATAGAATTAAGAGGTGCATGGATCAATGATCCAATAGGATCAAGAGGTGACAAAATATGGTCCAATCATAGTTAAGCATAGTGGTAGCTCGTGGACCTACTAGTATCATTGTACTCAGGATCTAAGATTGATCTTGAATCTCAATCTAGTCTTGATCTTGGTGCATCTACACACCTTAGGAGATCACAAGTACATGTAGTGGACAATCCACACGTGTGAAATTCAACAGTTAATCCACCCTACTCTCCCTAGGTGTGACATAGGGAGAGTAGAGTGGGTTAACAACACCCTTAGAATCTCTCTCTAATATATATATATATATATATATATATATATATATATATATATATATATATATATATATATATATATATATATATATATATATATATATATATATATATATATATATATAATTCTAAGTAGATCTTGTTGAGTCACTTTCGAACTTTTGGCAACTGTCACCCAACTTTGCTTCATGTTTCTGAAGTTGGATTGCCGTGACTGCACATGACAAGCATGAGACAATGATGAGTTTATGATTGGAGAGAAATATTGTGGCAACAGTGAGAGACTGGACAAATGCAAATATAAAGTTCAAATTTGTTTTTTCGCCTTACCTCACCATCAGCCCAATCAATTCTAACTCCTTGTCTCTCCGATAATTCAAGGAGAGAATGAGTATTTTGCCAATATGCATACTCATCCTCCCCTTTCGTGGGAGACTGGTTTATCACCGATTTCTACATAAACTGAAAAAATTGTGATTAGAATCTCAATAAATAAATACATAAATTGAACAACGTAAAAAACTAAAATAAAAAAATTGAATGTATTATAGTCGAATTATGCTTATATAAGTATATCATTTACGAAATAAGGATGAAAATGTCTCATGATGCTGCTACCCAAATAAGAACATCCCATCCCCTCAAGTTGCACTCTAGCAGCATCTTGTTGCTGCTTGAATTTTTCTAGGTTCTCTTGGAACTCCCTCTTGGCATACCTCCGATCCTCTTTATTTACATGGGAGGGCCTTTTTCTGTTAGCTCTCACTACATCTTGAATCTCCGATTTGCGATGGCTGATCACCACCCCCATGCTTCGCAACATGTATTTTGTGTCAGATTGTAAATGGAGGGGGCATGTGAAATCGCTATGTAGTTGGTTAATGACATATTTCTTGTTGGCTTCATCTTGTGATCTCTATGCCAATCTTGAAATATGTTGTGAAAAAATACCACACCCATGAGTTGCCTCACACACTCCTCCTCAATCATGCATCTCTCTACATCTATTCTATACGACAGGGTGTCAGCAGCTGGTGGAGGGGAATCGGGTGGATTACCAAGGGGGAAAGCGAGAAGAGGTCGAGTGAGAATAGCAGAGTAAATAAGATAAGTGATGGTAGGAGTGACTTGGTAAGAGGGACTTGGAGTGGGAGAGACTAGGTAGATGGGACCCGAAGTGGCCTGGTAAGAGGGACCATAATGCTGCCATGGACTCACAAAAGGAAAAATAAAATCTGGAGTAGTGGGTCCAGAAGAAGAGAAGAGTTGAGGAGTGAATGTAGGAGTGCCAAAGAAAGGGGGAGTAACAGACGTTCAAGAGTTAGTATCAGCTGCCCTATGTGCTACCTCCTGAGTAAGAGTCTCTCGAAGCAAGACAAATCCCTACGACATAGATACCTACTAGTCAAGGGAGCTAGAGATGATACATTGACAATATCTACATCATCGCAACCTTCGTAGCAACTCACACTAAGGCAGCTCCTGCCTCACTTCCTTTTTCAAGAATGTCAAAAAGTGGAACTAGTAGTCTCAAGGTGGTGGGGGTGACCCTTCTCTCATGGTGAGAGCTAGTACCCTCTCGAGAAGGTCCGGAGTAGATCTCCTGGGTGTTGGAATTAAGGCATCACTCTCACCAGAATTCGAATCTCTGGAATTTGAGTCATTAGAGCACAGATCATTTGAGTTTTCCTGAACACCAGTACATTATGTAAATACGAACACACACACATTCTCTCTCTCTCTCTCTATGACAACTTTGCAGTCTTACTCTCTGAAGTTGAACGTCTGCGCAATAATCAACTAAAACAGAAGCAAGATCGATGACAAACTCTTCGAGTTTGAGATCTTTGACTACATCCTCTTCGTTCTCCTATGAACTCAAGGTTTTCAGTTCGAGATCCATGCCATTCACACTGTCCTGTCCAAACGCAAATCACGTCACAGTTCACTTTAGCACTTTTCAGTAACTACACTATTTCACACTCGTTGCCTACGTAGTCATTATAACTGCTCTATGTACATATATACATAATGGCAACTCACATAAATGATGATGAGACAATCTATGATGAGTAGATGATACAAGTGAAAAAGAGTGAATCTGAGTTCCTGCACGAACTCCATTATGTCTTAATTATTAGATTCCATAGGATTAGAGATCTTAGAGAGAGTAAAAGCAATTCAGAAGATAGAGATAGTTATTTAATATGTAACTAGCTAAGTAAGATCATTGCACATTACATAGTGCACCATTACTGTGAACCATTCTTTGGGCATAGGATTGTGATCTGATCGTTGTATTCACAACTGCTTAATTCAGATTCTCTATTCTTCTTATGTGTATTGCACTACGAATGCTTTTGATAATTTTCTTTTTCTATTGACATGCACACTCAATTCGGAATGTCTAATCTCGAAGGAAGCATGGCTATCTCAGATGCCTAATTATTCACTCCCTTCATGGTTGTCTTTGACACCTACCAAGACATTCCTCCATTCAATCTAAGTCAATATTGATTTTGTAGTTTTGGTCAAGGTCTTGTAAAGTTCTCTATGTTGGAGTTATGTCTCTTCTTCCGCACCTAATCTATTTGAGAGCACCCCAACAGAGTGGTATCAGAGCTTTCATTCCAAACTACTATTAGTATAAAAAACTATCTACTATACTTAGATCATTCATCATGGAAGGAACATCTTCAGAAATCCGCTTGATCAACAAGTTCAACGGTGACGACTTCCACATGTGGAAGTTCAAGATGAAGATGATACTCATAGAAAAAGAACTCTAGGGATACGTTAATGGTTCAATAGTCAAACCGGTTGAACCTGACATGTTGATCGTCTGGGAAGCTAAGGATGGCAAAGCTCTTGCCACTGTATCTCTGAATTGTAAAGATTCACAAATAGCTCATGTAGTTAATTGTTCCACCTCCAAAGAAGCATGGGACATTCTTAATGGTCTATATGAGACAACACATGTGTCGACTCGTCTCTTCTTGAGAAAGAAGTTCATGTCGCTCAAAACGAGAGTGAAAGGACCTCAATCACAGATCATCTAAACGAATTCAAACAACTACTCAATCATTTAGCAGTAGGTTTTCCAATATCAGACGCAGATGCTAACATGTCTCTTCTGTCTAGTCTTCCTCCCTCTTATGACAATCTAATATTACTACTCAATAATACTCCTGACCTGTCTCTCCAAAAGGTGACAACAAGCTTATTGTAGGAAGAAGTAAGAAGGAAGAGCTTATCCACATCAAAAACAAAGACAGTCGCTCTCTATTTGAACAAGCAACAATTCTCAAAGGCGAACACATGGACAAGCGTAGAACAAAATATCACTCATGGGCTGGGGTTTGGAAATCAAATTCACCCATCGAATATAAGTCGTCTTTATGCCAAAGCAAGAGGAAAAAAATCCAGGCAGCAACATTTTCTTCAACACCAAACCTCGACAGTTCCATACCCGACCCTACTCAACTCTAAAAAGTTGCTTTTCAATCAATTTCTACAAGGTTAAGAGGTGCACTGGTTCCAGGTTTAAATGGACAATTCTTGTAACAATGTCCATAAACGCATTCTCGGCAGAAGGTTGTATATTGTTCCTTGTAGGGACATTCTGCTATTCTGTGTCTTTCGCCGCATCCGTAGCAGCCGTAATTTCTTCCACCTTGGCATTGAGTTTGAGCTGCATAGGCTGAAACATATTCATTTATGGCAGGATCCATAAATGGTTCATCTGGTCCATACCATTGCTGCTGCTTAGGTTGAGTCAGCATTTGCATATCTAGTTCTGCTATTGTCAGATTTACATGGGCCACTTGTTGCTTGACTGGCCCTGGTGGAGCAGGTAAGGCCATACGTTGTGGTTGATTTGGTGCACCGTACCTTGGTGCCGCGTTGGGTGCCCATTGATGATAAGGATAAGAAGTCTAATAAGGACTTCTCTTCTGTTGAACAATCCGGGGGTTAAACGGACAAAATGCCGTATCGTGCGATGTTGCATTGCACAGATGGCAGAATCTATGTGTCAGCCTCAGATTTTGCTTTAGGTACCTGGACACTCATTCGTTGTATGGTTTTGCGTGCATACTGAACACCATACATTCTCTCGTCGAGGATACTACAGCTGGTTTGGTTCCGGCTGGTGTGGAGTTACTGCTACAGTTCCTTGTAAGGCTTTTAATTTCTGGTCAAACTGCATCGTAAGTTGTTCCATCTACTGTTTGTGTAATTTTGTCATTTGCTCCAACAATAGTTCTGTGGATAGAGTGGATGCGTTTGATGATGATGATGCAATCGAGGGAGTAGGAGTGTGGGTGGGAGGATATTTGTCATCAGATCTCTCATCCTCTTTCCTGATGGTATCTTCCATAGCTTCTTGTAGAGTAGCGTACTGCTCCTGTCGTTTTAGTTCTCTTCTGATGCTTCGTGGTAATCCGGCTAGGAACCACATGATCACCGCATGATCGGGAGTTAGGGCTGCACTGCACTCAGATTGTAGATGTTTGACTCGTTCAATATATTCCCGGACCCTTTCTCGTTTTTCCATCTTGACTTTGCTCATAAGGAGAAATGGGTCTTCCAGGAACTTTCTTGGTTTAAAGCGCATAATGAGAGCCGCTTTAACTGCTTCCCAGGTGGATTTTTCTTCCTCTGACAGGTTGAAAAACCAATTCTGAGCCACTGCTTGTAAGGACATAGGAAATAACATTAGCTTCTCCCTAGGTGTCCGTTCGCCGTAGATTTCACAAGCTTGCTCGTAGATTTGGAGGAATCGGATATGATCTGATGATCCGTCGTATTTTGGTATTTTCATTTGTGGTGCTCTTCGGACTGCTTGCAAGAGAGCGATAGGTACGGGTTGGCCCATTGGATCCATTGGTGCTGGTTTCAGTTTTTCCTCTTGTTGCACAACTGCTAATTTGGGAAGGTGTGGTGTCTGATTTGCTATCCTTCGTGGTATTGATTGTCCCAATCTCAGATTCATCCAATGGTGGGTTCCAAAGTGATTGGATCTTGCTTATACAATAGGATGCAGTCTGGATCTTCAAGGATCTGATCGACCGGAAGTGAATTTTAGGCCTTTCACGATGGTTTTTCCTTTGATAACTTTTTACTCCTTGCACTGATTGACCTGAGATTTTGAGAGTAGCTAGATCTGATGCAGATATTTCCACTGATCTGGTCTGTGAGGGTTATCTTGTGCGAGGGTTGGCTATGCGAGGGTTCTTTAGCTATTTTTGCAGGTAAAAAACTTGATATCTTTCCGATCTCTGGGAAGTAACTCTCGCAAGGTTCACAGTAGCTGGATCTGATGCAGATCTCACTATAGAATTCTTTGCGAGAGTTAACTCTCGCAAGAAGTAAAAATTTCACTGTTTGCGAGGGTTCAAAGAAGAGAGAAAGAGAGAGAGAGATAGAGAGTGAGGGTGGAGGTTAGCTCAAATGCACATTACACTTGCTAAAGGAGAAACATAAACTATTGAAACCAAAAAGCATGAACTTGAAAGCAATTGAAAATAACAAGAGCAATAGCAAGCATTGAATTGCAAATAAAATTGGTAGAGTTTCCTCCTTCTCATTAAGCATGAAAATAGTGTACAAATGGTGTCTTTTTATAAAATGGGAAAGGCCCTTGCCCCTCAATCCTATTGGCTAATATTCACAATGATCCTATCCAATCATCTTGGACCCAACTTGATCCAAGGGTCCACAAAAAGTACATTAGAAATCACAAGATTCATGTGAGTCCCAATTTGGACCCGACTCTAAAAAGTAATCTCTAAGTTTAAAAATGACATTGGGCCTCTAGTTTTATTTTAATTCCAAGGCCCAAGTCATGTTTATTTTATTGACAACTTTATTTGTGTGCTCATTGGGCCATGGACTTATACACGCAGGATGCCATGCCCTCGCAACACATTTTATTGGATGATTTTATTTATTTACACTTTGTTGGGAATACCCCCAACATGGATTCATAACCAGAGCTTGAAAACGCTCTCATAAGTCCTCAACATCATCGGTGTCATTTGAAAAGAATTGGCTTGACAGACATGGGAGCATCTTTTTGAACCCTGTGAAGGGGTTTATGATCCAAATACAGTAGACCCTCTGAAAATGCACCAGTTGACAGTGGCAAAGCAAACCATGCCTCCAGTGGATGCAACCAGGATCCCTCCCCTTCATGATCTATGTCGCTCCTCCTCCGAGAGAGAGACTCCCCTTCACAATCTATGCCACTCCTCCTCCGAGAGAGAGAAATGATCAATAAGAGTGTGTGTGTGATTGTGGTTAAAGTGGAATTTGAATTTGCCGCTAGAGAGAGAGAGAGAGAGAGAGAGAGAGAGAGAGAGAGAGAGAGAGAGAGAGAGAGAGAGAGAGAGAGAGAGAGAGAGAGAGAGAGAGAGAGAGAGAGAGATGCTTAGTAAGAGTGTGTGTGGTTAATGTGTAATTTGAATATTGGTGTGTCTCTTATATGCATGCAATGGGGAGGAGGGCCATGCATCCTCCTTCCCATACATGCATCTTTTTTTTTATTTTTTTATTTTTAGTTCAAAAAATGTGTATGCATGGGTGAGGGGAGGAGGATGCATGGGTGCACCCATATACATGTGCAAAACTGTACATAAGTTTAAATAAATAAATAAATAAATAAATAAATATATATATATCTCGTAGATTTAGAAAAGAGACTTCTTCCATGTGATTGAGGATTTTTTGCAGCCGGATTAGAAAAGGAGACTTCTTCTATGCAACTGGGGATTTTCATGTAACTGAGGATTTTTTTGTAGCCGGATCAGTTGAGTATATACATCTCTCTCTCTCTCTCTCTCTCTCTCTCTCTCTCTCTCTCTCTCTCTCTCTCTCTCTCTCTCTCTCTCTCTCTCTCTCTCTCTCTCTCTCTCTCTCTCTCTCTCTCTCTCTCTCCATTTCAAGACTTGATTTTGCAAAGGGCGAACTGATTCATCCTCACACCCACCCATCTCCAGGGATCCAAGTGATTCAAGATCCTCAGTCGACGGATCGTTCTACCTCCCACGTTCATTGTTAGGTATATGGTATGTTCTTTATGAAACATAAAAATCAGTATCTCAGTCGGATCATTCTACCTCCCACATTCTTCTATCCAGAGCCAACAGATTAGCCACGTTCTTCTGTCCAGAGCCAACAGGTTAGCCACATTTCTCTCTCTCTCTCTCTCTCTCTCTCTCTCTCTCTCTCTCTCTCTCTCTCTCTCTCTCTCTCTCTCTCTCTCTCTCTCTCTCTCTCTCTCTCTCTCTCTCTCTCTCTCTCTCTCTCTCTCTCTCTCTCTCTCTCTCAACTGATTCTCTGGATTTTTTGCTCAAACAACAAACCCAAAATCACTAACGATCTGCAAGCCTCCAAGGATCTCACCTCCACTTGTGTCCCTACTCTTTAAACACAAAGATAGATAACAAGCTGGCCTCAAGTATTCACCACCCAACCACAGCTAGATCCAAGCTCCAAGCAAGACCTATCTAGCACCCCCTTGCTAACCATAAACAAATCACAAGCATAGCACAACACTCCATAGCATTCTCAAGATCCAAACCCTACTTATGTCTCATACCATAAGCAAGATCCAAACCTCAAGCATACTACCACAAGAAAGCACTCTACACACTAGTAGCAACACTAGAGCATAAGCAAAGCAAACAAGAGAGATCTCCCACCTCCCAATGGGCACCCTACTACCCTCATATAGATGGCCCATGGACCCCTCCAATGCACTATGGAGTTCTATGCTCATCCAATGAGAGAGAGAGAAGCCTAGGGGAGTTAAAGAATCTCCAAGAGCCTCCATAGGCTTATGGAATGTCAAGAGACTCCTTCCATAACCTATGACTCTTTGAATGCCTTTCTTGTGGAAGTTGGGAACTCAATGGACACTTCAGAAGGGCGCCCTCCTACTAGGTCCCATTGCCCAAGTTGTGCAAGTATACTTTGGTCCTAGACCAATAAAGTGATATGGTTCAAGATTGAGGCCCAAGATTTAGAAAAATAGTCATCCAATGATTTTCTAACACCTCTCTAGGTTCCATACCTCCATCCAAGGCATAGACACCTATCTGTCCTTAACCAAGGACACTAGTATCTTAATCTAAAACACCTACCCTTAATACTAAGGGTACCCCTTATCCAAGGGTCACGTGACTCCATACCTCCAACTAAGGTATAGTCACTTGCCTGTCCTTATCCAAGGACACATACCCTTAATCCTAAGGGTACCTTGCCATTTAGCCCCCAACACTAAATTGACTATTAGGAGTCTGAAGTACTGTTAGTTACACAAGTATGTAGCACCCTGCACTTGCCTTTGTAAATACTCCTCAGTATGTATAGTATGACCAATTGTTAAACACTTATCTTCAAGCTTTAGGCCCTCTCTATAGTTTTAGGATGCCAAAGACCAATGTTGGTCTTTCCCTATCTAAATTAGATACAAGTGAATTATAAAGTAGGGATAAAGTGCTAGGGGACAATGTAGGAGGGGGGATAATTCAATACTGGATGGAGTTTTTCCAGATCCCATTGTTTATAGATGTAGCTTTGTTTCCTCTTCAATTCATGGCTATTTTTTGGTTTCCCTAACTTCAAAAGTCTGCTACAATATGTCAGACTGGGGACTCCAATTCTCGTTCTCCCATACATAACAAAGTAAGTGTATTTCTAGCAGATTTTATTGAGTGGAATTTTTTATATAAATATTTATTCAAATAAATTGATGGTTTTATGATTGTAGTGATCATTGGAACTTATATGTGCTATCCTTACATGTCAATGATGAGGGTGTGTGTAGTCCAGTTTGTTTAAAGATGAACTCTATTACACACACCCACAAAATTGCCAAGAGCCATATATAGAAAATACTGGAACTCTTTCCAGTACCACATGCAATAGCATATTCAAAGTTGAAAATGGTTGATGCAGAGGTAAAAAATTTTCAATATCGGTTTGACGTGCCCTTGTAGTTATTGCTTGGTTTCTTTTCATATCGTGCGCGTTGATCCGCTATTCAAACAATATTTTTTGAATATCGGTTCAATGCACACTTGTTTCCTTTGTAGAATTTATTATAAGCTCCTGCGCGTTGATTCGATATGACATGACAATGAATCTTGTTATCGAAAACTCATATTGTCTAGTTGCAATCACATTGTGTTCTGCACCATAGAAATGGAGATCATAGAAATGAAAGAGACTCAAAGAAAAAGTGTTCATATACTTTCAAAATTGATGTATACAAAAAATTGTATTACATAATACAAAATTCCATTGTTCATAATCTATAGATCTTCAACTTCGATGGATGTTTCAATATCTTTGTATTTTATATGCTCATCTTGCCTTACTCTTACCTGCACCAGAGAAATTGTTTTAGTTAGTATATTTTTTGAAACTGATTCAGTTAAAAATCTAAAAAAAGAACATTTTCATATGGCATAACGTACATTTACACCATTCAACCGAAATTGATAGTATTGAGGTAGATCAAATTGCAACATGTCTAGTTCTGATTGAATGTGATTGAGACACCAATCTTTCTCAACCTCAACCATTGCAAGAATGTTCTCATTTTTTTTCGCTGTTATTTGAAGTTGCTCTTGAGGGTTTATTCTAAAATCTTGATCAAGTGGCTTCCAAACATTTTTGTATTTAATCCATCTTCTATAATACAGCAACAAAGTGAGCATTTATTTTTCGATGTGATATCTAAATGTCATTGATGAGTAACATACTTTGCACTCAACTTGCTAATTTTGTTTTGTATCCCAACCATCATCCAACAACTCGACGATTATTTCAGCACTCAAGTCCTTACAAGTAAACATTGTTTTCGTTCTCCGAACATTGCATTTGGAAAAAAAATCAACAAAAATAGTAAAAAGTAGATACCAACTTAATCTATTATTCTTTGATCCAATGCTACATTTTAATATGCTTTGAATATCAATATATAATCTAGATCGAAATGTTTCTGAAATTGCTGCATCAGGAGAAATCCATTCCTCACTCGAAAAATCTGGTAGTGGATATGGCTCTAATCTATCAACTAAACCATTTTTATCAGGAAAATAGGTGTGATCATAAAAGAAAACTCCTGACTCTAAAAGTGATTTGGGAGAACAACCTTTATATTGTAAAATATCGATATCTGAATGTATGACATCAATTATTCCTGCAATCGATTGAATTGTTTGCCATTCGGCAAAATTTGATGGATACAAATCTGCAAAACCAACAAAAATATCACAAGAAAAATATAATTTGAAATTTTTTTTAACTTTAAATATATTAAATCTAAAAACTTACAATTGTATTTTCTTCTATCATTTGGATTCAAATCATGAATGTTGAGCTCATTGTGAAGATAAGCATGCTAAACTAAAACTTCCGTGATAGATTGATCGGTAGTTGATACTTTGAATAGACAATTAATTATTCGAGTTCGCGAACTATTCGTTCCTAGACAATAGTCCTCAACAACTAAAGTCCAACTTAATGGTTAAAGAGTACGAATGGTTTTCGAGCACGTTAGAAACTTATGTCAATGCCAATCAGAAAAATAGATCAGAGACTCAATTCTTCAGACAGGAACTGTCATCTCATTTGTATACATACTACTTAATTCAATGATCGTGACTTGCATCCACGCCAGAGTGTCTGGAGACAACTGAGAATCAGAGAGGTTAAAGTGGAGAGGAGCAACGATAGAGACAGGAGCAATGGAGGATGCGATAATGATGGAAGGGGTAGGGGATAATGGAACAGAAGTGGAAGTGGTATCAACAGAGGAAACGAGGATGGATACAAAAGCAGTCGTAGATGGAATAGGCAGAAAATGAGTGACAACAAAGACAGAAGGAGGAGTTGTACAAAAGAAGAAGTGACGGTGGTTGATGGAGTGGTTACCGCTATGTGGTGGTGCGTCTTCTGGTGGTATGTGGAGATGAGGAGGAAGGGACAACGCCACGCATTCTTTTGCTGGCCGTCGTGTCAGTAACTACAGGTTGGGAGGATGTGGATGCGACAGATGGCGGATAGAGGTTAGTGTGCGGCACAATGGGAGATAGAAGACTGGAGCGAACAAAATCACGCACTTTCACCTCAAGAAGTGCGCAGGCAAAATTACACAACAGGGGGCCTACTACGATACACTCACGGTTGTTGGGTTTGATGGAGATGGTTAGTTTGTGAATGAGGAAGGCATGCCGGGTCGTATGGCACAATCGTGGGGCCAGAGAATCCCAAGAAGGACTCCATTATCTGACTCAGCAACGTGGACTAGATTCTATCCTTGCGGAATGTTGAAACAACTAGAAAGTTGTTCAACAGATGCGCAGCCGCCTATATGACTGGTTCCGTAATAGTCTCTATCAAGTTACCATTGTTAGTTTGGATGGGGATCTCTAGTGCAGTTTGGGCGACGAAAGGTTTGATCAGGGCTTTTGCCTGACGATGGGAGATGGGCTAACGGTCACTCGACATAATGCCAATGGTGACCATCGAGTCTGTGTTAATCCGTACCTTGTATGTGAGACCTTGGTACAGGAAGTGGAAACGTGACTTGGACGCATCCCAGGTGGCGTAAGCATGAAGGACAAGGCCCATGTTAATATTAGAATGGAAAAGCGTCGAGAAAAAGTCCATTGCCTCAAGAAGTGGGCCAGCAGTCTGAAGTCATGGTTGAATCAGAATATTAGAAGGTAAGGGCCAAATCTGGGTGGCTGAGGGTATCTCACGCTGGATCACCTACTTGGTGCCAGAGTCTTCAGAAGATAAAAAGGCCATGTTAGTAGTAATAGTTAAAGTGCAAAAACATGGAAAAAATGGTAGAAAAGGTAAAAAGAGGTGAAAACAAAGTGAATAACAAGTGTTGGATTGTAAAAACTGTAGTTCAGAGCGCAGATCTAGGTTCAGAATATGAAGATGAGGGCTTGTGTAAAGTTTGGTCGCATTCGGATAACTTGGAAATTTCAATGAAAAATTGAGCAGAGCTTCGCCAACAAAGGTGACAAATGACTCGAATTCAGCCCTTATATAGCAGAATTTAGAGTGCGTATTAGGTGAAATCCACTTTCCCTTATTAAGTTCCACCCAAATTTTGGCAGAGACCTTCTTCACAAAATTCTAAGACCTCAGAGAAATCTGCGAGAGTTCAAAAGGTAATTTGACTGTCCTATGAGGTTCTGCAATGGTTCAGACTGTTTGCGAGGGTTCAACTCTCGCAGGAGGTGGTCTCTCGCACACATGTTCATGTGGTTGGATTTTCAAGATCAGACCATGTAGGTAGGCTAATTTCAATGCTTTGATTTCATTTATGTCCCTTGCGAAGGTTGGTATGATGATCTTGATGCTCTGTGAAGGTTCTGAAGATTCAGCTTCTGGGAACCCTCACATACACTCAAAAATAATAATTTTTCCATCATGAACTCTCACAAAGGTTTTCATGGATGCATCTGAGTTAGATCTAGTGACTTTCCAAGTTTCAAGAGCTATCTCTTAGGGGATCTCCAAAAATCATGAAAACAAATCTCATTTAGAGTGTTTTTTGACGAGATCTTGAGATTCTCTTATTTTTAACTTTTGCAAACTGGTAATCTATTTCATCCATGTTAGATCTAATTGTTGGTAGTTCTTTAAAAGTTATGATAGACATTTGGTAGTAGATCCATCAGTTTTGGGTGAAATTTGTCCTTAATTTGCCATAGTTACTGAGATCGAGGTCTCTGATTTGCAAATTTGGGAGACTTATTGGCATAATCTGATGATTTGCTTCCCTCTTGATCCCATCTGGATCAGGATCTCTCTTGGATCCTGATGGATTTTTTCAATCTTGCCAGATCTGACTGAATTTGATGGATCTAGCTTGATTTGGCTTGATCTTCCTAGATCTAGGTTGTGATGGCCTAGCAGAATAGCTTTTCGTAATATGCCACCACCAATCTGGATCTATCTCATGTGAAAATTGTCAACATTTCCTAGCTAGTTTGAGGCCTAAATTGGCTAAAATTGTAAATAGTTTTGGTTCTGGAGTTTCACACGTGTGAACCAGGCCACAATGTTTTTATTTACTGTATTTTTTCAGTATGATGAAGTGTCAAACTTCATACCCTTCAAAATGAGACCATTTTGATGTATTTTGGTGATATAAGCCATTTTTAGCTATTTTTCCTATATAGGGAATATCTAGGGTCAAGTACCTTCTAGAGAGAGGAGAGAGAGTCATCTTCCTCATCCATAAATAGTAGGGAAGTCGTGGAGAACAGGTTGGAGAAACCTTTTGTATGCTTCATTGAGATCAATAGATCATTGTCATTGTTTCTTCCTCCATTGAGAGCATTGTTGTGTGTATTGTCTTCAAGCTATTGTGTATGATCTTAGGTGCTTTCCAAAAGTGGTAGGCTGATGTATTATGGACTGTATAATGCTATTTTGGGCCGCACTTGATGTTTATGGAAGTTTCCATTTGTGATAAATGCTTTTTGATCAAGTTCTTTGCATTCTAGGTAGCATAGAATGTGTTGCCAATTCCTAGCTTATGTAGTTTGGAGTGCAAGCATTCAAGCCAATGATCTTGGAGTTTAGATCCACTTAGGATCTGTATTTTTCACATGGTATCAGAGCTGGTTGGCTTCTATTTACAGTAAGTATTCCATTTTTGGTGATATTTGGATGTTTGATCAAGTTCTAGCATGATTTTGCATTGCTTTGTTGATCAAATCTTACTAACCTTTGTTTTGTGAGTTGAACTTGTGGATCAAAAGCATATTTCAGGTCTATTGAAGATCAGAGGCTGAAAAGAAACTATTTTGGATCAGATCATAACACCTAATCATTTGTGATTGTGAGGCTTGTGCATATTCAATACTAACAATGTTCTTTTCAATCCTATTGTTGACAATCTCCATTCTTGGATGAACACTCTCCTTAAGTGGATGAAACTTCTCCTTAAGTGGATGACAAATGCTCTTTTGAGTGAGTTGTAATTCTCCTAAAGGCTGAGCAAAGCTCCCATTTGGATGAAAGATCCCCTTTTTTGGGTGAACATATTGTAAGCTCCATTGTGAAGAGCATATTGTAAAGATTGTCATCAATTTTGGCATAAATTTTGGTGTACTTTGTTGAGCATGTTAGTAACTCTCCTTATGTAATTTGATTGGAGCATTTGCTGGAAGGTGTTAACCATTATGCAAGTGTGTTTTCAGGTTCTTAACAGGTTGAGGAACATTCTCATGTGAAGTGATCTTAGATCTACATCTAAACACCAAGATTTGACAAGATAGTGAAGCTAGTCTTGTGATTCACTAAGTGTGCTCATTCATTCACCTCTAAATCTTGTATTTATCACTTGCTGGAGTTTATAAACTTTTAGAAGTGTGGTTTACATGTGGTTTTACAGGTTGAATCAATATCTTAGTGTGTTGATCATATGTTGATCAAGTTTGTTCATTACTAGGTAATCTTGGCATCCTAGTTTTGGGTATTTTCTAAGAATGCAAGTAACTCTTCACACCATAACTTGATTTGGTCACTTGCTGGAAAGTTTGAGAGCTTAAGCAAGAGTGTGTTCAGGTTGGTTTGATTTTGTAATCCATTCTTAGTGTGTGCAAAGTGTTGCATCTGTTTCAATCTTCCTTTCTATGCTTGGAAACCATCTAGGTTCAAGATAGAAGTGTTTTAGGGTCCTAAATCTTCATAGATCTCTTTATCTATCATTTGTTGAGAGAAAAGTGAGTGCTAAGTGCTTTAGGACAGAACCTAAAAGTTGAAGAAACATTAGAATCATGGCTTCCAATGGTGGGATCATGCTAGAGTCTAGTGAAAGGTTGAGTTCATCAAACTACTCTACTTGGAAAGTGAGGATGGAGTCCTTACTTGAGTTGAATGAACTCATGGACATAGTTGCAGAAATTGAAGAGAGACCTCTCACACTTCAAGAGCAACAAAGGTTTGATAAGAAGGCCAAAAGGGCTCTTCATATCATTAAAATGAATGTTACAAATGAACTTCTCAAGGAAGTTGGAAAGTGTCAAAGTGCAAGTGAGGCATGGAATGCCTTAAAGAAGCTCTTTGAATCAAAGTCCACATCTAGGGTATTGACCCTAAGGAGACAAATATTTTCTAGTAGGCAAAGAGAGGGTGAAAGTGCTCATGCATTTATCTTGAGAGTTAAGTCCCTAAGTGATGATTTAGCATGCATTGATGAGAACATAAAAGATGGTGAAATAGTCCAAGTTATGTTGAATGGTTTGCTAAATGAACATGCTAACCTTGTGCAAAGTTTTGCCATTCAAAGAGTCTTGCCAAGTGTGGTTGACTTGCAAGAAATCTTATTGGCTGAAGAACATAGGTTGCAATCAAAGCTTGATGGTGCATCCTTGCAAGGTGGAGGTGAAGAGGCTTTCTTCACAAAAGGCAAATTCAAGGGCAAAGGTAAAGGCAAAGGGAAATGGTCCAAAGGTGGTAACTTTGATCATGATGATCACTCTTCCTCTTCCTCTTCTACTAAGAACAATAAGTCAAAGTTCAAGTGCTTTTATTGTGGGATAAAAGGTCATTTTGCAAATGAATGTTATAAGAAGAAAAGAGAGCAAGGAGAGAGGCAAGGAAATCTTACAATAGATGAGGAAGAACATAACACATGTGAATCACTTGTTATGACTTCAAGTTTGTTAGCCAACATAGATGATAATGATCCTTGGTGGATTGATAGTGGAGCCTCATCTCACATGACAAGACATAAGGAATACTTTACATCCTTATTGTCTTATGAGGGAGAAGGTAACATCATCTACACTGCAAATGATGGTCAATGTGACATCAAAGGCATAGGCACTATTCCTATTTCCCTTTCAACAAATAGGAAAGCAAATCTTGAAAATGTTTTGTACATTCCTTCAATCACTAAGAATTTGCTTAGTGTAAGTCAAATGATTGACAAAGGACTTGATGTGGAGTTCATTGGAGATGCATGTTTGATAAGTAAATGTGGATCCTTGATTGCTCAAGGTAGGAGGCATGGTAAACTTTTCAAGCTTGATGCATGTGTGATCTCTAATCATGAAGGATGTATGGCTAGGGAGCAATTGACAAACCAAGAAGTTTGGCACAAGAGGTTGGGCCATCCCAACTTCAAATCTTTGGAGGTAATGGCAAAGAAAGAGCTTGTTCTTGGTCTCCCTAAAAGTCTTGTTGCAAACAATAGTGTTTGTGAACATTGTGCCTTGTCCAAATCTCATAGACTTGCTTATTCTAGATCTACTTCTAGATCTAAAGAAGCTTTTCAACTTGTGCATTCTGATATTCATTCTTCTAGTACAACAAGCAATGGTGGGGCAAAGATGTATGCAACTTTCATTGATGACTTTAGTAGGTATACTTGGATCTATCTTCTTAAAAGTAAGGATGAAGTGTTTGCTGCATTTGTCAAGTTCAAGAATGAAATGGAAAACCAATTCAATACAAAGATCAAATGCTTAAGATCTGATAATGGAGGGGAATACACCTCAAATAGGTTCAAAGACTTTTGTATAGCACATGGGATTAAGAGGGAGATGTCTAGTCCTAGGACTCCACAACAGAATGGAGTGGCCAAGAGGAAGAATAGAACCCTTTGTGAATGTGCCAAGGCAATGAGACTACATGCTAATCTTGCTAAGTCTTTTTGGGGGGAAGCTTTAGCATGTGCTAACTATCTATGTAATAGATGGACAAGTGCTTCCTTGGATGGTAAAACTCCTCATGAGGTTCTTTATGGTAGAAGGCCGAGTGTCAAGCATTGTAGGATCTTTGGATGTACATGTTTTGTCAATATCACACTTGATGATAGAACTAAAGAAGATCCTTCATCAAAGAAGGGTGTGTTTGTTGGCTATAGTGAAGTAAGCAAGGCTTACAAAGTGTACATTCCTTCTACAAAGAAAGTTGTCATAAGTAGGGATGTCATCTTTCATGAAGAGAATGTTTCCAATGTTGTTGATGTGCCTACTAATCATCATGATGTGCAAGATGTCTTGGATGAAGATGGAGATGCCACTCCAAAGCAAACTTCAAGGAAGACTCAAAGGCAAAGGGCTAAGCCATCAAGGCTAACCTATGATGAAAAAGGAAAGCAAGTGGTGGACAACTCTAACTTTGCTTTTCTTACCTCTTTTGATGAACCAACTTGTGTAGGTGAAGCAATTCAAAAGAAGGAATGGATCCAAGCCATGGATCATGAGCATCAAGCACTCATCAAAAGCAACACATGGAGGTTGGTAAAGCTTCCAAAGGACAAGAAGGCAATTGGTTGTAAGTGGATCTTCAAGATCAAGAAAAATCAATATGGATCAATCAACAAGTACAAGGCAAGGTTGGTGGCAAAGGGGTATGCTCAAGAATATGGTATTGACTATGATGAGACCTTTGCACCCGTGGCAAAGATGGTAACTATTCGAATCCTAATCTCTCTTGCAACTCTTTATGATTGGGATATGTGGCAAATGGATGTTACTAATGCCTTCTTGAATGGTGATCTTGAAGAAGATATTTACATGGAGCAACCCGAGGGCTATGTTTCACATGATGAGCCTAATCATGTGTGCTATCTCCAAAAGAGTTTGTATGGGCTAAAGCAAGCACCAAGGAGTTGGTATGCTAAGCTCAATTCCTTCTTACTTTCTCAAAACTTTGTTATGAGTGAGTATGATCATTCTCTCTACTTTAGATTGAATGAAAATGATATCACTTTACTTTTGATCTATGTTGATGACATTATCTTAAGTGGTGGTAACAATCTAGATATAGATGAAATCAAGATGGCACTCAAAAGAGAGTTTGAAATTCAAGATCTTGGTAAACTTCATTATATCTTAGGAATAGAGATTATTAGAACTTCTAAATCTACATTCATATGTCAAGAAAAGTATGTTAACTCTATTCTAAAAAGGTTTCATATGGAAGATTGTAAAGTTGTTTCTACTCCTATGGAATCAAATGTAAAGCTAACTACAAGAAGTAATGAAAGATCCTTCAAGGACATTACTCTCTATAGAAAGCTAATAGGATCTCTTATATGGTTAACCATCACAAGACCTGATCTAAGCTTTGTGGTTGGTAAACTAAGTCAATTTATGCAAGATCCTAGTGAGGCTCATTGGAAGCTAGGAAAGAGAGTACTTAGATACATCTCGGGATCTAGAGATTTTGGCATCTTGTATGGAGGTACTACACCTAACCTTTGTGGATTTTCAGATTCAGATTTTGCAGGTGATCAAATGGATAGGAAGTCAACAAGTTCCTTTGCAATCTATCTTGGAGATGGAGTGGTCTCATGGCTATCAAAGAAGCAACCAACTATCTCTCTATCTTCCACCGAAGCCGAGTACAAGGCATTAACAACATGCACCAAGGAGATTCTTTGGATCAAGAGGATGTTATTGGATCTTCACTTGCTGGAACCAGAGAAGACTCCAATCATACTTTGTGATAACCTTTCAGCCCAAAGCTTGGCAAGCAATCCTGTTTTTCATGCAAGGAGCAAGCACATTGAGATTGCTCACCATTTTGTGAGAGATCAAGTCATTGCCAAAGAGGTGGAGCTTCAACATGTCTCTTCAAAGGAGTGTGTGGCTGATATCTTCACCAAACCATTGGGAAAGGACCTATATTTAATGCATAGATCTAATCTTGGAATGTGCTCAAAGACTATGTTGAAACTAGCATCCAATGTTGAAGAGGGAGTGTGAAAATTGTCAACATTTCCTAGCTAGTTTGAGGCCTAAATTGGCTAAAATTGTAAATAGTTTTGGTTCTGGAGTTTCACACGTGTGAACCAGGCCACAATGTTTTTATTTACTGTATTTTTTCAGTATGATGAAGTGTCAAACTTCATACCCTTCAAAATGAGACCATTTTGATGTATTTTGGTGATATAAGCCATTTTTAGCTATTTTTCCTATATAGGGAATATCTAGGGTCAAGTACCTTCTAGAGAGAGGAGAGAGAGTCATCTTCCTCATCCATAAATAGTAGGGAAGTCGTGGAGAACAGGTTGGAGAAACCTTTTGTATGCTTCATTGAGATCAATAGATCATTGTCATTGTTTCTTCCTCCATTGAGAGCATTGTTGTGTGTATTGTCTTCAAGCTATTGTGTATGATCTTAGGTGCTTTCCAAAAGTGGTAGGCTGATGTATTATGGACTGTATAATGCTATTTTGGGCCGCACTTGATGTTTATGGAAGTTTCCATTTGTGATAAATGCTTTTTGATCAAGTTCTTTGCATTCTAGGTAGCATAGAATGTGTTGCCAATTCCTAGCTTATGTAGTTTGGAGTGCAAGCATTCAAGCCAATGATCTTGGAGTTTAGATCCACTTAGGATCTGTATTTTTCACATCTCACTGCGATCTTTGATCTGATAAAGACCTTCATCTGTGAATTGTAATTTTTTCTTGATTGCCTTGATTTTATACATCTGGACCAAATCTCCGGAACAAAGATCCTTCTTTTGTAACCTGCGATCGTGCCATGCCTTGCGTCTTTCCTTTTCAGCTACCATGCATGCACAACTAGTAAGCGTGTTTCACAGAGTTTATGCAGAGCTTTGTGGCGTAGTTGTAGAGATTTGGATTCAATAAGACGTTGCGTTGTGACGATCCTTAACGAAGGGACTAAAAACTCTACTGACATTACAACATCCTGACCATATACCAATTGGAAGGGTGGTTGATCAGTGCTTCCTTTATATATAGTCCTGAACGCCCTTAGAGCAGCATGCAACTTGTGTTCCCAATCTGATATGCTAGCTTCAACTGTTTTCGTGAGCACGCTATACAGGATCTTATTGGATGATTCTGCTTGCCCATTACTGTGAGGATAATAAGGCGTATTGGTTCTATGGAACATGAAGAATTCCTCCAATAGGACCTTGATGGTCTCATTGATGAAATGACTTCCGTGATCGTTGACTATCTCCACCGGGCACCCAAAGCGCACACTGATATTCTCATAGAGGAACTTGGCAGTTGTTCTAGCATCAGCTACTCTTACTGCCTTGGCTTCGACCCACTTGGTGAGATAGTCCGTGGCTACGATTATGTACCGAGCCTGGGTACTCCTTGTTGCAGGGTGAATTGGACCGATGTAATCCAATCCCTACTTTTCGAATGGTGCTTGGGCTAAGACCGGTGTAGTAGGTCATAATTCAATCTCGTTAGTCTCCTTGTCCTTTGGCACACATTGCACTTCCTCAAGTATTCTTCCATATCCTTATGAATTGTTGGCCACCAACATCCTGATTGCAAGATCTTGTGAATTGTAATGTCAGATGCAAAATGGCCTCCACCCATGCTTTCATGTGAAAGTGAAATGATCTGGGTGGCCTCATGAGGAAGAATACACTGCCGAAGAATCCCATCTGGTCCTCTTTGATACGATTGGCCAAAAATCAGCTGATAAGGTCTAGCTTTCGAGATCAATTTTAGCTGATCCGCCTTTGGTAGTGATTTGTCTGGTTGGCCCCGCATTAGATATTCAACTATGTCGGCAGCCCATTTTGGTATTGTATCCACATAAAAGAAGGCAGCATCGGCCAGCTCATTGTCGGGTTGGGTTGCAATCTCCTTTCCCTTGATTCGCAACACATGATCTGCCATGTAGTGTTGTTTTCCCTTGCAGACCAAGAGAGAGGCCTAGGGGAGTTAAAGAACCTTCATAGGCTTATAAAAGGTCAAGAGAGTTCTTCCATAACCTATGACTCTTTGAATGCTTTTCTTTTGGGAGTTGGGAACTCAATGGACCCTTTGGAAGTGTGCCCTCCTACTGGGTCCCATTGCCCAAGTTGTGCTTGTATACTTTGGTCCAAGATCAATAAAGTGATATGGTTCAAGGTTGAGGCCCAAGGTTTAGAAAAATAGCCTATACACCCATGATAATGACTTTCTAATACCTCACTAGGTTCCATACCTCCAATCAAGACATAGACACCTACCTGTCCTTATCCAAAGACACTTGTACCTTAATCTAAGGGCACATATCCTTAATCCTAAGGGTAACCCTTATCCAAGAGTAACTCAATTCCATACCTCCGACTAAGGTAAAGTTACTTGCCTGCCCTTATCCAAAGGCACCTACGTCCCTATTGGAGGGTTTGCGGATCCCAAGGCAACTCTAACCCTACTTAATAAGTGAGAGAGATTTGGCACCCTGTGTAAGTCCAACCGATGATCACATAGTTATTTGATTAGTTAAAAGTCAATAAAGAGACTACGTCTTTTTGCGGGACTTTTAATGTCGCAGGGCCTAAATGTCAAGTTAGTGAATAAAGTTGGGACTTCTACAAAAATTGGTTCAAATTTCAAATTCAAATTGGTTCCCTCCAATTTTGAATGGTTCCCACTCTTTTCTAAGTTTGAATAGTTAGGGAGGTAGAAATGGGCCAATAGGATCTTGAGGTCAAGGCCTTCCTCTCCCCTATAAATAGAGGCAAACTCGAGTTGCTCCTCATATTCATATTCTCATTTCAATACAAACAAATTGGTTCTCTTATGGAATGGATTTATGTTCTTGTGCTTTTTGTGTGTGTGTGTGTGTGTGTGTGTGTGAGAGAGAGAGAGAGAGAGAGAGAGAGAGAGAGAGAGAGAGAGAGAGAGAGAGAGAGAGAGAGAGAGAGAGAGAGAGAGAGAGAGAGAGAGAGAGAGAGAGAGAGAGAGAGAGAGAGAGAGAGAGAGAGAGAAGCAAGTTTCTATCTCATTGTGGATTAATGGATGTAGTGTTAATATTTAGGGTTAATAGATGTTAGATTTAGATGTGAATCTTCCGTTCATGCTAAATTCTGAGATATGTTATCGGTCTCATGGGAACGAACCTCCTCTTGACGACTAACTTCTTCTCCTTGATGTTTGTTTGCTTGGATCTTGGGTTGAGGATAGGCTAGGTAATAAATCCCACTACAATTTTGGCGCCGTTGCCGAGGAGCTACGCCAAATTTTCATATTGCAGCCTGTTTGGCTGATGGTTAGCTTGCATAAAATGCTAGTACAACTCCAACAATAAGATGTGCAAAAAAAAGTACAAAAAGGACCAAGAGTGGATCCTAATCTGATCCTCAAGAGGGATTGGATGTTAGATTTACTTGATCTATCAATCTACATAAGATTAAGATCAATCTAGATCAATTCTAGACATAAAATCCAAACAAGAACAATCATTTATTGAAGGTAAATGTACTTGATGGTTTCACACGTGTGAAACCCTGTCAGGGTACGGACTCCAACCTGAAAATCAAGTACACATTGATAGAACCTCAAAACAATCAAAACAAATGTAGACAAATGGAGAGAATCACTCAAAATTGCTTCCAAAACCAAGATTGGTGTCACACAATGATTATGGCCAAATGTGGCTCTATATATACAATAAGTGGGAGCTCGTGGTACTGGTCATCCCTCTGATCCCACATGTGTGAAGGTGCTTTGTCATATGATGAATCATCATGCAAAATTGACAATTGGACAAAACCTTCTATTTTGAGCACTTTTGGTCCATTTTCCTTCTATAACAAAAGCATGAGAGATGGAGGAAAAGAGATAGAGATCAAGAAAATTCACAAATCTATTCCATAAGAGAACCAATTTGCTTGTATTGAAATGAGAATATGAACATGAGGAGCAACTTGAGTTTGCCCCTATTTATAGTGGAGAGGAAGGTCTTGACCTCAAAATCCTATTGGCCCATTTCTACCTCCCTAACTATTCAAACTTAAAAAAGAGTGGGAACCATTCAAAATTGGAGGGAACCAATTTGACATTGAAATTTGAACCAATTTTGGTGGGAGTCCCAACTTTATTCACTAACTTGACCTTTAGGCCCTATGACATTAAAAGTTCCACAAAAAGGCCTAAAGTCCTTTTATTAAATTTTAATTAATTAGATAATTATGTGATTATCGGATTGGACTTACACACGAAGGGTGCCAAATCTCTCTTAGTTAGTAACTAGGGTTAGGATCCCCCAACAGTATCCCCCACCAAAACAGGTGGCGGTCCCACAACACCTCACAAAATTTATTCATTTGGGGCTCTGGTTTTGCTCACGTCGTACCTTGATGAGATGGTATTGCACCTTCTCCATGAATTCCAGGCGCTCCGTATTAAAATCATAATTGTGCAGAAAAAACACTTATTTGTTCTGGCAATCCAATTTGAAGTGGTCCAGGCCAAAAAATTTGATTTCCAAGAACCACCCAACATTGTTGCACGATAATATAATGTGGCGACTGGTAGCTGGTTGTGGACTTTATTTGATTCCATGGGAACATTTGGATTGAACGCCAAAGGAAGTAGGCAATCATCCCATCTCGTAGCAGTGGATGCCAACTTCGACAAATCATTGGCAAATATTGTCGATTGTTGCACATTTGGATCTGGTGAATTCTAGTACTTAGCACCATAAAACTAAAGAGCTCTGTTAAAATCAACTGATATCTGCCAATTGTAGATTTGGTGAATGATGGGCCAATTTGGGATGTGGATGCTGATTTGATTCAATGGCATGCCCAAATCTTTTCACTTATTGCATCGCAACATCGGTAAATATTGGCAAGGGCTGGCAATGTAGCTCGTAATGGAATCCGGAGCTTTCTCGAAAACTGTTGTTCGCCAAGCTGGCTGCTCTCCCAATGTTGGTAGTTTATCCAATTCTTTCTTTGCCTCTATCTCAAAGGTTTGAAGTTGATAACCCATCCACCCCTTAAGGACATATGCGAATGTTGATGTAAAAAATTTTGGGTCTGGTCCTCGATGGTGATCGGTTTTTGAAACAAAATTTTGGTCCCTGATGAAGATGGACCGGCTTCAGCACCTTGGGAATCCATTGTATCTACGATTTCTACCCCATCCAATCATGTATCCATGCCTCTCTGATCTTGGTGTTGAGGCAAGAATTGCGGCATCACAGGAAATGGAATCTGAGGCTTGGCTTTCAACACTTGAACAACTGCCTTTTCGTAATCCTTAATGATTCTTTTTGCCTTGCCAAGCTCAATGGTTGTTGTATGGTTGAGTTTGTCAAATTTCTCTTGAGATCCTGCCAGTGAAGTACGGTAGGTTTCAACTTCCTGAACAAGTATCTGATTTCATCCGGTGTAACTGGGCGATTAGGCACTTGTGTCTGCAAATAGAAATTGCGTTCAAAGGTGGTCACATCCAATTCACCTTAAAGACGTTCGCATTCAAGCTCTACTAGGTCTAGTTGTCTTGCCAACAACAACACTTGTTGTTTTGAGTCCTGGACAGCTTTGTCCACTTGGTCTTGCACCGTCGTTAGTGAATTTTAAAGGCTTGCCACATAGTCTTCAAGGCGCTGAGCAAATTGGGAGGCCTTCTTCAATTCAGCTTCAGACTTTGTCTCATATAGTTTGGCAATCTTGAGCTCACAGTTCAACTGAATAATATTTTGGCTAATCAGTGTATTTTCGGTCCCCAGCTCTGATATGCACTTATTCATATCTATTTTTTCATCAATCATGGTCTAGATCACCCGTGCAAGGTTTGAAACTAGACCTAGTGCATCACCAGAATCCACGGTGGTCATAACAGCAGTAGCAAGAGCAACAGGAACAACACCTGTAGGGATTGTGTTGGCTTGGCTCTGATGTGTGGCTGGCTCTTCTTCTTCAAATCGGAGATGGAACAGTATGAGCGACCCTGATGGTGTTCGGTGCTTGCTGGTTGATCTGGAAGGAGTCATCAAAACTAGTGGAGGTATCATCAAATTGTTTGAATCTTCTTCCAAGGGATTGGAGATCAAAGGGTCCTGGACTTTTGGGCCTCTCAAAGATTTCATCTGGGCCCAATGGGTCAGAATCATCAAACATATCCATGAATGTTTGGGTGTTTGGAAAAATGACTTGGATCAATGGGACGAGACGGCTTGGGCAGCTATGATTGGAATGGTAGATCCAATAGTCACAGACTAATTCTGTGAGAAAGCGGAGGCGGGGGATGCATCAGTAGATTGGGGGATGGGTGCAAATTGCAGCAGGGGGTGGAAGCGCAGTGGTGGTTGTTTGTCTAGTACGATGATGTGACGCAGAAGGCGAGTAAAGAATGACTATCTCACTATGTACATGATGACGACTATGTGAACTCGACGCTTGCTGAGAGGATTCAGCCGATGCTTATTCGTATATTGAAAGCACGGAATCCATTTTGAAGCCATGGATTTTATTATCAAAGTGGGAGGCTGCTAGGAGAGATAATAATTGATCAGCAACAAACTACTACTTGGTATTGCTCTTGATAGCTTGTTTGAGCTCTCCAAACACAGTTTTGAACCAATTATATGGTTCCAGAGGTGCTTCAACTAATTTGGCATGAGATTCAATTATTCTATGCAATATTTGGGAAGAGATGCGCTCTTTCCTGAGGTTTCCAACCATCAGGAAGTTATTGAGGAGCTGAGCAACTGCATGGATGGCAGGATCTCTAATAGCCTCTAACATATAGATGTCATATGTCTAGTATAAGTCATTGGTGGTATCAATATACGGCTTAATGGCTTGTTTGGCCTGTTTGTAGTTTGGTAAGGCTTGAGTGTCGGATGAAATTCCTATGGTAGCAAGGACGGCTTCAAATACGTGCACCTTGTATGTGGGTCCTTGGAAGACAACATAAAATTTGGATTTCTCCTCCTTCTAGGTACTGAAGGCAAGAGTGATCAAATCCATGTTAATTTGTCCCAAGAAGGCCCACTCATGAATACCAATTGTAGTGAGTAGAGGCTCCGCAAGGGTCATCCACTGAGTGAACATATTTGTGCTAGGAGGTATCATGATGTCCGTTGCAGATGAGACATCACGATGGATATCGAGACGAAAGAGAAGTGTCGGTATAAGGCATGATGGAACAAGGTTAGAAACTGAAAGTATTTGGCATGATTGTATAACATTGCAAATTTTGATGATCTGACTCTTGCTTGCCCAACCCAATTTTGGCATTCTGAATCTATCTATCAGGTCGGCGAAGGTTAATGAGGACTGTAGGATTCTCGACGAAGGTTCCCAAAATGGTCAGTCTTTGATCATTTGCCTAACTCCAAACATGTATTATCTCTAGGAAAGAACCTTGGCCCAACTCAGTATAGGTATATCTGAGGTGGATGTATAACCTGAAAGTTCAGCGAAGGTTTTCAATATTGTATGCACAAAATATGACCGAAACAATGATTTTCTAAGTCATTTTCCATAAAAAAATTATCTTCTGAAAATACTTCCCTTTCTCTTTTTTCACTTTGATGACTTTTTTGACTTTTGCTCATCATTTTTCTCTTCTTCTTCTTTTTCTTGTCTTTTTCTAAAAAACAAAAATCACTCAAGTAATAAAAACAAGGAATTGTAAAACAATCAAAGTAGAACTGACAAGGTGTTGGATCATTCTAGTTGAACTGGATGATCTGACTGCCAAAACTTCCATATTCGGCTGCCATTCACCAGAGTGTCGAATCGTTTTCCATCCAAATGTTCTAAAATGAACGTCCCATAGTTCAATATTTCTTTCACTTTATACGACCTTCGTTTGTGAACTTCAATTTGCCTTTAATCAGTTTCGTCTTATATATTAGTGCTAGATCTCCTTCCTTCAAATCTTTTTGTATAATCGACGATCATGTCATGCCTTGCGATAGGCATCAATCTGGTCTCGTTTGTGTAAAGCCTCATGACACATCTAGAAGGATTTCACATCATCCAACTGTTCCATTGCTGCTATGTGTAGAAAATTCAATCAGCATAACTGCATCTTGTCCATAAACAAGTTGAAATGGCATTTGATTCGTATTTCCTTTGTAAGCAATTTTGAATGCTCATAAGGCCGCATAAAGCTTATGTTCCCAATCAGAACAACTTGTTTCTATAGTTTTTGTCATAATGGTAGCAAGCAAATCAACTTTACTACTAATTATGAGGATCTAGGTGGTGGTGATTCTCTTTTGATGTGTTCTTCAAGTTTAATATCAAGTGAAGGTGACAAAGATTCATGGTGGAGCTAGTTTACACATGACTAGTCACAAAAAGTTCTTTACTTCTTTGGTCACTTATGATGGAGCCAAGAAAGCAATTTACATGGCCAATGGTGGTGAGTGTGTGATAAAAGGTATTGGTTCAATTCCTATTTGTCTTTCTACAAATAGGAAAGAAAGACTTGATGGTGTTCACTACATTTCTTCAGTTTCAATAAATTTGTTAAGTGTTGGTCAAATGATAGAGAAAGGATACATGGTAAATTTTGGTGGTGATGCTTGTTTCATTACAAAGGAAGAAATCTTGGTTGCTAGGGGCAATAGACAAGGTAGACTTTTCAAGCTTGATGATTTTGTTATGGCTAACAAAAAGGATGAAATGGAAAAGGAGATTGGTCACAACTTTCCAAAGTTCCCTTTTAGCATCAATAAGATTGGTGGATCTTTTTGAAAAGTCTAAAAATAAATGATTCTTGGAGATGTTCATCTTTGTGCTAACTTGGATAGTCTTGAAGATAATGATGGTGTTTCACTAGTTCTTCGTGGCAAGTGCAAGCATGCAAAAGGTAAGGAAAGAGCTAATTTCATCAATGGAGATGAAGGTTCTTCCTTGGAAAAGATTGTTGTTAATGATTTCTTTGATCATATGGAAAAGGATGTTGCTAGGTGCATGCACAAAGAAGGTGGTTCTTCTACATTTTTTTGTGATGAGTTCAAGAAAGTCATTTTTGTAGCAAGTGGAGTCACATGTTTTTATAAAGAGAGTAGATCAAATGGTTCTATCAAGAGACTTGGTGAGGGAGATAGTCACAAGTCAAGAAGAAAAGAAGTACGTGAGGAGTTCAAAGTAGGATGTACTTTGAATGATGTCATTGTGAATGATAGTGAGGAAGAATCATTATCATATGAGTCATTACCTAAAAGATTGAGTAGAAGTTCTTGTTTGAAAAAAGAGAGTACTTACAATCATCCTTATGTTGAAGGTACTAATCATTTTTTTCATGGCTCCTAATGTCTTTGAGATTTCTACTTCTTATGATGCAATCATTAAGAGGGAGTCTTATGAAGGAAAGAGCAATGGAAGATTGGTTCTTGGGAAGATCCAAGGCATGGATCTCACATCTCTTCATCAACTCAGAGGATTCTATGATTTTGAATCGATCACTCATGATCCAGATGGCAAAAGGTTGGCTGGAGAAGACTACATGGAGCAAATCGAAAGGCAATTTTTTTCAAGACAAGGGAGATCTCATTGGTGAGCTCATTGAGGTTTGTTATGGACTCACGAGGGCTGGATTTATTAGGTTTGATACTCATTTTCACCTACTCTACTTCATGTTGGATGGAAAGTTTGGAATCTATCTTTTGATTTATGATGGTGCCACAAATGACATTGTTTTCACTAACCTTTGTGGAAATTCGAGAACAAGCATTGATGAGATCTTGCTGGATCTAGATCATATGTTTAAAAGGGAGTATTTCTAGATATTTAGGTCTCAAGATATTTATATATTTGATGATCAAGAGAAAGGTAAGCAAGTGGAAGCGACTCACTTTGCTTTACTCACATGTTTTGGAGAATCTTCTTCTGTAGATGATACTATGCAAGTGGATATTGGTTCTCATGGTTTCATACTGGAAAAGCAAGTAATGGATCTGGAAAACAAAGTTTGTTCAATGACTTTGATGGTCAAGAGGAAGATCAAGAGGTTGGTCTCAAAGGGCTTCAACAACACAAAAGGAAAAATGGCAATTTGGAGCTAGTCAAGAGCATCGAAGGAAGGTTATTTGGCAAAGATGTTATGAATTTGTTTTTGCAAGAGTCTTTAAACTCAAGTAAGGTCAAAGGAGCAGAAAGGAAGTGTTGTTCAAGTTTACTTTACTTGTTCTATCTCATGCTTGAGCAATTTCATGTGGATGTGTGCAAATTGTCAAGATATGGACAAACTAGTTGTCTTGCAATATCTTATGTGAAAAATGCAAAAATAAGCTTGGTAGAGGCCAAAAATCTTGTATATAGATAAAGACACACGTGTGGAGCTTGTTCCCACGTGTGAAAATAGTGTACTTGTCATGTACCATAATCATATAGGTTGTACATATGATTTAATTCAAGTTCTAGTGGCTAAAAAGGCCAAAAACTAGTTTTCTAGATATATGACACATGGCATCAATCTATTGATTGCATGAGCCAAATATTTTGGTTAGGTGTGCTAATCGTTGGATTTGAATGTTATTGGGATTGTATGTTCTTGTGCTTTTGTGTGTGTGTGTGTGTGTGTGTGTGTGAGAGAGAGAGAGAGAGAGAGAGAGAGAGAGAGAGAGAGAGAGAGAGAGAGAGAGAGAGAGAGAGAGAGAGAGAGAGAGAGAGAGAGAGAGAG
This sequence comes from Diphasiastrum complanatum, assembly GCA_029204225.1. NCBI lineage: Eukaryota > Viridiplantae > Streptophyta > Lycopodiopsida > Lycopodiales > Lycopodiaceae > Diphasiastrum > Diphasiastrum complanatum. The sequence continues at coordinate 41,363,096 of CM055104.1, forward strand.
AGAGAGAGAGAGAGAGAGAGAGAGAGAGAGAGAGAGAGAGAGAGAGAGAGAGAGAGAGAGAGAAGCAAATTTATATCTCATTGTGGATAGTAGAGTTGATGGATGTAGTGTTAATTGTGTAGTATTAATTTTTGGGGTTAATGGATGTTAGATTTAAATGTGAATCTTCCATTCATGCTGAATTCTGAGATATGCTATCGCTCTCATGGGAACGAACCTCCGTGTGACTGATGAGAAATGTGTAAGTCTTTCGCGGTCGCGAAACAGTCGCGAAAGCGAAACAATATGTTTTGGATGGAGTTCAGATGAAGTCGATGGACACTGCCAGCTGAATCACTCCTACAGTCCTCAATAATGTAGTCAAGCGCTGTTGATGTACGTTTATAAATTAATGTAGCATTCAACAAATTCAACCTATTTGCGGAATTGAAATAAATTGGAGAATCAGACACACGATTAACAACAGACACATTTGCATTCAAGATCATACATCATAAATTGACATGTGCACAAAGGCTACAAGATCATCTATTGATTTTCTCTCTTTGATTCTTCAAGCACTGCATGCATATCCACGCAGTGCGTTGGCGTGAGAGAAATACAGTTCTCTCACGAGTGGATGTCTCGCTTACTATGGACCATTCAATGTGACCTCAATAGGAGGTTCAAAATATTATATAACCTTTATTGATGATTATAGCAAAGACTAAATGATGTACATGCAGCAAGGTGAAGCAGATCAGGACAAATTGAGGTGGCGAATACATCTCAAATTGCTTCACTGACTTCTGCAATGATCATGGCATCATTCACAGAAGTACTGCAGCCTACACGCCGCAGCACGATGGTGTTGCCGAACGAAAGAATAGGACCTTGATGGAAGCTGCCAGATGCATGATGGCTTACTCGAAGGCTCCAAGGGTACTGTGGGCTGAAGCATTAGCTACAGCCGCCTACATCTAGAATAGGACAGACAAGTCTGGTGTCCCTCACACGACACCACACGAGTTATGGTGGGGTAGAAAGCCCAACCTGTCTCACATCAGAATTTTTGGCTGTGTAGCTTATGCACATATTCTTGATAAGCTTCGAAAGAAGCTTGATGAGAAAGCCGAGCAGGGATTTCTGGTAGGATATGACAACAATTCGTCATACTACAGAGTCTACATGCCAGACACGAACACTGTGAAAACAATAAGGGATGTCAGATTTGATGAGAGCAGGACAATGGCTAATGACGATCCTGTCAGCTATGAAGTTCTAGAGAGACAGTACTACAACCTTCCGCCACCAGTGATAGAGAGAGCAGAGTACAAACACGAAATGAAGATTTTCGAGTCGTTTCCCATTCAAACGACAAATCTGAAGAAGAAAGATTTGAGAGACAACCTACTGCTATAGTTCCCGTAAACCAGGATGGCTTCGGACCTAGCAGAACAAACAAAGGCAAAGGCATTGCTGTCCTAGGAGGATCTCCTAGAAGGTCGACAAGACCACGAAGAGCGCCAGCAAGATATGTGCCAGGCAGCTAAGCTTCCAAATCAGAAGAGTTTTGCGGATTTTTGACGAACCACAGACATTAGAGGAGGCGAATGAATGTCTAGAGAAGGACAGATGGATCCAAGCCATGAACGAAGAGATGGAGTCCATGAGGAAAAACCAAGTATGGACATTGGAGCCATTACCACATAAGCGCAAGACTGTCAAATGCAAATGGGTTTTCAAGCTCAAATATAGACTAAATGAAAATGTGATGAAATACAAGACAAGACTGGTAGCGAAAGGATTTTCTCAGAGATATGGTATTGACTACTCTGAAACCTTGTCTCCTGTCATCAAACATTCGTCCCTATGACTGCTATTTGCATATGCAGCAGCTTATGACCTCAGGATCCACATTGTGGACGAGAAGATAGCATTCTTGTATGGCGAATTAGACGAAGGTCTTAATGTCACGAAGTGTGAGGTGGCTCCTGAATCTAGGATCACCTCATGTGTGTCAGATGTTGATGCTGCACACACGTCTTCACAGATGTAGATGGTCAAACAGTTTTTGTTCGTTCTTTCTTCTCCCATTTTTGAGCTCTCAGGCTCCTCGACATAGGATGAACTGTTGTTGTTCTCCTGTCTGTTCTGTGCTGATTTGTTTCTCAGGTTCTGGCGGCAATCCACGGCTGCATGACCCTTCTTGTGACAATGGATACACTCAATCTTGGGATTGAGCCAACATGTATCTATTGTATGTCCGTCTCTTCTACATCTCACGCAAGTATTCTTGTCTGCACCTTGTTGTTTGGACCTCCCTTTGCTCTTCCAGTTGCTCTTGTTGGTCCCCTCTGCTTGTTGATCATGATCGTGCCTTTGATTGGACTCCCTCTTAAGCTTAAATTATTTATCTTGTCATAGTCTGACATAGCCAAGAAGTTATCACATCCATTGCGAACAGTCGCAAAGGCGAAACAATGCGTTTCAGATGGAGTTCAGATGTGGTCGCTGGACATTGCTAGCTGAATCACTCCTATAGTCCTCCAGAATGTAGTCAGGCACTGCTGATCTACGTTTATAAATTAATGTAACATTCAACAAATTCAACCAATGTGTGGAGTTGAAATAAATTGGAGAATCAGACACACGATTAACAACAGACACATTTGCATTCAGAAACTACCAACAGACAAGAACCACAAACAACCGCAATGCTCTTGTGTACAGTTTCAACGAAGGCAGGTGTACACATAATCAATTATAGCTTTTGCTTGATAGCTCAATCAAGAAACCAGACAAAGTAGTGTTTGCAAAACCTTGTTGGGGTTCCCTTCCAAAAACCTATATTTCAAGAACATTTCTGAATTTTTTAAGGATGACCCTCAAAATATGCCGATCATACAATATTTTATGACCTAAGAAAACCTGCAAGTTTTTGAGCATGCCGATTTTTGGCAAAAGTTGTCGGTTTCATTCTTGGACTTTATCGGCTTTCCCGAACACTGAAACAAAGACTAAACTTATTGGACCAACTAATTCTCATGAGAATATATACACTATGCATTAATGAAAATATGCGGAACTAAAAACTAATTAATCAATTTACAGACACTACTAAATGAAAGCTCATACACTGTAATAACAAACACTAGCACGATGAAATTTCAATAATGGCACACATGCAAGTAAAATGTAAAGCACTGTGGCTCAACATGTCTACTATCCATGAGCAATGTCTTTGTACACTGACAATCATACATTTACAATCATACTCCGCACAATGCTAGACAACTCAACATGTCTACTATCCATGAGCAATGTCTCTGTACACTTACAATCATACTTTGCACAACGCTAACGCTAGACAACTAATGGCAAAAAAAAAAACCTATGCACCCTCTCGTCCTCCACCTTCGGAGTTGTCCAAGCCAAATGAGGCTCGTTCTGGGGCCTATGCAAAAGCTTTTTGACTGCCCGATGATGTGGCACTTTAGCACTTCAAAAAAAACGTGTGTGGCTGCGCTTAACTTGGAAAAAAGTTGTCTCGAAGAAACGAGAACGAGAGAGTCTAATTGAAGCAGAGCATAAAGTTGTTTCGAAGAAACGAGAATCGCAGAGTTGAATTAAAGCAGAGCAGGGTGTTTAGGATTAAGGATGGCGAAGTACTCCAGTGTAGCTCTGGTGGCAGGAGTAACAGGCATCATTGGCAACGGACTGGGAGAACTCTTAAGCAAGACGGACACAGAGGGCGCTCCTTGGAAAATCTATGGAATTGGCAGCAGAGTCAAGCCTGACTGGGTCTCAGATCAAGTCCATTACATTCAGATTGATCTGCTGGATCGGGATCAGACGCTCTCAAAGCTCTCTCATCTCAGAGATGTGACACATCTCTTTTGGGCTGTCTGGGCTCTCAGAGACACCGAACAAGAAAACGTTCAAGTGAATGGCAGCATGCTGCAGAACGTGATAGATGCCCTGCTGCCAAATGCCCAGGGGTTGAGTCACGTAGTCCTCACTACAGGAGGCAAACATTACCTTGGCCCATTTGATCTCTTTGGGAAAGTGAAGGCGCATGATCCACCCTTCCGAGAGGACCTGCCAAGGCTTAATGTTCCCAATTTTTATTATACCCTTGAGGACATAGTGTTCGAGACTGTGAAGAAGAAGGAGGGCGCTTTGACGTGGTCGGTCCACAGGCCTGGGGTTGTGTTTGGCTTCGCCCCCAGGAATTACATGAATATAGTGGGGGCTTTGGCTGTGTATGCAGCCATTTGTAATCATGAGGGAAAGCCTCTTGCCTTCCCTGGCAACAAGTATGCATGGGAGAATCTAAGTGATGCTTCTGACGCACATCTGATTGCTGCTCAGGAGGTATGGGCTGCCACCACCCCCAGAGCTCATAACCAGGCCTTCAACACCATGAACGGGGATGTTTTCTCATGGAAGCGGCTGTGGCATCTGCTGGCAGACAGATTCGGACTAGAGGTACCTCCTTTCAACGGAAACCCATTTAGCTTGAAGGAGCTGTTTCAGGACAAGAGCCCGGTTTGGGACGAGATTGTATCAGTGAACCATCTTGTTCCAACCAAACTGGAGGATGTGGGTCAGTTCTGGTTTGTCGATGTGATGCTCAACGCTGGTCCACTTCAAGCAATTATGGACACAAACAAAAGCAAAGAGTATGGATTTTTAGATTTTCGTAACTCTGAGAAATCCTTCTTGTACTGGGTTGATAAGCTCAGAGAGAACAAGATTGTTCCTTAAACATTCTAGCTGAGAATCTGAGTCTATATAGCTAGCTTTGCCTTTCTGTAGGTAGCTATGCACACTGATACTCAAAACTGCAGGGCTTACACACCCATATGGCTCTCTAAGTTTAAGCAAGATCGTAGTGCTTTGCTTGCTTGTTCCAAATATGAATATGAACAACCATATACATATTTTGCATACAGTGGGCTGAACATCTTCTTCTTAAATCCGGGGAGTTGTAGCAGCGGCATAGAACAACTCCTCAATACAAACAAGCCAGGTAACAGCATTATCAGACTGAAAATCCAACCTAGAGTATTATAAGTTTTATGCTTAGCTAAATGATGTAAGAGTACACCTTAGAAATTCGGTATTTATACTTAAGTTAATAAAACTTCTCTTAAACTTGACTCAAGTGTAAGAAGAGATGGTAAATGATTCAAGCTTCATCCTCATTTGTGAGAATTTAAAAGTGGTCTATCTCTCTCTCTCTCTCTCTCACACACACACACACTCACACACACACATAAGCAAACCTGCATGTGCACACACGAACTATTCATCATGGTGGATGCTTTAAGCGGTATTTAGCACAAGTGTAGATTTATCTTAAGCTTACAAATAGTGATGATGAATGGCAATCCAAACCATAAGAAGGTAAGTCTATTAGCTTTGTGTTGAGGGAGTTATTACAAAAGAGGTTTGATTTTTAGTGAATGCAAGTTGCAAGTAGTGATGATGAATGATTTACCAAACACATAAGCTAATGTTGGAGCCTCTTAGCTTTGTAAATGAGGTAGCTAGCACAAGTGAAGATTTATCTTATGTAGATGTGAATTACATGTGATGATGAATGGTAATCCAAATCAATAGGTAGTGTTAGCATCTCTTAGCTTTGTGATGAGGGTGTTAGCACAAGTGAAGATTTACCTTAAGTAAATGAAACTTACATGTGTTGATGGTGAATGGCAATCCAAACTACAAAGTAGAATCTCTTAGCTTTGTGATGTCAACGAAATAGGCTATTGGAAAAGAGACATAGGGTTGTGTATTATAATCAGTGGGTGATTATCATGCACAATTTAGTGTCTTTTCATCATTATCCTTACCAAGTATGCAAATAGTAAAACAAAATATATTTGAAAGATATAGAGGCCCTTGAAGGGATCCACATTTTGCAAATTAAGAAAATGGATGAATGCTTTAATATTTCATGATTTGCAAAAGATTCTTTTCCTCTATAATTGTTATGGGTCCATGTCAGAACTTTTGCTAATAGTCAACATGTGTCCTCCACGTCAACTTGAAACATTCCTACCTATGGCTTGGAATAGCAAGAAGTCTTTGTGGCCATACATACTAGTATCTTTTTGATTGACAAGTTTCTTTCCTTTTGGAAACTTATTTGAGGCACATGTGATGGCATCCAAGTCTACAACAATGATTGATCATAGAATTGTTACTAAACGAGGATGTTGAAGCCAATGAGCACAAAATGAATGGATGGTGAATCAAACGTACTCAACTAAATCTAGATCACACAGATCTAGCCCTCAAGCTATGGACGACTCGCAATAACACAAAATGTAGGAGATGCCAATTCAACAACATATAACTATTATTCACAAATCAAGCTCCTCTCTTGGGGAAGTGTATGGGTATACTTATATCGTCCAAGGTAGAGCCCAACTAGAATTAATCTTGGACACATCAACATCCTAGCCGGGCCACATCTGCCACTAGCTGTACCTCATTGCTAAGCCTCCAACCATTAATTTATACTATGAGGGATCCAAAACCCTCGTATTTATAATTAATTCACAAGTTGAGCTAGGACTTTTGACCTCTTTACAAGATGTAAAATTGAGGTTAGTCCATTCACAAGTTGAGTTAGGCCTTTTGACCTCTTTACGAGATGCACACACTTATGAATGGATTAAAGGTTAGGATGCTATGATTGGCACATGACACTTTTGGTCTTTTGACCTCTTTATGAGATGTACACACTTATGAATGGATAAAAAGTTAGGATGTTATGATTGGAACATGACACTCTTGGTATCAAATAATAAGATCCTTTTCTATCTAGGATTGGTGGTTATCCTCTAGCTTTGGTAGAAATTGCTTTGGTTCAATTTCATACATATTGCTCATTGCTTTTTGTATATAATTTAATTTTAAATCAATAGCACTCAATCTTAGCTTTTGGGAAGTACTAGATTTCTACGATTTAGATGTGTTATGTGAAAGTCAAGGTCATTTTAGTGAAATCACTCCAAGTTTAGTTAGCTACAAATTTGATGTATTCTTTTCTCTCTCTTTGGCTATACTTTTGGTCAAATATGCTTGATCTAAGATTTTGGATTAATAGAGCTATGCTTGAGCTTCAATTCAAGTCAAATTTCACACCCTTTTGACAAAATTATAGAGATTCTTGGTCCGTTCCAATGAGGAGCCTTGGAGATGGCTCAACCTCCACTAGTTCAAGCTGCAAAGACAAACAAGGTTATAGATATAGACTAGCATGGCATTTACGATGAGTGGCATACAAAATAGATCATTGAAATACCTAGAAAATAGCTAATACATCCTACCTTACACTTTACAGCCATCTACACATTTGCACAAGAAAGAGAGATAAAACGAGGAGGATAGAAGAGTGAGGGAAAGAGGGAGAGAAATAGAGAAAAAGAGTTGATTAGAGAGATCATGGGGAGTACGAGATAGGAGGAAAGGAGACCTAACGAGTGAAGGGACATGGCATGGAGAGAGAGAGAGAGAGAGAGAGAGAGAGAGAGAGAGAGAGAGAGAGAGAGAGAGAGAGAGAGAGAGACCCAAAAATGCCAGAGTATCCTTCTATTAATTGTGGATCCCCAGAAAAAGGAAATGGCTTCCTTTTATGGAAAGGAGTTGGGGGGCTCCTTTCTTGGCCCACTTATTTTTACAAGGATCATCATCTCAACTGTTATGACCATATTCCACTAAGGACATGGGATAGTCCTAATATGGTAGATTGGCCCTCCAATGTTCGACATTATTGGTCACGCCTAGATTTTATTCCACTTCGAGGCTTGTTCATGACTAATGACCTTGAGAGTACCCAAACACTCTAATTGAGACATATGGAGTAGTGCATGTACGTGTGACAGATATAGGTAGGAGGAATGCATGAAGAGCTATGACCTATTTATAGTTGACCTACATGGGGATTGTATGGTTCCATGCACATGATCCTACTCTCTATATATTGAGGTAGAGATTATCTCATCGATGACTTTGGTCTAGGTTATCAGTTGAGCTCTTCTCCTCCTGCCATCACATGGCATGGCTTGGGCGCTAGATCCAGGAGGATTCTCTAGGAGGGATCTATGGTTTTGCTCCATAGTCTCTCTTGTGTTTTCCTATCCTCATCTTAGGGGTTTTCCATAGTGGTTTTTACATTGGATCAGAGCCGGCTAAGATGCGGTCTTGGATGGGATGGAGAGAAATTCTACATCAAATTGGAATTGGAATGCACTTGGATTCACATCCCGGATGGAGTGCTATTTTTTCAAAGAAAATTGGGTTTGGATTCACTAATTCATTTGTGAAACATGCTTTTCAAACTTGGTGGTAGTGTGCTCTTCTCCTTCTTTGATTTTATTAGAGATGTTGTGATTAGAGTGAATTCGTTCTTATTTTTCTGTAGCCTTGAGAAAGTTTCCATTTGAAGTAGAATGATCTGCATGAGTAGATCCACTTTTTTTTTTTTTGGTCTAAATCTATTTTTTGGGTTGAATAATTTGCATGTTCCATAATGTTTTGGACAATTTTTTATTTAGATTTAGTAGAGGATGTTTGTTGATAGATTGATGCTTCTGTATTTCCGTTGTAACTCAAGGCATAGTGCTTTGAGGCTTGAATGTACTTCAAAACTCTTTGCAGGGCTCTCCAATGTTGTAGGCCTGGATTGGACATGAATTGCAACAATGTGCTTACAACATATGTAAGATCAAATTGTGTGCAAATTATAGAGTACATGATAGAACCTATGACTGACTGATAATGGTACTTGCACATTTCTTGTTGATCTGTCTTCGTTCTGGGGCACATGTCTTTGGATAGCTTGCATCTTGGATCCACAGGAGTATCTATGGTTTGCAATCTTCCATGCCGTATTTGCAAAGTACATTGATTAGGTAAGATTGTTGGCTTATGGTGATCCTTCTGCTCGCGCGATCTCTGTGAATCTCCATTCCAAGTAGGTAATGGACTGGACCCAAATCAGTCATCTCGAACTCTGATGAGAGTAAGGATTTGGTTTCTAGTAGTAACTGATTTGAATTGCTGATGATTAGTGAATCATCAACGTATAGTGCTACTATGACATAGCTTGGCCCTTTTCGTTTTAGATACACATTCAAATCTGCGGAACAGGAGGTAAAGTCGTGCTACAACAAGAAACGATTTATTCTATCGTACTAGGCCCTCGGAGCTTGCTTCAGACCGTATAATGCCTTACGCAATTTACATACTAGATGTTCCTTGCCTTGAAGGACATAACCTTTTGGTTGATAGATGAACACATCTTCTTGTATATATCCGTGTAGGAATGCCATCTGGGCATCCATCTGGTGAAGGTCTAGATCTTCTGCAGCAGCTATAGCCAATAAGGTACGAATAGACCGATGCTTTACCACTGGACTAAAGGTCTAAGTGTAGTCTATTCCATATACTTGTTCAAATCCTTTAACCACCAGTCTAGCTTTCCATTTGGATATTGATCCATCTGGTTTAAGCTTTAGCTTGAAGATCCACTTGGAGTCAATTGGTTTTACACATGTAGGAGGATTGACAAGACTCCAAGTCTTATTCTTCATTAGAGAGTGATACTCAGCATCCATGACAACTTTCATTTGTCTGCATCGGGCATTGACAGGGCTTCTGCTACAGTGGCAGGTTCGTCGTGACTGATGAAAGCCTGAGGGATGAAGCGATCAGGCTCTTGTCGTTGTCTTGCAGACCTTCGAACTGCAGGTGCTTGAGTGGACGATTCTCCTTGGTGAATGACTGGGATCGTAGCATCTTGCGGTTGAACAATCGTGGGTCTAGGCCCATCGATGGTAAGTGGAGCCATTGGGATGAACTCCATTGTTTGAATAGTCATAGGTCGTTGCCTATCGATGGAGGGTGGAGCTGCTATGGCATGCTCTTGCATTGGCTGCTTCTGCTTAAAATCTTGATATTTGTCTTTAAGAAAGACAACGTTGTGATTGATTGAGATCCGGCCCGTAACAACATCGTCTACACGATATGCTTTGTGTGATGTTGAATAGCCGATGAAGATGTTTTTGCAGCTTACTAAGTCCAACTTCTTCCTCAGGTTAGATGACACTTGTGCATAGCAGAGACATCCGAAAACACGTAGGTGTTTCAAACTTGGTTTGTAGCCGTAGTAGGCTTCAAATGGTGTCATGGAATCAACTACTTTAGTGCTAGAATAATTTTGCAGATAGCAGGCCGTAGAGATTGCTTCTGTCCAAAAGGTTTGAGGCAAATGCGCATTGACTGTCATGGATCGTGTAGCTTCCAACAGTGTGCGGTTCTTCCGACTACTCCATTTATTTTGTCATAAAATCGCGTGTGGATGTGAGTGGCAACAGAAGCTCGAGGATTGAGCGTGGCATGTAGGAACGAAAATGCAACAGTTAGCAGTAGAATTATTTAAGTAGAAGAACTCATACAAAATGTGCAAATGAACGACACAGTAGTGAGACAAAATTGCACTCTGATTAATATCAACAGTAAGTAAAATAGCTTGAAATAATAACATCAGCTTGCTGAATGTGATAACGTTGGCTACAGATAACTCTAATTAGAAGAGAATTTCAATTAACACTTACATAGCTTGATTCAGCTAGTATATATCTTTACAAGTGTTGAGAGAAAAATATTTCATATCTTAACTGCCATTTACTCTAGTTTTGCATATGTACAAAAGTGGTAACCACCCTTAGGATATTTGTTTCTCAAGTCTTTTAGGGTTGGTGATAAGTTGGCGACGTCGGTCTGCCAATGTAGCAAAAACGCGAAAAAACTCGAAGGTGCCCATTAGACTAAAGGTATGCAAATCTTGAAGGTACCCTTAGACTTAAGGTGTGTAAATCCTGAAGGCACCCTTAGATTTAAGACAATGAAGAAGCCGAAGAAGGAGAAGAAGCCGAAAAAGTGCCTTATACTGAAGGCATCGAAGAAGACGAAGGTACCTTAGTTTTCAGACAACGAAAAAGACAAAGGTGCCTTAAAAAATGGTTTTAAGGCACTCTGGGTATTTTGTCGCATTTTCCGCAAAGAGGTGAAAAAGGTGAAGGTGGTCCAGAAATGGTTTCTAAGTCATTCTGGCCAATGTGTCGCATTTTTTGTGAAGGCATGAAAAAGAGGGAAGAAGGTGAAAAAGCAAAAGGTGCCTTAAATCGTTTAAGACATAAAGGGAAAAACTTAAAGGAAAAAATGTGAAGGTCTGAAATCATGTTGTCGGCCTTCTGTTTTAAAGATGCTCATTACTTAATGATTTCTAAGACTGAGCATAAGAAATCTAACACTCCCCTTGAATGAGGATCTTGAAAAACTTTGATCTTCAGATTTAACATATCGTTAAATCTGAGATGTTGCTTCTTTGATAGAGCCTTTGTAAGTAATCTGCTGTCATGTGGTTTGTTCTGCAGAAAACCAGTTCTACTTCCTTGCTGTGCACTTTCTCTCTAAGGTAATGATATCTGATTTCTATATGTTTGCTTCAAGAGTGAAATCTCGGATTGAGAGAAAGCGCTATTGTGCTTTGATTGTCTCAATAGATTGTTGTAGGAAGTGTTTGTGTAAGAGTGAGATCTGCAAGCAGTTGCCTGAGCCATATCATCTCTTTGGTTGCATTTGTGGCAGCTATGTATTCGGATCCCGTTGATGATAATGCAACTGAGGTTTGCTTCCGGCTGTTCCATGAGATTGGACTTGGTTGTATAAAAATACAAATCTAGAAGTTGATTTTCTGGTGTCGACATCTCTTGCCCAATCCGTTGTTGAAAATTAAGCCCACAGTTGCCTCATTCGTAAATCATAACTTAGACAGCTAATTACTTGAAGAACATCTACAACGGGCTTCCGGCTGATCTCCAACAAAGGGTAACCAATCATGTCATAATTTCAAAGTTCAGATGTTAAGTTTAATAACCTTAAGTCATTGAAGACATGGCCATCTTCACGGACTTCCACAAAACTTGCATTTATAACAAGTCTGTAGAAAAACATTACTTTTTCGACAGTCTGCAGAAATACCCTATATTTTCAACAGCTTTGGTTTTTTTCGCATTTTTCCGAAATGCGAACTTGCATAGTTCAAAAGTTTAACTATTTTTTAACACACCTTCGGCTTTTTGCGAAAAATGCAAAGAGAGAGAAAATTCCCGAAGGTCATCTATTTTCATGAGTTAAACTATTTTAAAGACATCATCGTCTTTTTGAAGGCACCTTTGGCTTTTTGCAAAAAATGCAAAGAGAGAGAAAAATCTCGAAGGTCGTCTAAAATAAACGAGGAATGTTCCATGCGAAAGCTGTATTATCAGCAAGCATGCTAGGAGTCCCTTCAGTTCAGACCCAGTTCATACATCCAGGGTCTTGCTTGACCTTGTACACAGCGACATTTGTGGCCCGATGTAGACTGCTTACACAGGGGGAGCTCTCTATTTCCTAACTTTCATCGACGACTTCTCTCGAAGGACTGCAACCTACTATATGAAAAACAAATCCGAAGCATTCAAGTTCTTCAAGCAGTTCAAGGCATCTATAGAAAACCAGACCCAGAGGAAGATCAAGTCCCTATGCACAGATGGAGGGGGAGAGTACATCTCCACAAGATTCAAGGAGTTATGCAAGGCCAATGAGATACTTCAACAAGATGATACACTCTTATTCAATAATAATCTGAATCTGATGAAGGATACAAAATTCATGCTAGCCCAGGAATACAAGATAAAGTACTGACATGGGTCCAGCCCACTATTGTCTCGGAATCCAAATTCAACAAGATCGACCCAGGAGATTGATCTTTATCAATCAGCAACGATATCTCAACAACGTGCTAGAAAAATATGGAATGGCCAACTGCAAACCCAGTCTCTTTTCACTCAACCCTGGATTAAAGCTATCAAAGGAACAGTCTCCTGAAACTAAGGCAGAAAAGGAGGAGATGAAGCGCTACCCATTTCAATCCATCATCGGCTCACTGATGTACGCAATGATCTGCACTCGATTAGACCTTGCATATTCGATCAGTACACTCAGTCAGTTCCTATCGAATCCAAACGTAGCTCATTGAAAAGCGCTAACGAAGGTCATGAAGTACATCCAAGCAATGACAACTCTCAGCATCTGCTACGGAGGCAGCCAAACTGCCAACATCCTTGAAGCTATACAGATGCGGATGATGGGGCAAGGGAGATAGGAAGAACGAGAATAAAGAAGAGAGCAGAAATATTGCAGAACAGCTCTCCCGTTCTAATCAACTGCTAAATGCAAAAATAGTCTAATAGACAGTTTATGATAAATGTAATCACAGCTTTAAGTGTTCTAATTGCCCAACATGATCTTAAAAATTAATTCATACTCTAAAAACAAGAGTACAATCCATCGAAGAGATTAGAGACGGTTTTTACTACTGAAATCAAATTCAATATGAAATAAATGGAAGAGTAGTATGATATTGCGAGTTCCTCAGACGTCAAAGATAGCCATCATCTCATCAGAAACTGAGGAGTTGTAGATGTTCATGTTCTGATCAGAGTGAGTATACAAACGTGATCAAGCAACAATAAAAGTGCATTCAATCATAACATGCATTCATCTACGTTGTACACAAATAAAAATGTCTAGTTCTGAAATAAATGGAGGAGTAGTATGATATCACGAGTTCCTCAGGCGTCAAAGACAACCATCATCTGATCAAAAACTGAGTCGTCGTAGACGTCCATGTTCTGATCAGAGTAAGTATACAAGCGTGATCAAACAGCAATGAAAGTACATTAAATCACAACATGCATTCATCTACGTTGTACACAAATAAAAACGTCTAGTTCTGAAATAAATGAAAGAGTAGTATGATATCGTGAGTTCCTCAGGCGTCAAAGACAGCCATCGTCTGATCAGAAACTAAGGAGTCGTAGACATCCGTGTTCTGATCAGAGTGAGTATACAAGCGTGATAAAAAAACAATGAAAGTGCATTCAATCACAACATGCATTCATCTACGTTGTACACAAATAGAAACATGTTGTTGTTATATTACACTAAAGTACAATACAAATAGCAATTACAACCAAAAATTGACGGCGTAATTGGGAGGCTCAAATAATGTGTCTCATGGACGGAGCAACCAACAATCTATGCTTGGATGATCTATTTATAGATTTCATTAGTGTATTAACTACAATAAATGATTGTCACCAAATTAGGTAAGCCGTTGTACTTGGAAGTATATGGCTTCTGTGACAACTGTACATAGTGTATACTGTCAATAATTCAACATCGTTGACGTGGACAAGGATGTCGCTGGAACTTTCCTCGTTTATTTTAGAAGACCTTCGGGATTTTTCTCTCTCTTCACATTTTTCGCAAAAAGCCGAAGGTGCCTTCAAAAAGACGATGATGTCTTTAAAACAATTTAACTAATGAAAATAGATGACCTTCAGGAATTTTCTCTCTCTTCATATTTTTCGCAAAAAGCCAAAGGTGTGTTAAAAAACAATTGAACTTTTGAACTATGCAGGTTTTCTCATTTCGGAAAAATGCGAAAAAAGCCGAAGCTGTTGAAAACAGAGTGTATTTCTGCATACTGTCAAAAACGTAATGTATTTCTAGAAACTTGTTCTAAATGCAAGTTTTGTGGAAGTCCTTGAAGATGGCCAAGTCTTCAATGACTTCAAGTCATTAAACTTAACATCTAAACTTTAAAATTATGACAAGATTGGTTATCCTTTGCTGGAGATCAGCCGAAAGCCCGTTGTAGACGTTCTTCAAGTAATTGGCTGTCTAAGTTATGATTTACCAATGAGGCAACTGTGGGCTTAATTTTCAACAGTCCCCCTTAAGGTCACGGTTGGTGCCTTGGTATATTGGTCAGCTTCTGCATGCTGAAGAACTTCTAGTGCTTGATCCTGGGAAGTGCTTTGGTGAAGATGTATGCGACCATTTCTGTTGTGGAGCAGTATTGAAGGATCACTTGCCTTGAGAAAACTTTCTCCCGACTGAAATGATACTGGATTTCTATGTGCTTGGATTTGCCATGAAATCTGGGATTCAGTGACAATGAAATAGAGCTCATGTTGTCACACAGAATGGTGGTAGCATTAAACTGAGTGCAATGTAAGTCATGAAGTAATAACCTAATCCATACAGTTTTTTTTTAAGCTTGGCATGTTGCGATGTACTCTGCCTCGGTCGAAGAAAGCGCAACTAATTTCTGCTTTCTTGAGCACGAAATCGGTCCCCTTGCCAGATAGAAACAAAACCTGGAGGTAGATTTTCTGGTAGAGACTGTTCCTCCCCAATCTGAGTCGGAGTAGCCTCGTAGGATGAGTGGGTCGATAGCATTTCCATCATAACATAAAATCTATTTTAGAAGACGACATTGTGATGCAACTAAGAACACTAATTTACCAGCAAACTAGTAGTCTAATTGAACAAGACAAGATAAATTACAATCAGCGGATTACCATGTCGTCTTTCTAACTGAATTTGAATTGGAGATCATTGAACTCAACTCTTCAGTTCTTGTATTTTGAAAGTGTCCTCGGCCCAAAACTCCTCTGTAAAACCATTGGAATATCTCAACCAATGCATTACTAAGACCCTTTCCTCCGCCATGGCGTGAATTTTTGAAATATGCAGCCTTTGCCCTGTAATGACTCTTTTCCATGCCTTGCGTATTCCAGATAGCTAATGATCCGTAAGTTTTCATAAACCAAGGTCCATGAGCATAGAAGATGTGATGTTCATAGAAAATTTGTATTAGTTTAAATCTTTATAAATACATAAATACAAAAGTAAAAAATATGAGACACACATACCATATAGTGAGTTATGTGTGTTTCTCCCCATGCATCGATCATCAATTCAGTAAATGTTTTGACTTCTCTTGCATATCTATCCAAATCTTCATCTCTCACAATCTTTTTGTTGATAGTTTGTGACAAGGCATCAAATGCTTGCCAAACCTTAGCACGTGTACTTGCCATGCGAGGATCTAAGCCAATATTTGCTGTGCATTGACATATTTTCTTCCAGTACTCCCATTCAACACTACTTTCACGTGCAGTATGATTTGACAATAAGTGTCTCACTTTCGCACCACTCATTGAAACTTTTGCTGAACATCTTGCGTTTTTCCACTCATCTCAACATCTTTGGTAAGACTCACATGGCCCCCATGCAATCCCATATTGGATAAAATTATCTCTAGATTTCTAATGCTAACATCTGCTCTTGATTTGGGCTGCATGTTCCATGCATAACAACAATGTAATAATTTGTCCAATATTCGTAATTCACCATGCATTGTGCAAAAATGGACTCTTTCGAGCGGAATGTTCAACATAGGACTCCAAGTTTTGTCTAGATTGTGCCTATTTGGTTCAAGACGTTGATTGCGATTCAAAATACTTTTGTTCCGTCCAGATTCAAACATACAATATATACAAAAATTCTTTGCATTTGCACCGAGACCACAACCGTACATGCATTTCAAGGTCTTCAAATCAGCAGCTAGGTGCCATTCTACAGCAAAGCTTTCTCCTTCAACATTGAGCAATTTGCCTTCATTTTGTGCATATATTATCTTAGATATACTACATTTTTCAAATAGCCACTCCAGTACGTTGTGAGACTCCTTAGGAACTTCAAATGCAGCTATCCACCATATGTGATTTTCAGATTGCACGCACAAATGTGTCTATATACATGTAGCACACTTTAAAAACTATGCATCATGTCAAGCCATGGATTCCAAGGCATTTTGTGCACTTGACTGTTGCAATTCACGATTCATCAAAGTGGTTGTGACACGTTCAAGTTTACACCCTTTTACGATTTCCGCTTCGTCCAACTTCATAACAAATATAACTTTACCTCCTCAATCTGTAAAACAAAAATTTCATTACGAAAACATATTAGTCGAAGAAAAGCATACAATTAAAAACCGAAATCCACAATAAATGTTCTTACCATTTGTTTTAACTTCGTAATGTCGGATCATCATCGCTTGGACCTTTTCCAGATCTAAGAATATATTCTTGCCTTGATGATAATGAAAACATGTCGGAGGTTCTTTCTTCTTATTGGTTACTGTAAAAGAATTTTCAATATGCTGAAACTCTCCTAATTCAGAGAGCAAAATCGAATTGCATTCTTGTTTGGCGGATTCAACAAGTTTATAAGTAGGTATTATTTGATGGCGTTTTAACCCATTTCTGTCAAAGCGTTTCATATACTTCTTCAAAGCTCTATACCCCTTGCAACTCACACCTCCTTGGTCACATGCGTACACCATCTCTTTAACATTTGGATTTGGCTTGAACTTGTCGACTAGCTTTTTTGCAATTCTCAAGCGAATTGAATCACTTGTTTCATCTTCCACAATCTTAATCAAATCTTTACCCTTCAAAAAATGATTCATATATTTTTCAGAAATAAAATCTTTTCCAACCGTCTTTTGCAAGAACTCTTTTGTCTCCCTCATACGTCTTTTACTGGCACCACCACCTGGTGCCAAAGCTTCTAGTTTGTGTCTCTTAGTGTTTTCATTTTGTGCTTGCTGATCCATCGAGACTCTACGCTTTCGTTGTAAGCCATATACTGTCCTCTGAAATATACTGATTGAAGATTGCAATTCTTCAATTTTTGCGACATAACTGGCAAGCTCTATTTTCAAACCATTTATCTCCTACTCCACTTTCATATTTATTCCATGCAATTACTTTAAATTGTCATTCATACTCAAGATATGAATGTTTTCTGTATTTGCCAATGTCTCAACTTGGATTCTTCGAGAATCCATTGCTTGACAATAGCCAAGCAATCCATTCCGACCATCCCCAACAAACCTTAACAAACTATGTACATCAGAAAATTTAGGAGGAGCGTATGAGGGTATAAATCACCTCTTACCTATAGGTCAATATGTTTTTTGCTTTCTAATCTCCAACAATGCATCTCATATGGATTAAAGTTAACACCATGTAGCTTTGGTGGTCGCATAAACCTTCTCTAACTTCACATGTAAGTGATACTTGGTTGTCATCTTGAAGATGTCGAATTTTTCAAAAGAATCTATGTAGAAACACACCTTAATCAAATGGTGTCAAAGTTCAATGTGAACTAACCATGATATAAGCTTTATTAGGCATATACTAGTTTCCATCCCTATGGTCCTATTGTAGTTAGGACAATGAAAGGTCGTCCTATACTAACCCTACTCTAGTTGTAATTTGTAACTTACCTATTAGTTGCCTAGTATAGTCTATGCAAATAACCTACAATAGTCTATGAAAATGAGACCTACATTTAGGCCTTAACTCTTGCTCACCTTGTATGGTAACCCAAGGTAAAGGTGCCATGTAGGATTGATTAGCACTAAATTAATTATCATTAGAAAACTTGTTTAGGCAAGGAAGAGGCCCTTTTGAGTCCAAAAAGGGCCCTAATGTGCGGACGAGGATTGATGACAGATCTTGTACTAGACTTTGACCTGACATTTGCTAAATACTGTTGTAGTTAAGGTGGCCAAGTCTGAAATGCCACAACATATCAGTTGATTCAGAAGTGGTTGTGTGAAGAGCTTGATTGTTAGAAGAATAGCAATGGCTGAGTTTGTAAAGATAGCTGCTTCTTCTTTTGTAGGCTAGCACATTTTGGGATTTGTCAAGAATTGTGCAGCCATCCGTATCGAATTCGACCCTCTGAACTAAATCAGTGATTCTGCTAACTGAGAGCAGATTTTTGGTCAGATTTGGAACGTAGAGAACGTTGGACAACAATTTGACCTCACCTCTTTTGAATTCAACTCTAACTGTTCTTTCACCTCCAATTGTATGTGATGAGTTGTCTCCAAGTTGCACAACTTGAGAGTGGGTGAATGACTTATAGTCCTTGAACCAGTCGCGATGGTGAGTCATGTGTTGTGTTGCTATGGAATCTAGGTATCAAAAGTCGATATCCTGTTGTTCTCCTTCTTTGGTCATGAAAGTTGCTTCATCTTCTTCTTCTGAAGAAACAAAATGTTTCTACTTACAAAGCTTTGCCAACTTTCAGCCCTCTGCCTGACGAAAATGTTCGAGAACGCAAAAGTCAAGAGACACGAATCACAAAAGTTTCTCGAACACCTGACGAGAAGACACGATCACGAAAGATTCACGAACGAGAATCTTTTGCGGTCCAACACGAGAAAGTCAGACGACGGAAACGAAACCAACGATGCGACACGAAAAAAATGTCGCGAAACCTTTTTTGTCCTCACGCTCCATGAAGGACCAACAAGGTCATACAAGTACCCAGAAGTACAGATGTCTGACCTGATGGCATGACGTCAGCAGATACACTCTAGGTCGTGGCTAATTTGCCACTCTTGTAATTTCCTGATTAGTTGTAGATGTTTAATTACTCTAATCTTAAAGTTACACAGAGCGACTATATACTTACTGGATGATATTTGACAAAGAGAGTGTGATGCTAGTAAGCAATCAAAACGAAAAATACAAAACAGAGGTCCGCCTGCGTGCGAGACAATTCTCTGTAAGCAGGATTCACTGGATCCACGAGTCAGCTAGTAAGCGAGACATCCACTCGTGAGAGAACTGTATTTCTTCCATGCCAATGCACTGCGTGGATCTGTATGCAGTGCTTGAAGAATCAAAGAAAATCAATAGATGATCTTGTAGCCATTGTGCACATGTATTCTTTTATGATGTATGATCTTGAATGCAAATGTATCTACTATTATTCGTGTGTCTGATTCTCTCATTCATTTAATTCCGCACCTTGGTTGAAACTTTGTTGAATGCTACATTAATTTATAAATGTAGATCAGTAGTGCCTGACTACATTCTGGAGGACTGTAGGAGTGATTCAGCTGGCAGTGACCAACGATCGCATCTGAACTCCATCCGAATTGCATTGCGTCATCGGTGGCCTCGCTTTCACGACCGTTTTGCTATCGCGATTCCTTTCGATCGATTCTTTTCAGTGGTATCAGAGCCTACCTATCTTGTCATAATCTGACATAGCCAAGAAGCTAAGATTTTGGTGACAGATAGCAAAAATGTGGTAGCTCAAAATTGTCATATGAAATTATCCAACTTTTCATGCCTCCTCATTCAGGGTCTTGTGCTCTATACAAGTGTTGCAAACCATTGTCATATCAACCAAAAACAATGTTGATGTTGCAAGGTTAAACCAAGTTGTTGAGCTCACTTCAAATGCCTATATCATGATGAAAAACCTAGAGATAAACTCTTCAATACACTTCTATTACAATATACATTAAGAAAGACATTGGTGTGGAAGGTTCAGGTTCTACTATGTGGAGCATACAAGTCTCCTTGCAACTACTCTTTGGAACGTCAAACTTAAAAGCTTATAATGGGCATAATAATATAGTTTTATTGGCTTGCTAGTAAGAAGCAACAAAAAGCATATAGTATGGAATTGTGTATAACTTCAAGGTGAGTACTAGATTATCCCAACAAGAAAGTGAAAAGACTATGGTGACCATTTATTGTGGTGGGTCCAAATCAACAAAACCTTGGAATCCTTGGTGGCCTTCCTTGCCAATAAACTTGCTTTAGGACAACTAGCTCTCTATAGTGTATTAAGACAACTAGCTCTCTATATTAAGACAACTAGCTCTCTATAGTGTATTAGGACAACTAGCTCTCTATAGTGTATTAAGACAACTAGCTCTCTATAGTGTATTAAGACAACTAGCTCTTTATAGCTCTTATTGATTGGGTTAGACGCAACAATAATAGATCATATGTTGGCTTCACAAAGCAAAAAAAAATGGTGAGCTATGCAAGGCCCTCTTCTAAAAGGAGCAAACCCATTGTAAACCAATTAGTTGGTGTTGATTCTTTTTGTCTTTAGTGATGCATTTTACCCACTAGCTACGACTTTTAGTTAGTTTTTGAGGATAAGTCTACAGTGATAAAATGTAGCAAAAAAAAGGTCATGAAGAAGTAGGCATATCATTTACCCGGATTTTGCCAGTTATTGTCGGCCTTCATCATGATTGAGTTCCCTTTTCTTAAAAAGTGATGTAAACTCAAAAATATTGCTCATAGTACAAATGTATGAAATATGTAAACATATGTTTGTGCATGTGACTTGCACCTACTCTAGGGCATTGATGACATAAGTTGACATATCAGAGTATTTGGTCCACACTACACATGATGGATTTGATGGTATTAACTTTGTGGTTCAAGTCCATAGGGTTGAAGAATGCACTTCTTACGTTAATATTATCCTAGACACAACTTCAACACATTGATCCATAATGGAAATTTGACTCACAAGCCTTTTCTTACAAAACATTAATATGTTGGCTAAAATCTAGTAGCATATACAAAGGAAAAAGGCAAAATAAAGCTTGCATGATACAATGTGATAAATGGCATAAGTAACAAAGGCAAATGTTCTCATTCTCAAGAGAGCAGCTACAATTCTGGCAAGCTGATTTACACTGTAGCTGTACATAAAAAATAACATGTTCATACTTTACTACAAATGTGTAATGTTCTATATAAAGATTTGAATGTTCATGAAAAAGTCTTGAAAACTAGGAATCATAGAGAGCATACAGACTTTACAGTTCTAGGACTAGCCTAGAATAAAATCGGCCAAACATGTCAACCCAAAAATGAAATTTACAAAAAAAAATGATCGTGATTTTAAGTTTATGATTAGGTACAAACGCAACCTTTACACTACCATCTACATAAATTCGGAGGATGCAATATAACATGGATAATCTACTAAATGCTTAATAATTTGTGTGCAGTTATTCTACCGACCCTAAGACCTCATACAATATAAGTAGACCTAGAGGTCTCATTCTGACTCTATTAGTTTTTTACACAGCATATCTTAGCTTAGATAGGCTTAGCTTCGAATTAGCATCAGTTTGGTCAGAAATAAATTTTTCAGACAGATTGTCTGGTTGTATCTTATTTTCAGCTACTTTAAGATCACTAGAATGCACCACCATGTGGTCTTAGAGATCCAAAGGATAGTTCCCAAAGCATTCTGCCGCTTGCAAAGAAAACTGGACCTGCCCTCCCTTAAATGATGCAGCAAAGGACACTCTATGTGTTTCGCATTACACAACTTGCATACACAATCTATTACAACTAAGTTAGAAATCATGCGGTAAATATTCAGAATGTAAATTTTTAGAGGAACGGTGACGCTGCAACTTCTCAGTCACGGAGATAACAAAGAAGCATGCACCTGAGTACTATAAAAAACTGGGTCACACTAAGTATCCAAACAAGCAACACACAAAAGAAGCATATGTATTCCCTACAAAGTACACCAACAAGTTAGTACAGTTTGCTATGATTCATATCTTAAAGAAGAAAACATTAGCTCCAACTTGATGTCATACCTATTATGAGCTATCAACTCTTACTTTAAGTGCACATTAAGTGGCCATATAGAATGTTACCTTATGTTTGCAAAATAGGTATCCACAACTTTTGTGTTTGATACTAATACCATGAAATCTATTTACAGTACCCACAGCTTTTCAGTTTAGAACTAATTCCATGCAATCTAGTTGAAATCACATGGAGGACGTTGAAAAGTACTTCTTGTCCACTAAAAATGCTTGATAGATCTAGTCCACATCCATAACTGAAGCTTTTGAGCAAGACTTCATTGTTTAATTACCAGATTTCTAAAGGCAAAATGGCCAGGGAAAGTTGAAAGTTCTGCGTCTTCCACCACTGCCATTGCCAGCAGCAGATGTTCCTCTAACAGAACTTGGGCCACGGGCCCCCGCAGCACCATTGGATGTGATTCTAGAGTCATCTGAAGTCATCTCATACCGACAAACTGGACACGAATTATGCAGAGCAAGCCAGGGTAGAATGCAATCGCCATGATAAAGGTGCTTGCAAGGCATTTCTCGAACCAGAGACCCTAATTCAAACTGATCTCTGCATACAGCACATTCTGTTGAGTCTGATCTCAGATGCTCACGAGTTACCGTAATGGTTGGCATTGCATCTATAGCTGATCGAGCAGCCGGGGGTGTACCATATCTGTTGGGGTCAATTTCTGCTAGGTGTTGTATCAACTGATCAAGGCCAGGGCCAAGAAAGTAGTCTCCAAGGTGCCCTGGAAACTGAGGTGCATCCCTCCCCATGCCACTGTCATGCAAAGAATTCATGCTGCCTCTGCCTCTCACAAAATTTTCAACCTCGCGCTGCAGTAAAATCATGAGATCTGAAGAATCCGCATCCATGCGACGGCCACTTCCGTGGCGCTGAGGACTATGCATCTGTTGGAATATAGACACCATGGCCTCAAGAAAAGGTGAAAACCCTGGATCAGTCCCGAGCCTGCTTCTCTGTCTCTGGTTCAGACCAGAAAAGCCCCATGGCGAGTTGGAACTGCCTCCTCCTTCTCTCCTGCGTCTATAGCCCCTTGCAGGCTGCTCCATTTCCTCCAGAAAATTCCCTCGGCAGGAAGGGCAGACAAGATTAGCTCTCCCCCGAGGGTGTACCGTACTCTGGCATTCATAACACCAGTACGTGAGGCCTTCTCCAGACATCTTATGAAGACCCTGTGCTTCAATGGCTTTCTTGAGAAATATTTCTCAGGCTTACGTTCTGCAATAAGGACAGCAGCACTTCTTAATTTAAAAGTTCGAAACAATCCAGTCTTCATCTAGTGCTGCTGTTCTTGCATACAAACAGTACGTAGCCGTGGTCAGATAGTTACCATAAAAGTTGCAAACCATAGCTAGTAAGCAAAACAACGATTAACAACAGATTTTACTCATGACTTATGGCATGGATCTCTGACAAAACACGGGATTATCCATATGGCTAGCGTCCAAGGAAAAATAGCATCATTCCTGATAAAACTGGACTAAATAGTCCATGGCTACTATGAACCAGAATCAAAATTGGTCGGAACCTCACCACATTGGATACCACAGCTTGCTTACAGAACACTTCCAAGCGATTCACTGCACCAACGACAGAAAATGATCGAGTAACTTGGAAGCAAGAAACAGATTCTGTAAAAGAGCTACTCATCCAATACTGATGAATTACCAAGTACCAGCGCTGATTGCAGGCCAAACAGCATCCAACAAAAGATTCAACGCAATACAGAAATCATGAATTACAATGCGAAACTCGAGATCTGAAGCTGGAAATAGCAATAATCAGAAGAATAAAATTACAAAATCTGAAGCTGGCAACAGCAATTATCAGAAGAAAAAGGGCAGATGTCGGATAGAAAGCTGAAACGAAGCCACAAACCGTTCCCCTCCAAGCACGAATTGTCGAGAAATGCTGGATCGATCGACCGATCGTTTGGTATATCCGTTCTTTAAAGAAAAAGCGAACAGACCAAAGAAAGCCGATGTCCTTCCAACAACGAGCGAGAAAATAATATCTCGCCATATCTGAACCAGGGTTGGCATATTATTAACCACATGGGTAAATCATGGTTGTTTGGGGGGGGGGGGGGGGGGGTCAAGGTCCTGCTCCGCCCGAGGGCGCACAGTATTCTGCGGGCGGAGGAGTAGGCCCTTCCCACCCGTGAATTCTGTTTTTAATTTTTTTTTTTTGACGTAAATTTTTTTTACACGCACCTTCTGGGCGAAAGGTGCATGTAAAAAAAAGTACATTTTTTTACGCGCACCTTCCGGTGTCCGGAAGGTGCCTGTAAAAAAATTTTGTTAAAAAAAAAAAATTTACCCCACAGATTTCGTTCTGCGAGGCATCACCATTTCCTTTGTAAAAATCTAAAAACTGATTTCACTTTTACTTTATGGTCAAAAGGGATTTGGCTTTAATAATAGGGTATTCCTATGTTGGAAGGGAGGAGCATACCTCTATCTCTAGCCATGTAAGCACTGAGACATATGGGCATGATCCACATAAATATTGTACGTAGTTATGGGAGGAGCCAATTTTGCTCCCATGCCACCCATGTTTCTTCTTTTTGAATAAAAACAAGTGAGAGAGAGAGAGAGAGAGAGAGAGAGAGAGAGAGAGAGAGAGAGAGAGAGAGAGAGAGAGAGAGAGAGAGAATCAATCAATCAATCTATCTATCTATCTATCTATCTGGTTGTTCTATATTATGGAGGAAAGAATTGATTGTCTTATCACAACAAGATGGACGATGGATAATGGACAATCATCCACTACACAACAGATGCAAGGAAAGATTGATTGTCTTACAACACAAGATGGACAATGGACGATATTCACTACACAACAAACAACCATAGAGAGAAGAATCTCCCTCTCTTTGTTGTCTATTGTGCAGGGGACGATTGACTGTCTTATACAAGAAGATGGACAATGGACAATGGGCTATCATCCACTACACAACATACAACCTTAGAGAGAAGACTCTCGCTCTCTTGTTGTCTATTGTGCAAGGGACGATTGTTGTCTTACACAAGATGGACAATGGAAAATGTACAATCATCCACTACACAACCAAAGAGAGAAGGAGCATGGAGCTCACGCGCGACGAACGGGACAGCAACTTAGTGTTTTGAAGTGTCCAGCGGCTTCAGAAGTGTAGTTCGACGCACCGATGCAAGGAAGTCCACAAGATCATCTCCACAACGATCGATGGACATGATTAATTGCATCTGGACCACAGAATTGAAACCTATCGTTGGATTTAACTGAAGTGGGCCCTGAAGAATTGAAGTGTATTTTGGCCTTCAACTTCATTGAAAATTTTCATACTGAAATTGGAGTTGGGTCCCTTCACAAGTAAAGAGTGAAGTTTCTTCAAGGTGAAGAAACAGTTCAAAAACAAAGAAATCCCTATTTTTGGGTCCTTTGCCCGTTTTGACCCAAACGAAAGGCTATAACCTCCAAACGAAGGGTACGGTACAACAAAACAGAGTGATTGTAGCGGAGAAAGTGTTCGGAGTGCGTCAAAAGTGATTTCACCATTCAACTGGGCATGTAGTTGGGAGTTGACGACTGAGTGCATTTCGGAAGGCGACACCGATTTGGCTTTCAAATTGGTGGGAACGAGGCGAGTGGCCTGGTAAGGGAAAAAGTGAAGGTCATTATTTTCAACTTCTGACATCACAGTTGGCCTCGGCATACTGCTTTTAGCCTACGACAGAAGTTTCAAGCAGTTTTGCGATGGCAAACGTGGGAGAGTCCATTTTGAGTGAAAGTAGCAAACTGGACGAGATTTCCAACTACGTAGTGTGGTGAAGGGCTATAGATGTTTTGATCTAGTGGAAAACAAAATCCATGTAAGTCGTGATGTTATCTTTGATGAATCCAAGATGTATGAAGACGAGGATGTTGAGAAGATAGATACATTTAGTGGGAAAGATGGTATAGTGAGGATACAATCTGATGATGATCCATTCATTGACCTTCCAAGTGATGAAAAAGAGGATACACCTCAAGATACTACTACTCAACCTCAAGAGACAGGTTGGAGAGGTAGGGACAAACCTTTTAGTGCAAGAAGGATTGAAGTTGCAGGTGACAAACGCAAGGAGAAGGATGTACCGTGGGATACATTTTCACCAGGAAGCCGATCACCTGACAGGAAACTCCCTAAGTGGTTTGAGAGATTGTTGGAGAGCCGCGACATGGATGACTTTCCAGGATCATCTAGCCAAGGAGAGCTACGAAGATCAACAGGAGAGAAGACACAACCTGAAAGGTATGAAGCAAATTATGCTCTCCTATCTAGCATTATTCAAAGCAAAAAACCTTCGACGTATGGTGAAGCGAAGGATGATGACATTCGGGTCAAGGCCATGGGAGAGGAGATGGATTCAATTGCTAAGCATAGCACATGGGACTTAGTAGAACCACCAATTGACACCCATTGGTTGCAAATGGGTATACAGAACTAAGTACCATGCAGATGGAAGTATAGCAAAGCACAAGGCAAGATTGGTGATCAAAGGGTATGCACAAAGTAAAGGCATTGACTATAAGGAGACCTTTGTGCCAGTATGTAAGTGGAATACTCTACGTGTTATGTCCATGTCCTGTACAAGGGAATTGAAATAATTCCTGACGTGGATAGCCGGTCACTCTCGGTGTATATAGTTATTAGTTATGCCTCGTCATTCGGGGCTTGGCCTGTAAAGTAATTAATAATCATATGAGGGGCCAGACCTATAATTGGACATAAGAGCACATGCATAGTGAATGACTGCTTTCATGCAAGAATAAGAGATCAATAGCTCAAATTGGGTTGCATGGAGGATCCTAAAGGGAATATTATCTCTCTCTCTTGAGGAGAATAAGTCTAGTGGAAACTCACCCATCTTCTAATTGGAAATTCAGTTTCTTGAGTCTGCTTCTCCTCCTCTCTCTTAGGTTCTTCACTATGGCTTGGGGGCTAGGTCCAGGAGGAAACTCCAGGAGGGATCTAGGTTTGGATGGGTGGTTTTGCTCCACAGGTGTCCTTTTGGTTGTTTTGCAACAGGATCTAGTCAGATCTTCATTTGGGTGATTCTTACAGTGGTATCAGACCTATGGATTTGCATCAATCAGAAGGTGGAGCTACTTCTTGTATTTTCTCAGCTTTTGTGGATTTCTCCTTGCATGTTACTTCCAGGTGGTGGAATTGATCTCCAAGTAGGTGACTTCTCTGAATTTGGTGTACTTTCAGCCTAAAGATCATAATTATGGGGTTTCTCCATAGTTTTTGGTGGAAATCTATGGATTTTTGATAGTTTTAGTGGATTTTTCACCTAGAATTGAAGTTTTTTGCTTGAAATTGATCATAGGTACTGGTGTAGTACGTTTTCCAGATTGTACTTGCTGTTTTACAGTCATTATTGATTGGATCTAATGATTGCATGATGTTGGAATAGTCAAAAGGTTGATTAGATAGTGATTTTGGACCCAATGCTCTATAGAAACCATGTTTGACTAGAATCAGAAATTTTGGTGCTTTCATGCAACGGATTTACAGGGATTTGGATCTGATTGCACGAATTTGTGGATTTTTCCCACAAATTTTGGTCAAAATTGGTCAAAAACCAAGGTTTTTTGATGTTTTTTGGACTAATTTTGGGGTAGATCTCAAAATTCTCAGCCAAGACTTGGTATGAACGTTTTCAGAGATGTAATGAAGCTGTCCCTGAGCTGCCATGAAGTTTGGAAGGGATTAGACACCATGAGGGGGCTCAAAATACCAAAAATTAATGTATTTTTGATGATTTTTGAGCATGGATACCTCTCAATTGGGGGTCTGAACCTGCTGGTTCTTGTTAGAAGCTTAAAGATATGATGGATTGTGTCTGATTTGAGCCATCATGCATCCAATTTGGATAGATGTGCATTAGACACCAACATATTGAAGTTTTGCTTGTTGAAGGAGGCCAAAAATGCATTTTTTGCATGATTTGAGCTTATGATTGCTTTTTGGACCTGTTTGAAGCTTCTATGCCTCTCTAATGAACCTTAGTAGAGTGCTTGTAACCTCTGATCCAAGGCTTTTGGGGCTGGGATGTGTTTTTTGATGACACCTCTCCAAAAAAGTGCGCCCTCCTACCTGTTTTTTGTGCATTTACATATCGTACGTGTGAAGACAGGGGTGCAAGGTGACGTGGCAAGTGCCTTGTAGACCCACTCTCCCTCCGTACTGTGCTTTACAGCGACCAATTTGGTGTCTTGTAGAGAAAGTTATGGCTGTCGGAAGTTTGGCAATTTTTGAACTAAAATTTGCAAAATTTTTGAGATGTTCTGATGCATGCATGCTTGTAACTAAGTGTAGTGCTTGTCTGTTGAGGAAAATGTATGGATAGACCTGTATGAATGCATGGATGCATGTTGCATGCGTAATCAGTAGATTGATCAGAAGAATTCTTGCATGAAGCTATTTTTGGCAATTCTAGTTCAAAAAGCAGATTTCCTAGTGGCTAGGCTAAATATGGGATTTTTTTTTTCATTTTTTTTTCGAAAAAATCAATGCATGTCGAGTTTTGATATGTGACAGTGCCTGTGAATTTGATAAATCGATAATCTTATTCGATTTTCACTGTTGGTCCATTTCGAACTGATTTTGTGAATTCCAGTGCTAATTTCCCAGTTCCTTGGCAAATTACGTAAAAATTGATTTTTATTGAAATCACTGCATGTCATGTAGGATGCATGCATGATGCTTCAGAATTCTTCTAATATGAGATGGTAACTGTGAAACTGTCAAGTCGATGTTTGGTCAACTTTCACAGTTTAGGTCCATATTGAATGGAATTTGAAAATCCCAGTTTACGTAAAATTTGAAGAAACCATGGACGTTTTCAATTTGTTCCAATTCTTTGGTTATTGATCAAAAAATGACTTATAAAGTGAATGATCTTACTGAGTTGAAATCAGTCGATTGTTAAGATCACTGTACCCTTCACTTTTAGTTGAAGATTTTGTGAATCTGTCAATTAAGGAGCATTTCTTGTTCTGAGGATCAATAAGGACCAAGAATAATGTAAATCCAGTAGAATAATTTTATGCTGGTCTATAAGGGGATTTGCCAGGGATTAAGTGCGGCACTTAATGAACAAATCAAAACTGTTAGGGTGATTACTGCTAAAGTTAGCGATACCAAATTGAATTTTTTCCTAGTACAAATTTGGGGTTTTGTTAATCCAAACCATTTTTGGAAGGGGGAGAAAAAGTGGAGGTCTGATATGTAGATGATTGCTGGTCTTCGTGATCCAATCATTTAATTTACATTCAATTTCTGAAGTATAACTAATTGCAAGTGAGAATAAAATTGAGAATGATTTAAGTTACAGTGGCAAACAACTGATTTTGGTCATAACTGTAGTAACCTTTGAAGCTAGCTGAACAAACTATATTTCTATCAAAATCCATACAATCAACAATATCATTGTTGTTATAAATATGACATGCCAAGACTGCAAGATCGTCAATCTTCACCACATCATTGTTATTCCACAATAATCTGTTTGCCATTAAGTCCAACAAATTATCTCAAATATCTACAAGATGAGTGATACCCATCTGTTGGTATGGCAATGGACAATCCATCTTGAGCACTTTTGATATACTTACCATGCATTTATTTGTGCCAATTTCAGAAAAGAAACACATCTGGCTTGGTTTAGTACTCAAAATTTGACCAAATGCAACGACTTCTTTTCGATATAGCAAGACAACGTGGACATTTTTCTCATGATTGTTTTTCATTGCAAGCCCTACACACACAGAGAGAAATTATGATGTCAACATACGTTGGAACATACATACATACATAGATGTAAATTTATAACACACAATGTAAATAGCTGGATAAATATATCCAGGCTTCGTGAGATATAGATCGATCCCTTAATGGTATCTCATTAATTACAAAATATGGAAGCCCTTAAATCTAGTTCTCTATTTTATTAGACCTCTACTCTTTAGAAATTTCTTATTACATGACAATTGGATTGAGATTCATATAATTCCTTCCAGTGTAGAACTCTGTTCTAAACAATTGTTAGATTATATGAAATTGTACTTCCATATAAGATTTTTGAATATGGCTCGGAACTTAGGTTTTCTGAACCCTAATGTTAGTCTCTATTTGATAGTTGATTATTGAGAGATAATATTTCTATCATTCGGGATAAGATATTCTGTGATTCTGAGGAAAAAGTCTTGTTTGTAATAGTATTGGATACTCATTACTGACTTTTTAGAATCTTTGATATCTTATACATTGTTCTCTTGGGAACTTTTAAATTGAAATTATGGAATTTCTTTTCTAAAAGGGAGGAATAAAAGATAGGGATAAGTCTTTCGAGGAATCAGCCAGTTGCATTGATTTTGAAAAAAATTCTTGTATGTGTGCAATGGTAGAACTATCCAGTTTGAAACAGACAAACTCTCTAAGTGATTATTTTGAGTAATCTGGAACTAGATGAGTTTTGGG
Source organism: Diphasiastrum complanatum (assembly GCA_029204225.1). NCBI lineage: Eukaryota > Viridiplantae > Streptophyta > Lycopodiopsida > Lycopodiales > Lycopodiaceae > Diphasiastrum > Diphasiastrum complanatum. Next base: position 41,394,038 of record CM055104.1, read on the forward strand.
GTTATTGAGCTGTGAAATATTCATTAATATGGGAAGTATTGATAAAGATTAAATTAAGATTCACTGATTGTAACCAAGTACCATTTTGATATGGATTGGAATAGTGGAATAAAGTTTTAATCTTAACTCTATGTCCAAAGATGTCTGTATGAGTTAGCCTAGTCTTGGTTTGTACGCTAAGGTCTGTTGTAGGCTGATTGGTAGAAGGAATTTTGTTAATAAGCGTTAGATGGTTGGAAAACTTGTGATGTGGAGATATTCACTTCAAATATTTCCTAGATATGTTATTTACTCGTGAGAAATAGAGTTCTTTGGTAGCTGAGTTGCAAGATTCTCAGTGAATTATGTGAGTAACATATGCAGATTGTGGATCTCTGTCAGTTTATAGCCTATGTTTATGTATAGGAACATAGTTGGATAAGTTGCTTATGTACATCTTAATCTTGTAGATCTACTATGTGTTTCCTATGTACTGAGTTTATATCGTATACTTAAACTAGTCAGAGTACATAGACATATGAACAAGTAATGTGTGGAACAGTTACTTGCATATTTTGTGGTGTTATACATGTATAATTGAGATCTGCACCTAGACATTTAAGATTTCTGAATCATTTACAATTAACTTGAGTAATTGGATTACTCCTGATTAGAAGTTAATTGGATAAGTAAGCAGTGTGAAGAGAATTCACCGGGAACTGTTTATTTTGATCTATATTGCATATAAGTCACATGATTAGTGAGTCATTTGGATTCATTTATGAGAACTGTGCATAGAATATAGAAGATTCTTGATATAGAATATTTCTTGAATGAGAAATATCTTAAGTTATTGACTACATCCCAGTGAGCTCATATACATATATTGAATGACAGAGTCTAACTAATGTCAAGGATAACCACTGAATTCAGTTGGAATTTAGCAGAACTTTATAATCTCTAAATGTGGTTCTAGGTGATTGTATGAAGTTTATTATTTGTTAAAGACAAATGTTATAATGGTCTTTAATCTCTTGGTTGATTGTAGAATTTGGAACTCATAATTTGGTTAAGAATCGAGATGGAAAAATATTCATGGAATCCAGTAATTTTCCTTGTGGAAAAGATTTCCAAATGTTTCTTATATTTCCTGAGTGGTATGTTATGCATGTACTCCAGTATCTCTAAATGATTAAGTATGGGTTTAGAATCCGATAGATTATGATTGGCAAATCATAAGATTCTAAATGTTTATGATTGGCAGATCATAAATTGATACTTAAAGGTCACTAGATGATTATATGGAAATATGATGATTCTTAAGATGATGAGTAATTCTTGATCAATTGGTGGAGTTAAAATTTAGATTTGTTATTTGAACTCTAAATTTGTATACAAACTTGAGATTGTTTGGATCTCACAGGGATTTTCATTAAGTAATTTTTTACTTATGAGAAATTTGCTTACCTTTACAGATTGTAGTTTAGGAATGCTTGTATACTGTTTTTCAGCCTAAAATCTCCGGTTAATTAGGAGCAGTTAAGTCTATCAAGATTGAATGGTTGCTATATTCTGGTATATGATGCTAGGGATAGAGCACTTATCTCAGGAGAGTATCTGGGATACTCAAGACCTAGTTGAAGTCATTTTTATCTTGATGGATCTCCTAAGAGATTTTGGTGGGATGAGTTTTGTACCAAGAAGCATTTATGACAGGTCTAGAAGTATTTGTGGATAGTCTTGGACTATAATTGTTTTGGATCTTTAACTTTTGAACATTGACTTCCCATATAAGGTGAGGACTCACACAATGATTCATGTAAATTGAGGTACATGAAGGTGATGTTATTAGATTGGAGAGAATCAAACCCAATAGGAAAATTTATCTTTAATTGTACTTCTAAAAGGTCGATATAGTATTTCAATGTAGAGATAGATAATTTGAGAATTATCCCATCTCTAAATATTTTTTGATATTGAAGTCAGACTAAAGATTGATTTTCAGGGTAATTGTGAAAGTTAAATGATTGATTTGTTAGCTTTTAAACTTAATCTTCAAGTTTGGTCGACTGCTCATCCGGTGTATCATTTAAATTTAGTTTATATGATGATGTCAGTTTGATGTATTGAAGATTTTGCCCATTTGGAAGATTTATCGCTCAATGTACCTTTGGACCCTGAATGAGTACTCAGGATCAGGGATAAACAATTGAGAAATTGTTCTATCCTTGTGTTCTTGCTTAGGTTGGTTGGTCAAATTGAGAATAATGATTCATGGGAAGAGTTAAAAGCATACAAATTGGAATTTCCCTAGTTTTCATTTCTAGAGATAGAAATGGTTTAAGGGGGGAAGAATGTTATGTCCATGTCCTATACAAGGGAATCAGAATTATTCCTGACGTGGATAGCCGGTCACTCCAGGTGTATATGGTTATTGGTTATGCCTCATCATTTCGGGCTTGGCCTGTAAAGTAATTAATAATCATATAAAGGCCCAGACTTATAATTGGACATAGGAGCACATGCATAGTGAATGACTGCTTTCATGCAAGAATCGGAGGTCAATAGCTCAATATGGGTTGCATGGAGGATCTTAAAGGGAATATTCTCTCTCTTTTGAGGAGAATAAGTCTAGTGGAAACTCGCCCATCTTCTAATTGGAAATTTAGTTTCTTGAGCCTGCTTCTCCTCTTCTCTCTTAGGTTCTTCACTATGGCTTGGGGGCTAGGTCCAGGAGGAAACTCCAGGAGGGATCTAGGTTGATGGGTGGTTTTGCTCCACAGGTGTCCTTTTGGTTGTTTTGCAATAGGATCTAGTCAGATCTTCATTTTGGTGATCCTTACACTACGTCTACTTGTTGCTTTAGCTTCACATTTTGGTTGGCCTTTGCATCAGATGGATGTGAAATCTGCTTTTCTAAATGGTGAGTTAGAAGAAGAGGTGTTCATGGATCAACCTGAAGGCTTTGTAACGAAGGGACAGGAAAATAAAGTATGTCGCTTGAAGAAAGCGCTTTATGGTCTTAAACAGGCACCACATGCGTGGTATAGCAGGATTGAGACCTACTTTCGTTCAAAGGGGATGGTGAGAACACACTCTGATCCAAATATATATGTCTTATGCTTTGATGGTATGGTTGCTTTGATTGCTCTTTATGTTGATGACTTGATTATTACGGGAAATAATCAAGAGATGATAGATATGATCAAGAAAGACCTCATCAAACAATTCGAGATGACAGATCTCAGCCTGATGCATTATTGCCTTGGAGTAGAGGTGTAGCAAAAAGGACACGAAGTGGGTTTAACACATGTGAAGTATGTCAAAGAGTTGCTGCACAGGTTTAGGTTGCAGGATTGCAAACCAGTAAATACTCCTATTGAACCAGGTAAAAAGCTTTCTAAGCTTGATGAGTCATAGTCATTTGATGCTACACTGTATAGGCAGTTAGTAGGGAGCTTGATTTACCTTACCACGACTAGACCAGATATATGCTATGTTGTTGGCATTGTAAGTCAGTTTATGGTAGCACCTACGGAAATGCATTAGAAGGCAGCTAAACACATTTTGCATTATGTAAAAGGCACTTCAGATTATGGCTTGATTTACAAGAAGCATGATGGGTTACCTGAGTTGTGTGGTTATGTGGATGCGAATTGGGGAGGTGACTATGATGATCGTAGATCCACCACAGGGTATGTATTCCAGTTTTGTGGTAGTTGCTTTTCCTGGTCTAGTAAGAACCAAAGTACAATTGCTCTTTCCACCACAGAAGCAGAGTATGAGGCAATGTGTAGTGCAGCACATGAAGCTATATGGTTGAGACAAATCTTGAAAGAAGTTGGCATGAAGCAAAAAAATCCCACGATATTACATAGCAACAATCAGAGTGGCATTAAGCTAGCAAAGAATCCAGTGTTCCATGCGAGAACTAAACACATTGAGATTTAGTATCACTTTATACGTGAGAGGCTACTGAGTCGTGAAATTCATGTTGTTCATTTTAGCACAGAAGAACAACTAGCTGATATTTTCACTAAGCCACTTGTTGGAGAAAAGTTTGATAAGTCTAGATCAAAACTTTCTGTACTTAAAGTTTGTTGATTTTAAAGCCATGTATATGACTGTATAAAAAGTAGACTCTACTTTAAGGAAGAGAGTTAGAATTAAAGTAGAATCACTGTGTTACTGTACTGTGGGTCCTATCAGTTGATAAAGATCAGTTGGCCTCGCCATGAGGCAAGTTGACTGGATACGCGTCCCGCCAACGGCAACCTGGGTCATGCATGGGTTGTCTGAGGGAACAACTATATGTACAGTGTAATTTCATTTTGAGAGATACAGTTGCTATGTGAGCTTGCTGTGGAGAGTGTTTTCTGTCTGTGTTACTATGTAGCATGATCTGTGTTCCTGTTCGAAGAAAATTTTAAGTAAGAATGCAATTATAGGCCTCTTTCAATTTTGAAATAACAACTATATTTTCTACAATTATGAATAGTTTAATATATAATTTTTGCCACATGGCACACAACCATTGGAATATTCTAAAATTTGGCAACTCCATGGCACCTAATGGTCTTGAGGGTCCTGCTGCATGTTTTACTTCTATCTCTAAAATTAAATACGATTATTTTAAAGGGACTTCTTCTAATGATGCAGATAGCTATGTCTCACAATTCGAGTCAATTTCTAATGCGAATAACGAGGGAACTGACGTAGACAAACTATGAATTTTCTCTGGTCTCCTAAAAAAGCAGACGCGCATCTGGTACAATCGAGTTGAACCAGGCCATGTAGGAACCTAGTACTTACTGAAAGATGCGTTTCTGAACCAGTTCAGAGAGATTGATTACAAATCTAGAATTCTTGGACGTCTGAACAATGTTCAGAAGAAGAGTAAAGAATCCCTTCGCAAATATACACGAAAGGTTAAAAATCTCATAGGAAAACTAACCGGTGTATATCCCGTAGATATGCAGATCAAATGTTTTTTGGCTGGTTTACCACCAAAGATTGATCAGTATTGCAGACAAGGGGACATGACCTCCTTAGCAACAGTAATAGCTAGTGCCAAAAATTTCGAGACCTCGAAACTAGCATAAAAGCGACGATCGACTAAGAAATCTCGAAAGTCGAAGACTGATTCTAGTGATAGCAATGATGATTCTGATTCTGATTCAAGTACCAGTTCTTCAAGCTTGGAATTTGAAAGTAGCGATTCATCAGAATCAGAAGCTGACAAAGGAGAGAGAAAGAATAAACGACGAACTAAACGAAAGGGAGACACAAAAGCTGTCAAGGATAAGTCGTCAACTTCTAAAGTTGAAAAGCTTTGGAAGAGTAATATGGCTGACCTTAATAAAAAGTCTAATGACTTTAAAGTGCAGATCTCTGAAGTTGTAGATAAAAGACCAAAAGCGTCTTCTTCCAACTCAAGAATGTGGTGTACGAAATGTGGAACTTCTGGACACACTAAGGAAGACTGCACTACTGTGAATGTCAAATACATTGAAGATCCAGTCCAGGAGGTACTTTTTATTTTTCAAAATGATGCGACTACTAACTATGTATAGGGTACTGCAGCATCAGCCCAACATGACAGACCCAAGTTCGCACCAAGAAGACATAATCCTCCTAAATCTGTTGGACCAGCGAAGTCTCAAGCCACGACTAAACCAGTTTCGGGCAACTACTACAACTATGGAGAGCCGAGACATTTTTTTCCTGACTGTCCTCAACTGCAAAAGCCGATTGGTTATGTACCATTATGTTTGAATTGCAGACAGCCTGGCCACAAGTATCCTGACTGCCCTCAGCCGCAGAAGCCACGACCCAAATATCAGTATGTAGCAACACCAGTTGTTGTAGACACGAAAGCGAAAGATGCGATTGATGTTGTTGTGCAGAGAATTGACGTTATTGAAGGAAAACTGGCAAAGACAGAAGATCAGTCCATGCCAAATGATGTGGAGAAATTATTCAAAGTCACAACGAGAAGCAAAAGCTCCTCGAAACTTGATCAGAAATCTTTGACAAAGCGCAGAAAGTCCTCAAAAAAGAAATCCTCTAGCAAAACAACGAACAAATCTATGACTAAAGAAGATCTCAAAGATGACCATGACTATGACCGCGATGCTGCAAAGTTATTTGCAAAAGATATCTCGACAGAAACAAAGGAAATCATCAATGCTGAACTTCAGACAGCTGTGCAGAAAAGGTGGTCACTTTTGAGAAAGAGGACGAAGAAATCGCAAAGACGAAATTGTCTAGTGCTGTTATCGATAAACCAACCTCAAAATCGAAGATGAAAGAATATGACATCGTGACTGATATCGGATCTCTTCGTCCGAACATTACTTTTGAATAGCTGTTGGCAGATACCACTTATTACAGAAAGCAATTGAAAGGCCTTTCTGTGCCCAAAAAGAAGAAAAAAATTTCTCTGCCAGATGCTGGTGTTTTGTCTATCGATTTAGGTGATCTAGGTGCACCCGAGATTGATATTACCATTGCGGGATGCTTAATCAAAAAAGTTCCAATTGACTTTGGTTCCAGTGTAAATATAATAACAGAAGACACAGCTCATGCTCTAGGGCTGACTGACATTCAACCGACACAACGAAACATCAAGTTAGCTAATTCGACACGACGAAAACCTGTTGGATAACTGAAGGATGTCACTGTCTACATTCATGCTGAGCCATTCACAATAAATTTCATTGTTATCAAACCACTCGGTTTGTCATCCTATTTTGTGCTGATTGGACGACCTTGGCTTTATCAATCAAATGCAAGTGTACTTTGAAAATCCAGAGAGCTGAGATTTCAGACTGGTGAGACCAATAATCGAGGTAAGCCAGCAGAACAAATCATAATTTGCGAGTTTATGCTTTCCTACGCTCATTCTCTTTGCGATCAAAGCACTCTTTTGCGAACTATTGCGATCTATGGAGCTATCGTTAAACATTCGAACAATGGCTTTCGGATCAAGTTCTAGCTCTGATATCATCTGAAAAACACGCGCAGGAATCCGTCTGGCATCCATCCAGTCCTTTTTGGATCGATGCAGGTTGGGTGATTTGAAAGTGGGACCCTCCATCATCCTCTCTGAAGTCAGTACTGAGTTTGTGAACTCTATACATTCAATTTCGGAGAAGGAATTCAAAGTTCACATACGAGGCAAATTCTTCACCATCTCTGAAGATTTGTTTTGCACAGCCCTCGGACTACCATTGGATGGGAAGCTGGTTGCGACAAATAAAGATTCGGTGGATGAAGCTGCCCACTTCCTAAGCAACTGCTTTGTACCCACGAAGGGGTACAAAATCTCTACGATCCGAGATGCAACATTCAAACTATTTTGTAAATATACAAACCAAGCCATATTTTTGATGGATGCGGATGCGACAATTTCAGTTCAAAATTTTGGTTACATATTGGATGCGCTTGCGGGTAATCCAGTATGCTTCGTCGTTATCACATACAAAGCTTTTTTTGCAATGGATCAAACATCAAAAGTTTTCTAGAGTCGGAGCCCATGTTTCTCGCCTCTGCGCTCATTTTCAAATTTTGACTGAGCAAGAGAAAATACTGCTGACGGGAAGGATGTTGGCTCCCAAGCCAATTGATCTTTCCAGCCTTATTTCTGTTCCTATTCCAGTTCCATCTGATGCTACACCAACAATCAAAGTAGCAGCCACCACTGCTATGGAGAGTGAAACTGTGGCAATGGAAACCGATTTTGTTGCTGTTGTTGCTGATTCTTCAAAGCCAGCATTTGCTTCCACATCTCAGAAGCAGCAGAGTGCATCCACCTCTGAGGATGACGCAACCCAGTCCGACACATCAGACAAAGGATGAATAGCTGCTGAAGGCGACACTGGGGCACCTGTGGCAGATGAAGAAGGACCAGACGACCAGCCCCAGTGGTTTCGATCCATGACAGAGAAAGCCAAAAATCTAGTGGCTGAAGTATATGAGTTTGACAAGTACCACCGACAACTCACGATGCAGCTTATCACCTCAGAGAGAAAATCTTTAAACTCTCTGAAGGATTCCTTCTAGAAGATCGATTCGCTCAAATCAGACAACACGAAGCTGATCAAACAACATCATTCTCTCAAAACACAGCTTCAGACTCTAATAAAGGAAGCTAATTCTTTGAAGCAAACAAATAAGGCAATTCAGGCCAAGTCTGACAATTTTTAGACGCAAAACAATTTTTTGAAGCAGCAACTTTTGGCTGCAAATCAACATAATGTCGCGCTCCAGAAACATTTATAGGAGGAGCGAATGACAAGACTAAAGACATAAGCTGCTCTATCTTTGAGCACCAATGCAGGGTCAATCACAGTCGATCTCACGAAGCTAAACCTGTTGGGATCCAAGCGGTGCTCGATACAAATGATGAGAATCGTGAGAAGAAAAATTCACGAAACATTCGCGACTCTCCTTCAAGATTGAGGATGGAGTTCAGACATGTTCGCTGGGCACTGCCAGCTGAAACATGTGAAAAATACAGATCCTAAGTGGATCTAAACTCCAAGATCATTGGCTTGAATGCTTGCACTCCAAACTACATAAGCTAGGAATTGGCAACACATTCTATGCTACCTAGAATGCAAAGAACTTGATCAAAAAGCATTTATCACAAATGGAAACTTCCATAAACATCAAGTGCGGCCCAAAATAGCATTATACAGTCCATAATACATCAGCCTATCACTTTTGGAAAGCACCTAAGATCATACACAATAGCTTGAAGACAATACACACAACAATGCTCTCAATGGAGGAAGAAACAATGACAATGATCTATTGATCTCAATGAAGCATACAAAAGGTTTCTCCAACCTGTTCTCCACGACTTCCCTACTATTTATGGATGAGGAAGATGACTCTCTCTCCTCTCTCTAGAAGGTACTTGACCCTAGATATTCCCTATATAGGAAAAATAGCTAAAAAATGGCTTATATGACCAAAATACATCAAAATGGTCTCATTTTGAAGGGTATGAAGTTTGACACTTCATCATACTGAAAAAATACAGTAAATAAAAACATTGTGGCCTGGTTCACACGTGTGAAACTCCAGAACCAAAACTATTTACAATTTTAGCCAATTTAGGCCTCAAACTAGCTAGGAAATGTTGACAATTTTCACACTCCCTCTTCAACATTGGATGCTAGTTTCAACATAGTCTTTGAGCACATTCCAAGATTAGATCTATGCATTAAATATAGGTCCTTTCCCAATGGTTTGGTGAAGATATCAGCCACACACTCCTTTGAAGAGACATGTTGAAGCTCCACCTCTTTGGCAATGACTTGATCTCTCACAAAATGGTGAGCAATCTCAATGTGCTTGCTCCTTGCATGAAAAACAGGATTGCTTGCCAAGCTTTGGGCTGAAAGGTTATCACAAAGTATGATTGGAGTCTTCTCTGGTTCCAGCAAGTGAAGATCCAATAACATCCTCTTGATCCAAAGAATCTCCTTGGTGCATGTTGTTAATGCCTTGTACTCGGCTTCGGTGGAAGATAGAGAGATAGTTGGTTGCTTCTTTGATAGCCATGAGACCACTCCATCTCCAAGATAGATTGCAAAGGCACTTGTTGACTTCCTATCCATTTGATCACCTGCAAAATCTGAATCTGAAAATCCACAAAGGTTAGGTGTAGTACCTCCATACAAGATGCCAAAATCTCTAGATCCCGAGATGTATCTAAGTACTCTCTTTCCTAGCTTCCAATGAGCCTCACTAGGATCTTGCATAAATTGACTTAGTTTACCAACCACAAAGCTTAGATCAGGTCTTGTGATGGTTAACCATATAAGAGATCCTATTAGCTTTCTATAGAGAGTAATGTCCTTGAAGGATCTTTCATTACTTCTTGTAGTTAGCTTTACATTTGATTCCATAGGAGTAGAAACAACTTTACAATCTTCCATATGAAACCTTTTTAGAATAGAGTTAACATACTTTTCTTGACATATGAATGTAGATTTAGAAGTTCTAATAATCTCTATTCCTAAGATATAATGAAGTTTACCAAGATCTTGAATTTCAAACTCTCTTTTGAGTGCCATCTTGATTTCATCTATATCTAGATTGTTACCACCACTTAAGATAATGTCATCAACATAGATCAAAAGTAAAGTGATATCATTTTCATTCAATCTAAAGTAGAGAGAATGATCATACTCACTCATAACAAAGTTTTGAGAAAGTAAGAAGGAATTGAGCTTAGCATACCAACTCCTTGGTGCTTGCTTTAGCCCATACAAACTCTTTTGGAGATAGCACACATGATTAGGCTCATCATGTGAAACATAGCCCTCGGGTTGCTCCATGTAAATATCTTCTTCAAGATCACCATTCAAGAAGGCATTAGTAACATCCATTTGCCACATATCCCAATCATAAAGAGTTGCAAGAGAGATTAGGATTCGAATAGTTACCATCTTTGCCACGGGTGCAAAGGTCTCATCATAGTCAATACCATATTCTTGAGCATACCCCTTTGCCACCAACCTTGCCTTGTACTTGTTGATTGATCCATCTTGATTTGTCTTGATCTTGAAGATCCACTTACAACCAATTGCCTTCTTGTCCTTTGGAAGCTTTACCAACCTCCATGTGTTGCTTTTGATGAGTGCTTGATGCTCATGATCCATGGCTTGGATCCATTCCTTCTTTTGAATTGCTTCACCTACACAAGTTGGTTCATCAAAAGAGGTAAGAAAAGCAAGGTTAGAGTTGTCCACCACTTGCTTTCCTTTTTCATCATAGGTTAGCCTTGATGGCTTAGCCCTTTGCCTTTGAGTCTTCCTTGAAGTTTGCTTTGGAGTGGCATCTCCATCTTCATCCAAGACATCTTGCACATCATGATGATTAGTAGGCACATCAACATCAACATCAACAACATTGGAAACATTCTCTTCATGAAAGATGACATCCCTACTTATGACAACTTTCTTTGTAGAAGGAATGTACACTTTGTAAGCCTTGCTTACTTCACTATAGCCAACAAACACACCCTTCTTTGATGAAGGATCTTCTTTAGTTCTATCATCAAGTGTGATATTGACAAAACATGTACATCCAAAGATCCTACAATGCTTGACACTCGGCCTTCTACCATAAAGAACCTCATGAGGAGTTTTACCATCCAAGGAAGCACTTGTCCATCTATTACATAGATAGTTAGCACATGCTAAAGCTTCCCCCCAAAAAGACTTAGCAAGATTAGCATGTAGTCTCATTGCCTTGGCACATTCACAAAGGGTTCTATTCTTCCTCTCGGCCACTCCATTCTGTTGTGGAGTCCTAGGACTAGACATCTCCCTCTTAATCCCATGTGCTATACAAAAGTCTTTGAACCTATTTGAGGTGTATTCCCCTCCATTATCAGATCTTAAGCATTTGATCTTTGTATTGAATTGGTTTTCCATTTCATTCTTGAACTTGACAAATGCAGCAAACACTTCATCCTTACTTTTAAGAAGATAGATCCAAGTATACCTACTAAAGTCATCAATGAAAGTTGCATACATCTTTGCCCCACCATTGCTAGTTGTACTAGAAGAATGAATATCAGAATGCACAAGTTGAAAAGCTTCTTTAGATCTAGAAGTAGATCTAGAATAAGCAAGTCTATGAGATTTGGACAAGGCACAATGTTCACAAACACTATTGTTTGCAACAAGACTTTTAGGGAGACCAAGAACAAGCTCTTTCTTTGCCATTACCTCCAAAGATTTGAAGTTGGGATGGCCCAACCTCTTGTGCCAAACTTCTTGGTTTGTCAATTGCTCCCTAGCCATACATCCTTCATGATTAGAGATCACACATGCATCAAGCTTGAAAAGTTTACCATGCCTCCTACCTTGAGCAATCAAGGATCCACATTTACTTATCAAACATGCATCTCCAATGAACTCCACATCAAGTCCTTTGTCAATCATTTGACTTACACTAAGCAAATTCTTAGTGATTGAAGGAATGTACAAAACATTTTCAAGATTTGCTTTCCTATTTGTTGAAAGGGAAATAGGAATAGTGCCTATGCCTTTGATGTCACATTGACCATCATTTGCAGTGTAGATGATGTTACCTTCTCCCTCATAAGACAATAAGGATGTAAAGTATTCCTTATGTCTTGTCATGTGAGATGAGGCTCCACTATCAATCCACCAAGGATCATTATCATCTATGTTGGCTAACAAACTTGAAGTCATAACAAGTGATTCACATGTGTTATGTTCTTCCTCATCTATTGTAAGATTTCCTTGCCTCTCTCCTTGCTCTCTTTTCTTCTTATAACATTCATTTGCAAAATGACCTTTTATCCCACAATAAAAGCACTTGAACTTTGACTTATTGTTCTTAGTAGAAGAGGAAGAGGAAGAGTGATCATCATGATCAAAGTTACCACCTTTGGACCATTTCCCTTTGCCTTTACCTTTGCCCTTGAATTTGCCTTTTGTGAAGAAAGCCTCTTCACCTCCACCTTGCAAGGATGCACCATCAAGCTTTGATTGCAACCTATGTTCTTCAGCCAATAAGATTTCTTGCAAGTCAACCACACTTGGCAAGACTCTTTGAATGGCAAAACTTTGCACAAGGTTAGCATGTTCATTTAGCAAACCATTCAACATAACTTGGACTATTTCACCATCTTTTATGTTCTCATCAATGCATGCTAAATCATCACTTAGGGACTTAACTCTCAAGATAAATGCATGAGCACTTTCACCCTCTCTTTGCCTACTAGAAAATATTTGTCTCCTTAGGGTCAATACCCTAGATGTGGACTTTGATTCAAAGAGCTTCTTTAAGGCATTCCATGCCTCACTTGCACTTTGACACTTTCCAACTTCCTTGAGAAGTTCATTTGTAACATTCATTTTAATGATATGAAGAGCCCTTTTGGCCTTCTTATCAAACCTTTGTTGCTCTTGAAGTGTGAGAGGTCTCTCTTCAATTTCTGCAACTATGTCCATGAGTTCATTCAACTCAAGTAAGGACTCCATCCTCACTTTCCAAGTAGAGTAGTTTGATGAACTCAACCTTTCACTAGACTCTAGCATGATCCCACCATTGGAAGCCATGATTCTAATGTTTCTTCAACTTTTAGGTTCTGTCCTAAAGCACTTAGCACTCACTTTTCTCTCAACAAATGATAGATAAAGAGATCTATGAAGATTTAGGACCCTAAAACACTTCTATCTTGAACCTAGATGGTTTCCAAGCATAGAAAGGAAGATTGAAACACATGCAACACTTTGCACACACTAAGAATGGATTACAAAATCAAACCAACCTGAACACACTCTTGCTTAAGCTCTCAAACTTTCCAGCAAGTGACCAAATCAAGTTATGGTGTGAAGAGTTACTTGCATTCTTAGAAAATACCCAAAACTAGGATGCCAAGATTACCTAGTAATGAACAAACTTGATCAACATATGATCAACACACTAAGATATTGATTCAACCTGTAAAACCACATGTAAACCACACTTCTAAAAGTTTATAAACTCCAGCAAGTGATAAATACAAGATTTAGAGGTGAATGAATGAGCACACTTAGTGAATCACAAGACTAGCTTCACTATCTTGTCAAATCTTGGTGTTTAGATGTAGATCTAAGATCACTTCACATGAGAATGTTCCTCAACCTGTTAAGAACCTGAAAACACACTTGCATAATGGTTAACACCTTCCAGCAAATGCTCCAATCAAATTACATAAGGAGAGTTACTTACATGCTCAACAAAGTACACCAAAATTTATGCCAAAATTGATGACAATCTTTACAATATGCTCTTCACAATGGAGCTTACAATATGTTCACCCAAAAAAGGGGATCTTTCATCCAAATGGGAGCTTTGCTCAGCCTTTAGGAGAATTACAACTCACTCAAAAGAGCATTTGTCATCCACTTAAGGAGAAGTTTCATCCACTTAAGGAGAGTGTTCATCCAAGAATGGAGATTGTCAACAATAGGATTGAAAAGAACATTGTTAGTATTGAATATGCACAAGCCTCACAATCACAAATGATTAGGTGTTATGATCTGATCCAAAATAGTTTCTTTTCAGCCTCTGATCTTCAATAGACCTGAAATATGCTTTTGATCCACAAGTTCAACTCACAAAACAAAGGTTAGTAAGATTTGATCAACAAAGCAATGCAAAATCATGCTAGAACTTGATCAAACATCCAAATATCACCAAAAATGGAATACTTACTGTAAATAGAAGCCAACCAGCTCTGATACCATGTGAAAAATACAGATCCTAAGTGGATCTAAACTCCAAGATCATTGGCTTGAATGCTTGCACTCCAAACTACATAAGCTAGGAATTGGCAACACATTCTATGCTACCTAGAATGCAAAGAACTTGATCAAAAAGCATTTATCACAAATGGAAACTTCCATAAACATCAAGTGCGGCCCAAAATAACATTATACAGTCCATAATACATCAGCCTATCACTTTTGGAAAGCACCTAAGATCATACACAATAGCTTGAAGACAATACACACAACAATGCTCTCAATGGAGGAAGAAACAATGACAATGATCTATTGATCTCAATGAAGCATACAAAAGGTTTCTCCAACCTGTTCTCCACGACTTCCCTACTATTTATGGATGAGGAAGATGACTCTCTCTCCTCTCTCTAGAAGGTACTTGACCCTAGATATTCCCTATATAGGAAAAATAGCTAAAAAATGGCTTATATGACCAAAATACATCAAAATGGTCTCATTTTGAAGGGTATGAAGTTTGACACTTCATCATACTGAAAAAATACAGTAAATAAAAACATTGTGGCCTGGTTCACACGTGTGAAACTCCAGAACCAAAACTATTTACAATTTTAGCCAATTTAGGCCTCAAACTAGCTAGGAAATGTTGACAATTTTCACAAAACACTCCTACATTCCTCCTGAGGGTAGTCAGGTACTACCGATCTACGTTCATAAAATTAATATTACCATTCGACTTCATTTCAGCCAAGGTGAGGAATTCAAAGGGAACAAGAAAACTCAGACATATTAAAATAAACAGCATAAGCACTCGACATTCAAGATCAGACACCACCAGAAAATAATCTATATTGATTTTCTCTAATTTCTTCAGGGCACTACATGCGAATCCACATAGTGCATTGGCGTGAGAGAAGCATGGTCTCTCACAAGTAGTAGTCTCACTTTACTAGCGGACAATTGGATCTTTTGATCCTAGACAGAATTGTCTTCTCGCACGCAAGCAGAGCTTCTGTCTATATTCGTCTTGATTGCTTACTAGCATCAGACTTCTGCTTTCTTTTTTTCTTGCTTACTTGGTTACACATTGTGTATCATATTGATATATGTCAAGTATTATTTAGTAAGTACAGTCTTTCTATGCAAATCTAAGATTAGAGTGATTAACCATCTACAACTAACCAGAGAATTACAAGAGTGGCAGTTTAGCCATGACCTAGGGAGTATCTGCTGACGTCATGCCATCAGGTTAGATCTTTGTACTTCTGGTACTTGCGTGATCTCTGGTGGTACTCCTTGGAGAGTTTTGTTTTCACCATTGGTTTCGTTTACCTCGTCCGCCTTTCTCTCGTATAGGACCACAAGGAAATCTCGTTTATGGATCCTTCGTGTTCGTGAACCGTTCGTCTTTGTCTTCATTGACTTTCGTGTTCACAAAACTCTTCGTGTTTCGTGTCTTCAGATGTTCGAGTTCGCGAACATGTTCGTCAGTCGAGGGGCCGTAAGCTAGCGAGGCTTTTTATTCAGAAACACTTTGTTTCTTCAGCTCCCTCTCAAAGCATGGTAGCCTTATGATCCTGAGACTGCTCCTTTGCCTCCAGAGCCTTTGTGAAGATGTCAACAACCATATCTTTCTTTCTGATGAAGGTGGTCTGCATCATCTTCTTCTCAATCGGATTCCTGATCAAGTGATACTTGATCGCAATGTGCTTCGTCCTGGAATGGAACACGGGATCCTTCGTGAGGTGTATTGCAGAGGTGTTGTCCATCTGCAAGACCAGTGGCTCGTTCCTTGTTTCGTCCAATTCGTCCAAGAACTGCCTTAGCCAAATTATTTCATTGGCCATCTTTGCTGCTGCTACGTATTCTGCTTCGCAGGACGACTGGGCTACAATGGTCTGCTTCTTGCTGACCCAGAGAACTGCTGCTCCTGATGCGATGGTGCATCCTCCTGAGACGCTTTTACAGTCGTCCCTGATTTGCCCAGCTGGCTTCGCTGTAGGAAAGTATCCTGAGACCTGCACCATGACAATAACACAAGCCATAATCTCGCGTTAATTTCAGATATTGCAAAATTCGTTTCGCAATATTCCAATGTGTCGAGCCTGGATACGTGCAGAATTGGCTCATCTTGAATACTGCATAAGCAATATCAGGACGTGTGTTGTCTGCAAGGTCTGTAGGGAGTGAGCTGCATCTGTTCTCTTTCTTCCTCAGTCTTTGGACAGTCGTCATTTGTTAGCACCGTTCCTGCGAGCATTGGAGTGTTCGCTCCTTTGCAGTTCAACATTCCAAAGTCCTCTAGGATATTCTGGGTGTATCTGGACTGGTGAAGGTATAACTTGCCTCCCTCATAGTCCCTTTCAATTTGTAAGCCTAAGTAACACCTGGCTTCTCCCAGATCCACTATCTTGAAATGTTTCGAGATGTCTGTCTTTACTTCAACAATTAGCTGCTCACTCCTGCAAAGTATCAGAGTGTCGTCCACATATACAGCCACTATGATGATCTACCCATCTGTGGCTCTGACATACACATTGGAGTTAGCCAACAGAGGTTTGAATCCCAATGATTTCAGGGCCTGATCCTTCTTCTTGTACCATTGTCGGGCTGATTGCTTCAGATCGTAGATGCTTCTATGCATTCTGCATACGTAGTTAGAAAGTGAATTCGAGAAAAATTCTGGGGGTTGATCCATGTAGACCTCTTCGTCTAATTCACCATGCAAGAAGGCTGTCTTCTTGTCCACAATGTGGATCCTGAGTTCATAAGCTGCTGCATATGCGAACAACAAACGTAGGGACGAATGTTTGACGATAGGAGAGAAGGTTTCAAAATAGTCAATACTGTATCTCTGGGAGAAACCCTTTGCTACCAGTCTTGCCTTGTATTTCGTCACACTCCCGTCTGGTCCATATTTGAGTTTGAAAACCCATTTGCATTTGACAGTCTTCCACTTATGACGTAATGGCTCCAACATCCATACTTGGTTCTTCCTCATGGACTCCATCTCTTCGTTCATGGCTTGGATCCATTTTTCCTTTTCTGGACCTTCAATCGCCTCCTCGAATGTCTGTGGTTCGTCATTGAACCTGCAGAATTCTTCTGATGTGAAAGCTGAGCTGCCTGGCACAAATCCTGCTGGCGCTCTTTGTGGTCTTGTCAACCTTCTGGGAGATCCTCCCGGAACAGCTATGCTTTTGCCCTTGTCTGCTCTGCTCGGTCCGAAACCATCTCGGTTTACTGCGGTGGCAGGTTGTCTCTCGAATCTTTCTTCGTCTGTTTCGTCACTCGAATGGGAGACGACTCGAAAATCTTCGTTTTTGTGTTTGTCCTCTGCTGCCTTTGACGTTGGCAGCAGGTCATAGTACTGTCTTTCCAGAACTTCATAGCTAACATGGTCTTCATTGGCCATTGTCCTGCTCTCGTCGAATTTGACATCCCTCACTGTTTTCATAGTGTTCGTGTTTGGCATGTAGTTTCTGTAGTATAACGAATTATTGTCATAATCTACCAGAAATCCTTGCTCGTCTTTCTCATCAAGCTTCTTGCGAAGCTTACCAGGAATATGTGCATATGTTGCACAACCAAATATTTTGACGTGAGACAGGTTGGGCTTTCTACCTTACCATAGCTCATGTGGTGTTGTGTGAGGAACACCAGATTTTACCTGTCCTGTTCTGGATGTATGCGGCTGTAGCTACTACTTCAGCCCACAGTGCCCTTGGAGCTTTCGAATAGGCCATCAGACATCTGGCTGCTTCCATTAGGGTCCTGTTCTTTCGTTCAGCAACATCATTGTGTTGCGGTGTGTAGGCTATAGTTCTTCTGTGAATGATGCCATGATCATTGCAGAAGTCAATGAAGCGATTCGAGATATATTCGCCACCTCGATCTGTTTTGATTTGCTTCACCTTGCTGCTTGTGCATCTCTCAGTCCAATTCACATATTCTGTGAATTTATCGAGTGGTTCAGATTTATTCTGAATAAAATACACTTTGGAAAACTTGCTATAATCATCAAAGAAGGTTATATAATATTTTGAACCTCCTACTGAGATCACGTTGAATGGACCGCAGATGTCAGAGTGCACCAGCTCCAGAATCTTTGTCGTTCTGTAGGAGTCTTTGACGAATGGTGTGCGTGACATCTTGTCTTTCAAACATGCATCACAGGTGGCCGAATTGGTTGCATTCGAGATGCTGACCCCTGTTATTGCTCTATGATGACTTGTCTGGTAGAGTGCCATTGAGTTCATGTGGCAGAGTCTTCTGTGCCACAGAGTGTCTGGCGAGTCGTCATGAGTCTGATGCACCTGATCCGCAAGTAGACATACCTTTAG
Source organism: Diphasiastrum complanatum (assembly GCA_029204225.1). NCBI lineage: Eukaryota > Viridiplantae > Streptophyta > Lycopodiopsida > Lycopodiales > Lycopodiaceae > Diphasiastrum > Diphasiastrum complanatum. The sequence continues at coordinate 41,412,639 of CM055104.1, forward strand.
ATGATATAGGTTCCCTTTCCTTCTGTCTTGAGCAATGAGAGTGCTGGTGCTGACATCAATCACGTTGCATGCTTCGTTAGAAAATGTCACACGCATCCCTGCATCTGCTATTCTTGCTACACAGAGCAAGTCTTGTTGTAGAGTTGGCACGAATAGAACTTAGTCAGCCTAATTCAAATCTCTGAAAAGAAGCTTTGGATAAAGAGTATTCATCTCTTATCAAGAACCAGACATGGATAATTGTCGAATTACCTGCTACCAGAAATGTAGTTGATTGCAAATCGATTTTCAAAGTCAAATACAATGCAGATGGAAGCATCAACAGGAGAAAGACATGACTTGTTGCCGGAGGATTTTCTCAGGTCTACAACGTCGATTATACTGAGACCTTCAATCCAGTAGTCAAGCATTCTTCTATTCGACTTTTGCTATCATTTGTCGCTGTTGCAGATTTGGAAATACATCAAATGGATGTACAGACAACATATCTCAATGGAGTTAACGAAGAAGACATTTAAACCGTGCAACTCGAAGGTTATATTATCGAGGGTAAACACAATCATGTGTGTAAACTCCATAAGAAACTTTATGGCTTGAAGCAATCTATTCGAGCATGGTTTCAAAGGATCAATACTTTCCTTATTGATCATGACTACACACCTAGCTCTTCAGATTCAAATGTTTACCTCAAAGCAGTGCAACAGTCTTATATCATTATCACTTTATACGTGGATGATACATTGCTTTTCAGCAATAGTACCGATCTGATAAAAGAGGCCAAGACAATGTTATCTTCCAAATCCAACATGACCGATCTGGGCGAAGCTCATTTCTGCCTTGGTACAAGTGTTTTTACGTAGTCTATAGAAATACATGGAGTTTGACAACAGTGTTACATTTTCTCTCTCTACAACCCTAACAATGTTGCCTGTTAGGAATCTCGTGTAAAAATGCAATGTCGCCTTTTTCGTATTTTTCACCTATCAGGAATTGCGAGTAAAAATGCAGAGTCGCATTTTTTGCATTTTTCAAAGTGTCTCAAATGTTAAGGAAATGACTCTGGCAAAGTGTGGGGCTACTCCAATATTAAGGAAATGAAATTTTATGACACTGTTACCTTTTTTGCAAAAAGCCGACATTGTCATTTTTTTGCGACACTGTCGCCTATGGCAGTTTTAGTTCATTTTTGCAGAGTGACAGTTTTCGTTCATTTATGCAGATAGACTATTTACGACCAATTTTTACCGCTTATCAACAATCAATTTCTGAGAAGGAACTGGATGAATGCTAGCGGACACCAGCCAACTGACAATCGCATTTGATGACCTAATTACTTAGTATAAATCAGTTGTTCATGCATCTCTTTTCAAGTTCGGAAGCAACGAATCAACATTGTGAATTGTGAGGGAGTTGAGTGTTATTACACGATGCTTCATGTGCTCTTATCAAGCAGATCATTCACAATCAGAAAGTATTGTTGTTAGCTCTCTATCAAGCTTTCAAGCTTGAACTCTCTTGAGCATTCTACCTCAGTCTTTTAGAGATTTATTTTAAAGTTGTTATTACGCTACTGCTTATCAGTAGAGCTACTTATTATTAGACTTATTCTCAATTACTCGGAGACAACTTAGAGTGCGCAGTTTCTATCTGCTATTGTTTTGCACTCATTAGCATCTGATTTTTGTTTTTTCTGAATCAATACTATCTTCTTATTGCGTTCAGTATATGTCAGAATGCATGCATCTCTGTATTGCTTTTGTAACTAATAGAAATTGTCTAAGAATTCAATACTTTATGTTTGGCTACATAATTACTTAGTATCTAGCGATTTCAAAGTTAGTTGCTAAAGATTGAACGTTATTTTCGTCACTACTGCTTTGTTTAATTTTTGATAGGCGTAGTCATGCATTGGAAGTAGGAAGTTTTCACATTACATTATCTATCCTATTTCCGACACAATGGAGGGTCGTCTCAATTATATAGATGGGATGTCTCCCTCACATTCAAGCAGAATCATGGAGAGACTACGGGCTCATTGGGAGGCACGAAGTTCCAGTAGGTTGGTCAACTACCCATCAATATCCTCTCATTCTAAGGAGATCTAATCTCCACAACCCTCCAACCGAGGTATTTCGCCCTCCCACGAGGGTCTTCCTGACGAGCGTCTCTCTCCTGTGCACTCTAATGTCAGTGCCTCTTCCCGACAGTCCTGAGAAAAGATAGATCGTAGGAGGAGTCGCCTCAGCTATGGCTTCTCTTGTGGCGGTGATGTCGATGATGTCATGCCTCATGCGGCCTCGAGTCCAGCATGTCCCTCTACCAGGCCTCGTCATAGGGATTTTTTACTTTGAGAAACCCTAACTTATGAAGCAGCGCGCATGGCACATGATACTAAGACTCCTACATCTGTAACTCTTGAGTATCCAGAGGCCCCCATACTCACCCCTCACATTTTTCCGTCTTCAGCACCCATTGCCCAAGACCTAGTTTTTCCTATGGGACTCCATGGCACCGTGATCCCTCTTGCCATGCCACTCCACCCATTTTTTTTTCCCATTCAGACCCATGTTGGTTACACTCCCATTCAAACTCCTCCCCAACGTTTGCCTCTCCATAACTCTCCTGACCTTCTCGCCTTCAGACTCCTCTCTAAACTTCTCCTGTTGCAAGCACTTCTCTCGTTCTACCCACTTCTCATTGGCCCAATGCCACTCCTTTTGACACTTCCTTTTTCACCTCCCCATCAACTGACATCGTATCATCTTATGACATAGATGTGGAGAAGTACATAGTTGAGGATGACCGCAGTGGTCGTGTCATCACTCGCATGAGGCAACTCACACATGTGGTCTTCAACAAGGACATTTTCAAGGACTGGCGCAAACAAAATGATGATGACAAGAATTATGTCGTTGATCAGTTTTATAGAGAGTTTCCAGTTCCCTCCTTTGATTTGAAATTTGATCAAATCTGGATGGTGCATCACATGGGAGGCATGATGAACCACCACAAATCGAAAATCCGAGATGCGGTGAAAGCTGGCAAATCTAGGCCATACCACGTGCACAAGGAAGACTGGAAGTTTGCGAAGAAAGAATTCCTAGAGAATTCAAATCGCTTCAAACAACAACGAGAGGCAGCCATGAAGCGACTGGAGACTATAGGGCCTTCTCACCTTGGTAGTGGTGGCCAAGGTTCTTTTCATGCCCATTTCGTAAGTCTCTCCACCAATACGTTGAATTTGACATTATCGAAATTCAAATTTTATTTTGCTAACCTTCTTGCACTACCTTAATAGTTTTTGTTAAAACTATAATCTTAATTTTCTTTTCTTTTTTGCAAAAATCTGCCGTAAAGTGGTCTACCACAAAAGAGAAGTATAAGTATAGATATTCCAGCAACATGCAATCATTACTCAAATTATTGGAGAGACAAGGAGTGAGAGTTGATTGGGATGGATATTCTGAGGTATATATGGCTTCAAGATATATTTTAACTTCACTACATTCATGTGGTCTGACTTTCACTCTCATCACATTTCTCAAATAATTGTCTCATCTTCATTGGATGCAGGTATCGTAGTCCCAATCCCATGCATCGCAGTGACATGAGTCCAATCGCGATGTCAATGGCCATGACAAGGATGACTCAACTGGATCTAATTAGGTGTTTCAATATTGTAGCATGCATATATGTGAAAGTCAGTTTCGACTTAGTTTGTAATATATCTCTGTACTCTGAACATTTATGTATGAATATATATTGGTTTAAGTTAAATTTCCCTCATCAATTTTTAAGTGCATAAAATGTAACTCAAATAACTGTAAAACATTTTATTAACAATTATGAATAAATGATATTTCTTACCAACTTCATAAGAAGTGGTGCAAAAGACTTCTGGGGTTGGATGAAGTCCATTTTAGGGTAGAATGGAGCCAGTACACTGGCTCCATTCTACTCTAATTTTTCTCTTTTATTTTCGAGCCTTCCGAATAATCCTCGGGAGAGACGATCTTTTTTAAGAGGGTTATATCGAGGGCCCTCAAAATGCCCCTGGGAATAGATATATTATCAGCATTCTTTCCATAGAATTATATCGAGGTCTATCGGAATGTCCCTTGGAACAGATGGTGTTGTTGAGGGGTATATCAAGGTCCCTCAATATATCCCTCGGCAAACACATTCTCTAAACAGAATGAGATGGTGATATCTCGGAAACCGATTTAGTTAACAAGGGTCTGCTACCGAGGCATAAATTGATGGGTATACCGAGGTTTGTAGAGTTTTTTTTTTAAATCTTTAGAAAAGCCTCGGTAATAGAGTCAGAAAACCTCCAGAATGTTGTAGTGTCAAAATATACAAAGAGTTTCGGTCCAGGTGTAGCGTTAGGTACCAAGGTAGATCCATGCCATACTGGCCCATTGAACTCTATGAAGCTTTACTAGAGTTCAAATGCTTTGAGGCTTGGGAAAATCCATGCCATTCAATCTTCCAAGAACCAAATCCTATTCAAAAGTCTAGCATACTAAATGCTACCACATTTGTTTATCTAGTAGTCCTACATTTTGCGACAACATCATTCTACTTTTTTAACATCACAGAACTCTATTTGGCATTTCTTGTCATGTTTTCATCGATGTACTTATCTAATCAAAGCAATATTCCATAAAACATCTCTTTTGCGTTGTGAGAGCAATATCATCCCATATAGTTATGCATATTGTAATCAACACATCCTATTGTAAAGAACCCTAAATGTAGGTTTATGTTAGCAAATTTTAATGGTGTTCAATACAAAGTTTTGCATTGGTTTGTACCTATATATGTGGTGAAAACATCTCTTCCAACAAGTAGGCGCACACTTACTTATATACTAATTATTCAATACAACAATGATAGGTTAAAATTGGATGTTTCTCATTGGTAGGATCAAGTCTAACAAGAGATATGCTATACTCTACCTTTGTATTAAGATGGCATTCCTACACAAGTATTCTATTTGTCTTGAGTTTCATAACATTGGCTATTTCTTAAAGCAAGTTTTTTGTTATCATATATACGATCTATGTAAAGATTTTTAGCAAACCCTACTAGTAGGTTTTTACACGAAAACATCTTCGTTTCTAGAATGACATATGATTCAAGGAAATTTTGGACAACATATGTAACATGCTAATGCATTAATCTATTTTACATCTAAAAACAACATACGAAGGGGTGACCTACTACCTTTGAGGTAGTGTGCCCATCTACAAATGTTAAAGAGTCAATATGTTATGAGAACAAAGAGATGGAAGGGCGGCCAGCTGCCTTTGCGATAGAGCGCCCTCATATGTGTGTAAATAAGCAAAACTATAGTGACAAAATGGTGGAAGGAAGGGCGGCCACCTATGTTTCTGGTATGCCACCAATCCATTCGTGCTTATGATCATAATCATCACTAAAAATCACATAGGGTAGGGCAACCATCTACCAAAATGGTCGCGTGCCCACATACCTATGTATAGTATGAATATTGCTTGAAAGAGCAATGTACTACTGTGAATTCCTTCAAGGAACACCAGTGACTGCCTACAATCCAAAAAGGATTGGTTTATAGTGTGGAACATACCTTCAAAATGAGTCCAACACCTTGCTAGGACAACACCCTATAGCAACCACCATATTTGCTTCCTAAGAAGCTTTGAATGATTGTTTATCAAATTTCATCATTACATATGTTAGCCTACCAATCCAAACAACATAAGAAACATCTATTGTTTGCAAAGGTGTATTATAGGAGATCAAACTAAATTAGCATGTTGTCAATTAGTCATACGAATACCTGTAATGGCTCCAAGTTTCTTTGCCAATGTATTACTCTTCCACAAGCCTTCGTAGGTTCAATAGATGCAAATTTCTACCTGTGCTTGGTCGCAGTAGAGAGAGAGAGAGAGAGAGAGAGAGAGAGAGAGAGAGAGAGAGAGAGAGAGAGAGAGAGAGAGAGAGAGATTGATTTTATGCTTAGAAAGGCCATGCACACATCTGAAGTTTCTAATTATTAAATATCAAAACAGGTCCAAAAGATTAGGACATGCGGCGTAATGTGGTTGGTCAAGAGGATCTAATTTGAGGCCATAATCATTTATAATGAACCAATTTAACATCATGAACAAAAACTACATATTCCAATTTTAAAACCCTTATTTAAACACTTGGCATCATTATAGAGTGTTATTATATAACAAAAAATATGGATCAAAAATAAAATCAAAAGACAAGCAAGTCAATCTCTTCGTCGTCACAAAGGACCTTGACTCTAAGGCAGGGCTCAAAAACACAGGCACGTATTCAACCGTACTCAGCCACAGATCATTCGCTAAGTGGTGATGAGAGTTGATAACGTCAATACATATCCACCTTCTTCTTGTGATTTTTTCAGTCGACAACATCAGTGATCAACCATCGTCACTCGGTGACAGTTGATAACTTGATCACGTCAATTAATAGGAAATACAATCGCATCTGGACATACAACCACATTTTTCTAATTTTTCTTTTTTAGCATATATACTCGCTTCCCTGCATAGCTCTTAAACAAATCTGCCCGAAGAAACGAGATTCACAGAGTTGAATTGAAGCAGAGCCAGGGTGTTGACGATTGAGGATGGCGAAGTACTCCAATGTAGCTCTGGTGGCAGGAGTAACAGGCATCGTTGGCAACGGACTGGGAGAACTCTTAAGCAAGACGGACACACAGGGCGCTCCTTGGAAAATCTATGGAATTGGCAGCAGAGTCAAGCCTGACTGGGTCTCAGATCAAGTCCATTACATTTAGATTGATCTGCTGGATCGGGATCAGACGCTCTCAAAGCTCTCTCATCTCAGAGATGTGACACATCTCTTTTGGGTTGTCTGGGCTCTCAGAGACACCGAACAAGAAAACGTTCAAGTGAATGGCAGCATGCTGCAGAACGTGATAGATGCCCTGCTGCCAAATGCCCAGGGGTTGAGTCACATAGTCCTCACTACAGGAGGCAATCATTACCTTGGCCCATTTGATCTCTTTGGGAAAGTGAAGGCGCATGATCCACCCTTCCGAGAGGACCTGCCAAGGCTTAATGTATTATACCCTTGAGGACATAGTGTTCGAGACTGTGAAGAAGAAGGAGAGGGGCGCATTGGCGTGGTCGGTCCACAGGCCTGGGGTTGTGTTTGGCTTCGCCCCCAGGAATTACATGAATATAGTGGGGGCTTTGGCTGTGTACGCAGCCATTTGTAAGCATGAGGGAAAGCCTCTTGCCTTCCCTGGCAACAAGTATGCATGGGAGAATCTAAGTGATGCTTCTGACGCACATCTGATTGCTGCTCAGGAGGTATGGGCTGCCACCACCCCCAGAGCTCATAACCAGGCCTTCAACACCATGAACGGGGATGTTTTCTCATGGAAGCGGCTGTGGCATCTGCTGGCAGACAGATTCGGACTAGAGGTACCTCCTTTCAACGGAAACCCATTTAGCTTGAAGGAGCTGTTTCAGGACAAGAGCCCGGTTTGGGACGAGATTGTATCAGTGAACCATCTTGTTCCAACCAAACTGGTCTGGTTTGTCGATGTGATGCTCAACGCTGGTCCACGTCAAGCAATTATGGACACAAACAAAAGCAAAGAGTATGGATTTTTAGATTTTCGTAACTCTGAGAAATCCTTCGTGTACTGGGTTGATAAGCTCAGAGAAAACAAGATTGTTCCTTAAACATTCTAGCTGAGAATCCGAGTCTATATAGCTAGCTTTGCCTTTCTGTAGGTAGCTATGCACACTGATACTCAAAACTGGCTCCACATAATTGTAGCACCCTGGCGCTTCACGGTGCGCCAGCCAGGGGCTGGCTAAAAAGGCGCAGGCGGGGGCCGTGGCGCCAGGGTGGGTGCGCCAGGGCAGGCAGCGCCGGGCAGGGGCACCGGCGCCAGGTGGGTGGCGCCGGGCAGGCAGGCCGGGCAGGCCTAGGTGGCGCCGGGCAGGCAGGTGGGTGGCGCTGGGCAGGCCCAGGTGGCGCCGGGCAGCAGGTGGCGCTGGGCAGATTCACACCCACCTGCACACATGTGAGTAAGAAGGTGGGTTCAGTTATATATAGGTACTGGTTTATCTCAGAGATTTGCTTATGGAATAAACCCTGGTGCTCGACATGTGGCACCAGGGCAAGTAGTTTTAAAAAAAAAAAATAACCTCCCTACCTGGCCCACCCTGACGCGTGCGCAGGGTGCTAAAAATAAGAGGAGCCCTCAAAACTGCAGGGCTTACACACCCATATGGCTCTCTAAGTTTAAGCAAGATCGTAGTGCTTTGCTTGCTTGTTCCAAATATGAATATGAACAACCATATTTTGCATACACTGGGCTGAACATCTTCTTCTTAAATCCGGGGAGTTGTAGCAACTGCATAGAACAACTCCTCAATACAAACAAGCCAGGTAACAGCATTATCAGACTGAAAATTCAACCTAGAGTATTATAAGTTTTATGCTTAGCTAAATGATCTAAGAGTACACCTTAGAAATTGGGTATTTATACTTGAGTTAATAAAACTTCTCTTAAACTTGACTCAAGTGTAAGAAGAGATGGTAAATGCTTCAAGCTTCATCCTCATTTGTGAGAATTTAAAATTGGTCTATCTCTCTCTCTCTCTCTCTCTCTCTCTCTCTCGCTCTCTCTCTCTCTCTCTCTCTCTCACCCACACACACACACACACACACACACTCACACTCACACACTCACACACTCACATAAGCAAACCCGCATGTGCACACACGAACTATTCATCATGGTGGATGCTTTAAGCGGTAGTTAGCACAAGTGTAGATTTATCTTAAGCTTACAAATAGTGATGATGAATGGCAATCCAAACCATAAGAAGGTAAGTCTGTTAGCTTTGTGTTGAGGGAGTTATTACAAAAGAGGTTTGATTTTTAGTGAATGCAAGTTGCAAGTAGTGATCTCTAATGGCGAGTTATGTCTGGCGAGTTATAAAATGGAGGGAAACTAAAAAATTGTTTGGGAAAATCAAATAGGCGGGTTATAACCTTATAACTCGTTGAGCTCTAGTATGATAGGTCTAAGGTCTCTGATCATAATGCTATGATGACGAGTTACGTAGGCTACAAAAAGGTGCTAAAATGGTGAATGGCGAATTATACCTTGCGCGAGTAATACCTCTGATGGCAAGTTATAAAGTATAACTTGCCCAACTCACAAAACAATATCTGAACTCTTCCTAGCTCATTGGGAAAGTGGCGAATTATACTAATGAAGAAAAAGTAGAGAAAAACCAAATAGCGAGCAATAAACCTGTGAAAAAAACAACAAAAGTTCAAGAAAAATGCAAACTAAAATCCATCTAAACAGCCTTGCCACAACTGAAACATAGCTGTTGTTTAAAGGCATCTCTAACTGACGACTTAGATTTTTTCTTTAATTTCTTCCCTGACTTGGATTTTCGATAAGCCATTCTTTCAAGTTCATCAAAAAACTTTTTTGACTTTTTCATGGTCGAAAATTTCTTGCCCCCGTTTTCTAGAAGCTACCACCATCTGATTGTACACTCGTGCGATTCGAATGGCATCCTCCAACGAGTTCAAAAAATTGCACTTGTATTCATTTTGAAAGTTTCTGGCAACCCATTCACAAATTGCCACTCTGCATACTTTTTTGAAGAATGCGGCACTTTAGTCAGAAGGTCCATGAACTCTTGGACGTATGTGTCCAAGTTACGCGACCCCATTTTGAGCTCAATAAAATGCCGATACGAGTCCCTCTCATCCACAATCATAAATGCTTTCAAGAATACATCCCGAAAAGCATCCCAAGTGACTGGCTTAGGATCCAGGTCTCGCCACCATGACATGACTTTACCTTCCAAAAAAATAAGTACCGAAGACATTTGCTTTTCCTCAAGCACTCCATGTAGACCAAAATAACTGTTCCACCTATTAATCCATGACTCCACTGCTACCGGCTGCTTAAATTTCTTGTCCCCCGAAAAAACTACTGGTTGGAATTCTAAGTGTGACGAAGATGCCACATCATGCTTTGATAAAAGAAATTTGATTTGCTTGTCCTGCTGCCTGTTACTCTGGTGGATTTCTAGCAGTGCTTTGCTTATCACCTCCAGAAAAGACTGTGGATTGTTGTCCGAACTTCCCCCACTTCGTACCGGTAGCACCATCTCCTCGACAACGACGCCATTAAAATGTTGGATCCTTTTTGTGCCTCCCTAATCGTCGTGATCAAGAGGACAAAATCGGGGTTTGGATCTCCAACTGGGTGAGTCGTCGTGTAGTACGGGCTTCGATCCAATGGGAAGGAGATTAACCTATGGATCTAAACAAGATCTAAGCCCACCAAGGGTGTCAATCTTGGCATGTGAGATCTAGATGCGGAATGGCTTAGATGAGGGGTGAGATGCTTGACATCCTTCTTGGCTCTTTTTGGGATTTTGGTATGGTGGTGATCCTCCTCTTGGATCTTGGCTTGCTTGATTTATTTAGGCTCTTTGAGCTCTAAATTTTCTCCTCTTGAGGCTTATCTTCTCAAGGGAGGGGAACAATGGAAATGGAACCTACCTATGGATCTTAATGATCTTTCTGAAAGGTATTTTTAACACCTATTTTACTATTGTGTGATTTTTTGGATTAAGAGGATGAAAGCTTGAGCTAATAATCAATCTAAATGTGATAGCATGATTAGGAAATGTCAATCAAGCATTCAAACATCCACAAGAAAGCATACAATGTCAAAATAGGAGGACTTCACAAAAGTAGAAAAATGAAGGAGGAGTCTTTCCTCTCTCTCTCTCTCTCTCTCTCTCTCTCTCTCTCTCTCTCTCTCTCTCTCTCTCTCTCTCTCTCAAAATCTCTAGTCATATAAGTGAAAGGTGATTACAAAATGGTGTCACATTCCTACTTATAGACAAATCTAGGGTTAGGGTTTTTGGTTCACCCAAAACCATGTGCCATAACAACTTGACTATCATAAAAAGTTAAGGACCAAAATGCATTTTAGAACTACTTGGGTCCTTTCTTATTTTTGGCCCAATAGAGTTCAGATCTACTTTTACTTCTTGCGCCTTTGGCTCACGAGTACAATGCACCTTCTAAGGGTGTTTGATGTTACATCATTGATAAATCTAATTCTTATGCCGACTCGACCATTCTTTTATTCCCGTCGCTGTAAAGTCTATTGGGGAGGCACTGGGCTTTGTTTTCGCTCATTGGTCAGTTTGCAACTTTTTGACGTTCTGATATTGGTGTTCCTGGTGAATCTGGATTTTGAAATTCCTTCCTGGTTGCTTATCAGCATTCCTTCTGGAATTCCTTCCTGGTTGCTTATCAACATTCCTTGATGTAGTTCGGCACCATGATTCCTTCATGAGATATTTGTTGGGCACTTTCGGCGTAATAAGATCAAAGATTGACCTTTCTTCATACCAGCTCAGTGAAGAGAAACCAACTTTCCCTGCTAGCTCATTTTGGTATGTAAATTGCAGAAGGCACTTTATGGCCTCAAGTAAGCTCCTAGGGCCATTCACTATGAGGTACATTCACGCGACAAAGCACTATGCTTTGCGCTATAACAGAAATACAGATGTTGCACTTACACTAGTTACCTATACGGATTTTCATTGGGCAAGAGATGTTGATATTAGAAAATCCACGTCTGGGTATATCTGTTTCCTTCTTGGAGGACCCATTTCATGGAACAATAGAAAGCAGAAATGCATTTTGTTGTTCTCTACAAAAACTGAATACATTGTAGCTACAGCAGCAGTGAAGGAGATCATATGACTTAGAAGATTGCTTCAGAACCTACAATTTCTGCAAGTCGGCCATACTATACTTTAGTGCGACAATCAGAGCTACATAGCTATCTCTCTGAACCGACGAACTCAGGCTAGAACCAAATGCATAGAGGTTCAGTTTTATTTTCTTAGAGAGAAGGTTCAGAACAAAGATGCTGTACTAAGCTACTATCATACAGATAAGATGCAAAATGTGGAAGGCTTTGGCTCTCTCAGTTACTACATTCTAGACAAAACTTTGTCATTTGTTTATTTGGTCATTGTTACCACGCCTGCCACAAAAAGTATCCAAAAGATCACAAATACCGTTGTCATTGACTTGTGTGAGGAACTCGATATTGAAGACAAGGGTGTTCAACACAATGACAAAAGTATCGTAGACAAAATTTTGAAAGACAACCCTATGAGCAATTTGCCTAGAAAACTACTTATGCAATGTAGCATGGTCCAAAAGTAAACGAGTTGCCTACTCAATACAATGGAAATATTGTATTTGAATTGCCTACAATTCATGTGAGTGGCAACTCCCCAATGGCAGGGATGGAACAATGTTACGATAGTCACTGATGGACAAAAACAAATGTTTATTTTCCAGGCATTGTTCGCAAAAGCTATTGCGGTGGTGTATTTGACTGCATGAATGGACTTTGTGGAGCTCACATGCTCTACGGTGCACCAAATCGACAATGTTGGTTTGATGCGGTTAAAACCATACCTCATTTGGGTTGTTCTTCAAATGGTTATGGAACACTAGAATGATCCTATTACAAAATCGCTAGTTTGCACACAAGCTTGTGCAGCATGTGTGTACTATTGCATGCCAAGCGACACCAGTTTCACCAGGGTAATGATACAACAAGGCTTTCATAATCACGTTGTTCGAGCGGGTTCTTCTCGTTTTGCAATAGTAGAAACAAAACAGTTGGTTGACACTACACTTGCAACTAATAGTAATGTGAAAAACTGCCAATGTTGGCAAATCTAGCCATGTAAAATATTGTAAATTATGTACATCAGTGGGTCCCAGATGTGTGAGGCCATGGAGCCACATGGGTAACCTATCCTAGAGTAGGTTAGATCAAGTCTAAAGATTTGGTCAAGTCAATTTGGTAGTGATTCCTAAATTATAGGACCTACACCTAAATTTTATGGTGAAAATTAACCAACTAGCCATCTACTTGGCATGACTCTAGGAATGAGGCTAGGGTTGCAAATTAGGGCAAGAAAGCGAAGTTAACTTCCTTACTACACGTTGGAAATTCACCTAACTTTACAAAGGAAGTGAATTTTACTATATATTCCATCCTCCCATAGTGAGGACTTAGATTATTTTTTGGAGTGATCATTGGCAATCTCGAGCTACTCCACATTTGTATTGAGCTTTTGTGATCTAAATGCAACCAAAGTGACTTTTCCTTCATTCTCTATTTGCAGGCCACACAACAAGCCTCATTTCACATGTGTGAAGTCGGATTTCATCATTGATCAATGCTATTTGATTGTTCTTGCTTGTTGTAGATCCCTTTATGGTCCAAAAGTACAGTAGTTTAATAACATGGTATCAGATCCAAGTACGAGAGCTTAATCATTGATTATAAAAAAAATCCTTTTTTAGTAAGTTTTTAGTACTAAAAACTAGTAATGAGATGGCAAGACTTAGTAGGAATCAAAATTCATGTTGTCCACACGTGTGGGCACCTTTGAACCTACATTTAATACTCAATATTCATTAGATCCATATAAATGGATTCTATGTGTTCTTGATGAGATTTTTGGTGCTAATCCTAGGAAAAGCTACCAAGATTGAATGCCATTGATTAGATTTGACTTAATGTCATGAGATCTAATTAATCTAGGCCAAAAAAAAATCCTCTAAAAGTGTTTTACAGGTTTTGTAAGTCCATCAAGAAGTGTGAGGGAGATTTAGTCATTATATTGTCCAAAAATAGTCAAAATTGGCTTGATTTGATTGTAGGTTGATTGTAACTCATCTAATCTTCATTTCATCCTTGTGAGGAGTGCTAGAACCATAATTATAAGTCCATTTGGTGGACTAGAAATCAAATTTGAGTGAATCACTACAAGAGAACCTGTGTGAGGTTCTAGAATCAATCAAGTCAATTTTCTTGCTTGTAGAATTCACTAGTAAGATGGGATCAATGGGAACTTTCCTTCTAGAAGCTAGTGAGAGATTAAATTCTACAAACTATTCCATTTGGAAGGTTAGAATGGAGTCATTAATGGTGCTCCAAGACCTATATGAATTTGTGATTGAAGAAGAAGAAGAACCTCTTGGTGCACAAGAGTTGATCAAATACAAGAAGAAAGCTAGACTAGATTGTATAAAGATAAATGTTTGTAATGATTTTTTGAGAGAAGTATTTTCTTGTACAACTGCTAAAGACGCTTGGAATTCTTTGAAATTTATGAATTAACACTTCAAAAATTCTCATGATTAGAAATCAAAACTTGCAAAGCATGAGAAGAAGTGAGGAGAGTGCACAAGGCTATGTGCTTAGAATCAAGTCTCTTAATAGGGAGTTAGCTTCCATTGGAGAGAAGATTCATGATGGAGAGCTTGTTCAAATAATCCTTAATGGTCTAGGAGATGATTTACAAATTTGGTCCAAAATTTTGCCATCCAAAACACTTTGCCAAGTATTGAAAAATTTCATAGTGTATTAGTGGCTGAAGAGTATAGGATGATCCACACCAAAGCAATAATGAATTCATTGTCTTTGTAGGATAGAGATGAGAAAGCCAATTTCTCATTCAAGGGCAAAGAGAAGACCAATGGAGCTAAGATTAAACATCCAAAGGAGGCCAAAGAAGAGGATGAAGCATCAAGCTCAAATGGCAAGAAGGACAAATCAAAGTTCTAATGTTTTTTTGGTGGAAAGAAAGGGCATTTTGCATCAGAATGTCTCAAGAAGAAGAAGACACAAGAGAACAAACAAAGAAACATTGCACATCAAGAGGAGGAGGAGGAGGATGAAGAAGAATTATCCTTGATGGTATCCAACTCATCACGATCAATCCAATAGCAACATAAGTGAATCTTGGTGGATTGATAGTGGGGCAAACTCCCACATGACTTACCAAAAGGACTATTTTTCCACTATACTCCCTCCTAATGATGTTAAAAGATCTATCTTTACATCTAGTGATCAAGAGTGTAGAATAAGTGGTATTAGAACTATTCCATTGTATGTTGAATCATTCAAAAGGATGAATTTTGATGTACCTAAATTAACCAAGAATTTGTTAAGTGTTGGCCAATTAATGGATAATGGCCTAGATGTACAATTTAAACATGGAGTTTGTCCCATCCTTAAGAATGATGTATGCATAGCAAAGGGTTTTAAACAAGGTAGATTGTCTAAACTAAATGCTAATGTTGCAATGGATCAGAGTGGAATTTGGCAAAGGTGGAGATCTCTAATGTGGAGCTATGGCACAAAAGGTTGGGCCACCCCAACTTCAAAGCTATGGAATCCATGTGTGCAAAGGTGAGCTTGCACTCGGCCTCCCCAAGCAATTGTCAAAGTGTCGCAAGCATTGTGAAGCTATAGTCTCTCAAAGGCACATAAGCTTCCATTTGCAAGATCTACAACAAGATCAAACACTCCTTTTGAAATCATCCATTCGGATGTTCATAGTTTCTCTCAAGAATCTAATGGTGGTTCCAAGTACTACGTAATCTTCAATTGGTGATCATTCTAGATATGGTTGGATTTACCTCTTGTCTTGTAAAAGTATGGTGTTTAATTCATTTGTAAAGCTCAAAACTCTTATTGAAAATCAACTTAGTACCAAAATCAAGGTATTAAGAAGTGATAAGTATGTATCCAATAAAATGATAGAGTTTTGTAGTTCTAATGGCATAAAGAGGGAGTTGTCTTGTCCTTACACCCCTCAACAAAATGGAGTGGCTGAGAGGAGAAATAGATCTTTTTGTGAGTGTGCTATAGCCTTAAGTCTAGATGCTTCTCTACCAAAACTATTTTGGGGTGAAGCAATCACTTGTGCTAACTTTGTGTTCAATAGATTGCCCAACCAAGCCATTGGAGGAATCACACCACATGAAGCTCTATATGGAGAGAAGCCTAATCTAAAGGATCTAAGGATATTTGGATCCACAAGCTATGTGCACCAATCCTTGGATACACGGAAGAAGGATGATGCAGCTTCCATCAAAGGCATCTTTGTGGGATATGGTGAGAATAACAAAGGCTATAGAGTATTCAATCCCATCACTAGAAAAGTCATAGTGAGTAGGGATGTTATTTTTTTATGAAGGACATGCTTGTGAAATGGATGACAATCCTACTAATCATCTTGATGTCAAAGACCATGCTAGGATGGAGGAGGAGCTTCATAGTGATCAAGATCTTGAGGATCCACCTTAAGAATCAAGAACTCCAAGAAGATCCACAAGAGCAAGGGTTGATCCATCCGGGCTCATTATGTTGGAAAAGGTGATCAGAGGGAAGTCATTTCATCTTTCACCTCTTACACTTCTATTACTTCAATGCTTGCTATAAAAATGCTTGTAAATCAAAGAGTTGGATGGATGCTATGCAAGTAGAATATGATGCTCTCATGGACAATCATCTTGAGATCTTGTTGATCTTCCTCAAGGGAAAAAACCACTTGATTGCAAGTGGGTGTATAGATTGAAGTATAATCAAGATGGACCAATATATAAGTATAAAGCTAGGCTTGTAGCAAAAGACTTTTTGCAAACCAAGGGAATTGATTATGATGAAAATTTTGCTCCCGTGGCTAAGCTTGTAACAATAAGATTGATCATTAGTCTTGCTACTACCTTCAATTGTGATGGAATAGTATCATGGCTTTCCAAAAATCAAGATACAATTTTCTTATCTTCCATAGAATCCGAGTATAAGGCCTTGACATCAATATGCTAGAAGGTCTTATGGCTCAAGAGACTATTGGAAGAGCTTCATGTCATGAACGAGGAAGTTCCTATCATCTATTGTGACAACCAATCAGCCCAATCACTTGCTACTAATCCTACATTCCATACAAGGAGCAAGCACATCAAGATTGCTCATCATTTTGTGAGGGAGAAGGTGCAAGCCAAAGAGATCAAGCTCCAACATGTGTCTTCATCAGATTGCTTAGCCGATCTATTCACTAAATCCTTACCTAAGGATTCATTTGTTAAGCTAAGATCTTTAGTTGGAGTAATTGATAAGAGTAACATAATTTCCAAGGCTAGATTTGGGGAGGAGTGTGAAAAATTGCCAATGTTGGCAAATCTAGCCATGTAGAATATTGTAAATTATGTACATGAGTGGGTCCCACACATGTGAGGCCATGGATCCATGTGGATAACCTATCCTAGAGTAGATTAGATGAATTCTAAAGAGTTGGTCAAGTGAATTTGATAGTGATTCCTATATTATAGGACCTACACCTAAATTTATGGTGGAAATTGACCAACTAGCCACATACTTGGCATGACTTTAAGAATGAGGCTAGGGTTGCAAATTAGGGAAAAAAGAAGAAGCCAAGTTAACCTATTTATTAAATGCTGGAAATTCACATAACTTTACAAAGGAAGTGACTTTTACTATTATGTATTCCATCCTCCCATAGTGAGGACTTGGATTATTTTTTGGAGCTCATTGGCAGTCTCGAGCTACTCCACATTTGTATTGAGATTTTGTGCAACCAAAGTGACTTTTCCTTCATTCTTTGTTTGAAGGCCTAACAACATGCTTCATTTCACAAATGTGAAGTCAGATTTCATCGTTGATGAATGCTATTTGATCGTTCTTGGTTGTTGATTGTCAAATTGCCAATCTAGATCAATTTTTTGTAAATCTGAAGATCAAATAATAGATATTCTTACTAAGTCATCAGGTAGATGTAAATTTGAGAGGTTTCGTACTCTATTTAATAGACGAATGTAATTTTATCATTGAGGGAGAGTGTTAGAAATCAATGATAAACTTCATTGTTACTGTTTACGATGTACATTAATGTTGATAGCTGTTACCAGCTGTAATTAGCCATAGGCTAGTCTATTAGTCTACTCGTAGGTTTCTCTCTCTATCAGGGTTCAGGATTCATTTGTACATTTTACATTAAGTATGCTATAATGTGACAAAGTGATGGTGCGTGTCTTTCTTTGGTGATTGCTTATGGTGAATGCTTGATGTTGCATATCTGATTATTGACAGTTGTCTAGTTTTTGTGATAGATTGCATAGCAAGCATCCAATCACTCTTGTGGATCTTGTGTAGATCCATTTATGGTCCAAAAGTATAGTAGTTTATCAAGTAATGTTGGCCCTCAAAAGATACAAATGGAGGTCGCAAAGGAGCTTGTTATTAAGGCTGTGACAAGAGATGGAAATTGTGAGAAATTTGAAATGAGTTACCAACAACTAGTAGAACTCTTGCAAGAAATACAACCATTGTTGCAGACCAATAAGTGTGTCAGGAAAATTGTGTTCAAACAATTATGTCGAAGATTTTAACAGTCACATATGTTCTTAAATGAGTTGTCTAGTCTAAGTTATTGATTTGTTTTGGCAGATTCAATAAAATCATCACTAACAACAAAACAAGGTTGTTGGAAAGGGCGTGGAAACAAGTTTATTGGAGTTGAAAAGATTGTGTGTTTTCAAATTCTTCCTCGGTAGTAGATTTCCAAGGCAATGCAAAGATGATAATGAACGTTGATTTGTGTTTAAAGTGTCCACAACAGGACTAGCATAAGGTGTGGAACTTGTCAATCAGATGTCACGCACAGGAAATGGTGACTTGAGAAGGTCATGGGTGTGCTTTGACCATGTCAGACATTTACATGGATGAACAACCATGGTAGCACATGTATATGTGCCAAGGTAGCATATTAATATATAAATGTGCTATTCAATTATGATAACCATGTAGTCATTCACAACCTATGGATACAATTTTATGCCTTGAGGTGCTTTACACAAAAATTCTACTGACATTTGTTTATTTGTTAACAATGTTCAAGAGCTCATGACAATCGCAACTTGCGAGATGAAAGAAGAAGACACATAGGTGCAAGCACTATTCTTGAGGATGCTAAACATTACATTAACTCAAAAGGGCTTTAAAGAGCTTGACTTCCATGGTTTCATGGCAGACAAAGCACAAGCAAATTGGAGAGCCATCCGTGCAGTACACAATGGAGGACCAGAAAATGTGTTGCACGGTCGAGAGCGATCTTGTCTCTTCCATTGGGAGAAAAGTCTTCAAATACACACCACTCAATATATATTCAAGCAATATCAAGATGAACACAAGAATATATGTCACAAGTGGAAGAATGCAGCAACAACAGATGAAGCTTTATCACAATTTTTTTTTTTCAGATTTATTAGAGCATGGTGGGCCAGTGGAAAGGTAGCAGATGCCAATTTGTTTGCAATGGATACTTGGTTGAGTTGGTGGAATGCACGCTATGCACACTGGAGACATCTTCTAGTTGGGGTAAGATGTTTGGTTCACGCTATTTTATTGTTATCAAATATCTTAGTCTTCTATAAGTTGATGTAATGTATATCATTCTTTTAAACATTGATTCAAGCCAGCGACCTTATAGACATCTCCAGTACACCTCTAACCAATTTGGCGGAGTCAAAGCATACTAGCTGGTTGGTAGCTAAGGATAATAAATCGCAAATCAGCCCTTATGATGAGGCAGTTACTGATCTAGCAAATGTGTTATTGCAAAGCACCAAGCCATATGCTTTTGTGCAAGACAAGCATATTGGAACTGGCCCTATTTTGGAAGCTCTTATTGACAGAGCCACATCTAGAACCAACGCCACACGTAGCCCATCTATAATAGGTAAAGTGTGTTGGAATTTAATCTAGCTCCTACTCATCCCAACAGCCCTTCTTTCTTCTCTGATTTTTACTCTCTCAAATGAAACGTGCAAAAAATGAACTGTTTTTCAACAGTCTGCATATTTGAACTAATTGTTGCTACAGTTTGCATTTTTACTCATATTTATCCACAGGCAAAAAACCCGACACCCGACACCGTCGCTTTCTTTTTCTTTCCTGAGCAACTAAGTGTTTAGCAACACTTATGTAAGTTGTTTTTGGGCCATTTAGACACTTCCAGAAAAGCGACATTTTTTGCAAAAAATGTGAAACTGCATTTTTACATGCAGTTCCTGACAAGCGACAATTAGGGCAAAAAGGGACACTACATTTTCACATGCAGTTTCTGACAGGCAACTTAGATGCAAAAAACCCAACACTGCAGTTTTACATGAGATACTAAACATGCGACACTCTACAGAAATACACAGTATTCCAAGTACAGACTGTCTACGTCTTCACGCTCCAATAACAACTGTTCTAGTTAGGCAGTTAATCAACTATCAAGCAATCTTGTAAATGTAAAACTAAAATAATGCAAGATCTTCCAGTTGTTATAAACGTAAATGAGCGATTGAAGATATCATAAGTCATAAGTCATCAAACAAAGATCAAGTGACCAGAACGGGTCTTTCAGTAGCTGACTCCTCAAAATTAGTGATTATAGAGAGAAATAGAGATATTCAGAACGTTAACAGTTGTTTTGAATTTGTAAGTAGGATCACGCGCTTATCAATGCAATTGTATTGTGATCTGATCGTTGTGTTTACAACATTATTATACAGATTCGCTATTGTTTTACACTACTTCACATTCTTGTTGAATGATAATAACTCTCACTCCTCTTACACAAACATTATTATAAGAAAAATGTATGGCTGTATCTGATGCCTAAATTAAATTTACATTCTCTTTATATCAGATTATCAGTATTAGGAATATTGCATGGTTGTCTCGGACGCCTAATCATTTCTTACAATCTCTCCTTCATGGCAATCTAAGACTCCTACACTGATAATTTGATTCAACACAAAAGAACAATTAGTAAACTCCATTCTCTAAGTAATCCATGATCCTATTATTAAATTTCCTTGCATCCCACAAAGTGGTCTCAGATGCAGTTGGTGAGACACCAATGTATAGTAAACTAGGCCCATCTGGTGATTGGATTCTCATAGAAAAAGAAATCCGATCATTTTTGTGGACGTCGAAGCCAACAATTCACATAGGCTAGAATATGTGAATGTGAACAGGCCTCGGCAACATGGAGGTATACATCTACGATTTTCCAATGTAGAGCCTGTAAATATGGACGCTACATAGAAGGAACAAACGTTTCAATAAAAAGCTACAACAACCACATTGAGTACTGTGAAGGAGACAAATGTACGTGACACACTTTGGCAGATACGTAGAACCAAACCAGGAAGCAAAGTCAAGTGTATGGGATGGCTAGGAGATCCAACAGGAAAGTGCAAAAGCAAATAGAAAATAGTTCAAAGGGCACTCTAGTCCCTTGATTAATGGGAATGCGTGTCGACTTAGTCGATCTAGCAACTTCGAAGCTATGATCAGTAGGACAGACTTCGAAGTCGATCTGATCACTAACTCGATAGACTTAATTTCATACACCGAGGATTCCTTGTCGCTACATTTTTAATTGCAACAGGAATTGAAAGTTGATCCACCTGTCGAATCTCAGCATGGTATCAAAGCACCTTCTCTGATTCCTAAAGGCAAAACTAGAGCATATAATATCAGAACAGTTGTTTTGATATAGTGTAGGCAGATGCTATTATTGTTTTCAATCATATTAATCTACTATTTGCATATATTCAACTTGAAATTCCTTATGGATTCACAATCAAAGTCTGCTCTAATGGTAGAGAAATTGAATGGTTTGAATTACCATTTATGGAACTTGAAAATGAAAGAAGTACCAATGGCAAAAGAAATATGAAAAATAGTCGTTGGAGTCGAACTACTTCCTAGTGTCGATGAGCAAGCCATTTCCAAATGGAAGCTCAAGGATGATAAGGCTTTTGCCTTGATCACCCTTAACATCTCCGACACACAAATTGGTCACATCAGAAAAGCTCAATCATCGAAAGAAGCTTGGGATATATTGAGTACATTATATCAAGTGAGGGATGTCACTTCTAAGCTGCATTTGAGGAGAAAATTTTTCTCTCTTAGAATGTCAGATGGTGATTCTGTTTAGAATCACATAAATGAATTTTAGACTCAGATGCTGTTATGACCTTATTGTCAAACTTACCATCTTCCTATGAAAATTGGGTGATGATTGTTTCCACACACTTAGACATCACATTATCCAGAGTCATAACTATGCTGCTGTAGGAGGAAACAAGAAGAGGTGGAGCATCTTCATCCTCCATCAATGACTCACAAGCATTGTTCTCCAAGAAGGACTCAAGAAAGCAACAAAAAAAGAAGGTTGTTCGACAAACTGACAACAATAAAAAACAATCACAGAAGTCTCAGAATCAGCCACCTGCTCAGAACAACAAGAAAAGACTCTTCCGTAGATACTACAAAGACCAAATTGTAGTAAATTTCTTTCCTATCCTAACCTCAACCCAAGATCTAGCATCAAAGAGTAGAAGTTAGTCATCATACGGAGGTTCGTTCCCATGAGAGTGATAGCATATCTCAGAATTCAGCATGAATGGAAGATCCAGATTTAACTCTAATATCCATTAACCCTAAGCATTAAGACTACAATTATTAACACTACATCCATAATAAAGAAACCTTACTCTTTCTCTCTCTCCCTTTCTCTCTCACAAAAAGTATAAGAACATGCAATCCCAATAACAATCAAATCCAACAATTAGCAAATACAATGAAAAGCATGAGAGATGGAGGAAAAGTGTAGAGAGTAAGGACATTCATAAATTCATTTCAAGAGAACCAATCTGCTTTATTGAAGTGAAGATATGTACATGTTTAGGAAACTCGAGTTGGTCTTTTTTTATAATGGAGGGGAGGACTCTAGTCTCAGATTCCTATTGGTCCATTTCTACCTCCCTAACTATTCAAATTTAAAAAAGAGCGGGAATCCATTCAAAATTGGAGGGAACCAATTTGAATTTGAAATTTGGTGGGAACCCCAACTTTATTCACTAACTTGACATTTAGGCCTACGACATTAAAAGTCTTGCGAAAAGGCCTAAAGTCCTTTTATTGACTTTCTAATCATCAAATAACTATGTGATCATCAGGTTGGACTTACACCGCAGGGTGCAAAATCCTCTCACTTATTAACTAGGGTTAGGGTTGCCTTGGGATCCACAAACCCTCCAACAGTATCCCCCACCAAAATTGGTGGCGGTCTTAGGACACCTCATGGTTTTATTCACTTTGGGCTCTAGTTAGCCTCACATCGTACCTTGATGAGATGATACTGCACCTTCTCCATGAATTCTAGATGCTCCGTATTGAAATCATACTTGTGCGAAAAAAAAGCACTTATTAGCACTGGCAAGCCAATTGGAAGTTGTCCAGGCCAGAAACCTTGACTCCCAAGAACCTCCCAACATGGTTGCACGATAGGATAATCTTGTGATGGGCAACTGGTCTTGGACTTTATCGGACATCATCGAAAGATTTGGATTAAATGCCAATGGAGGTAGGCAATCATTCCATCTCGTAGCAGTGGATGCCAACTTGGACAATCATTCACAAAAATGGCTGATTGTCTCATAGTTAAGTCTGGCGAGTTGCGGTACTCAGTACCATAAAATTGGAGAGCTCTAATAAAATCGACTGAAATTTGCCAATTGAAGATTTGATGAATTATGGGCCAATTTGGGGTGTGGATGCTAATTTGATCCAATGGCACGCCCAAATCTTTTCATTTATTACATCTTGCAATCGGCAAATAATAAGGATCAACTCGCAATTGGCGAGGGCTAGCAATGTAGCTCGTAATGGAATCAGGCACTTTTTTAAAAACTGTCTTACGTCATGCCGGCTGCTCTCCCAATGCGGGTAACCTGTACAATTCTTTCTCGACCTCTATCTCAGAGGTCTAGAACTTAATGATCCAGCCACCCCTCAAGGACAGATGTGGATGCTGATGTGAAAAATTCTAGATTTGATCCTCAATGGTGATAGGTTTCTGAAATAAGACTCTGGCCCTTGATGAAGATGGACCAGCTTCAACAAGTTGGGTGGACGTTGTGTCTAGAATGTTTGGAACTCCTCCTTTGTCTATGCTCGCATCCAACCTTGTATCCGTTCGTGTCTCTTCCTGG
Organism: Diphasiastrum complanatum; assembly: GCA_029204225.1. Lineage (NCBI taxonomy): Eukaryota > Viridiplantae > Streptophyta > Lycopodiopsida > Lycopodiales > Lycopodiaceae > Diphasiastrum > Diphasiastrum complanatum. Next base: position 41,436,648 of record CM055104.1, read on the forward strand.
TGCTGAGGGGAGAACCGCGGCATGACTGGAACTGGGATTTGAGGCCCGACTTCCAACACCTGAGTGGCTGCCTTCTCATAATCCCTTATAATTGCCTTTGCCTTGCCAAGCTCAGTGGTTGTTGTCCTTTTGAATTTGTCAAATTTTTCTTGAAACCCCGCCAGTGTAGTACAGTAGGTTTCTACTTTTGGGAAGAAGTATTTGATTTCGTCCGGTGTGACTGGGCGATCAGGCACTTGGGTTTGCAAATAGGAATCGTGTTCAAGGGTGGTTGCGTCCAATTCACCTTGAAGTCATTCGCATCCCAATTCCGCTAACTCCAATTGACCTGCCAGCAACAAGACCTATTGTTTTGAATCTTGGACCACCTTGTCAACCTTGTCTTGTGCCGTTAGAAGTGCATTCTGAAGACTGGCCACATAATCTTCTAGTCTTTGAGCGGAGTCATTGGACTTCTTCAAATTAGCTTCAAATTTTGCCTCGTGTTGCCTGACAATCTTCAGTTCTCAGTTTAACTGAATAACTTTCTGGCTAATCAGTGTATTCTCTGTCCCAAGATCGGCTATGCACTTGGACATGTCTTGCTTTTTATCAAACATGGTCTGGATCACGCGCGTGCAAGGTTAGAAACAAGACCCATGGCATCACCAGAATCCACGATAGTAGGAACAGTAGCAGCAGCAGGAGCAACAAGAACAGTTCCAGTAGGAGCTGTGCTAACTGGCCTCTAGTGTGTGGCTGGTTCTTCTTCTTCAAAGATATCTACTTGGCTTCAACTTGATCGTGCTGATTGATCTGGAAGGAATTATCAAATCCAGTAGCGATATCATGGAACTGTTCAAATCTTCTTCTAGGGGATTGGAGATGAATGGGTCCGAGGCTCTTGGGCATTTCAAATATCTCATCTGGGCCCAGTGGATTGGAATCATCAAACATATCCATGAATGATTAGGTGTTTGGTGAAATAACTCGGAGTCGTGGGGAGGAGGCGGCCTGGGCAGTTGTGACTGGAATGGGTAGCTCAGTGCAAATTGTAGCAGGGGGTGAAAGCGCAGCTGGGGTTGGTTGCCTAGTACGTCGACGTGTTGCGGGAGGCGAGTTAGGAACAATAATCTCGCTGTGTGGACGATGACGACTATGTGAACTCAACGCCTGTTGGGAAGATTCGGTCAATGCCTCTTCATAAATAGAGAGCGTAGAATCCATACTAAAACTATGGATTTTGTTATCAAGATAAGAGGCTACAAGGAAGGACAAGAGATGACCAGCAGCAAACTGCTGCTTGATTTTACTTTTAATAGCTCGTTTGAGTTGTCCAACACAGTCTTGAACCAATCATATGGTTCCAAAGGGGCCTTGGTTATCTTCGCATGTGACTCAACTATCATATGCAAAATTTGGAAAGAGATACAATCTTTCTCGAGGTTGTCAACCATCAGGAAATTGTTGAGGAGCTGAGCAGAAGCATGGATGGCAGGATTAGTAATGGCATCTAGAAGATAGCCATCATTAGTCCACTACAGATCATTGGTAGTGTCAATATAAGGCTTAATAGCCTGTTTAGCTTGCTCTCCCTATGGCAGCAAGGGCAGCTTCTGTCACATGCACCTTGTGTGTCTGAATCTATAGTCGACCTAAATTTGGCATGTCAGCAAACATGAAGATGCTCGGCGAAGGTTCCCAAAATGGCATAGTGTTGAACATTCGCCTAAGGTAAAAAAAGGTACCAACTGGTGAAAAGAACGTTTGCCCAACTCAGTATGGGTATATCTGAGGTGGATCTTGCTTCTAAAAACTCGGTGAACAATTCTAACATAGTTTTTGCTAAAAATGACCAAACATGAATTTTTCAAGTCATGTTCCCAGAAAGATCTGACTCTTAAGAATACTTTTCTTCAATTTTTTATGACATTTCTGATTTTGCTCATCAGTCTTTCCTCATTTTTTAATTTTTTTTTTCATATATTGTCTTTTCCAAAAGAAAATATAAATTAAGTAATGAAAATAAGAAACAAAATAAAACAAAATCTCATTTGGATCATGGTTGCTAAACTGGCGGAGCAGGTTGCCAAAACTTGCGTACTCGGCTGCCATTCATGGGAGTATCAAAACATTTTCCATCCAAATGTTCAAGAATAATTGCACCATAGTTTAGAAATTTTTTCACACTCTGTATGGTCCTTCACCTGTGAACTTCAATTTCTCCTTGATCAACTTGGTTTTATACATCAATGCTAGATCTCTTTCTTTTAGATCCTTTTTGTGTAATCGACGACTGTGCCATGCCTTATGACGGGCTTTCTTTGCTGCTAACACATGAACTACCATCAATCTTGTTTCACACAATTTGTGCAAAGCTTCATGACGTAGTTGTAAAAACTTCTCATCATTTAATCGCTCTGTTGTTACTATGCATAAGGATGGTATTAAAAATTCAATTGGCATGATAGCATTTTGACCATAGACTACTTGAAAGGGTGTTTGATTCGTACTACTCTTGTAAGCAGTTCTGAATGCCCATAATGCTGCAAACAAGTCAGATTGTATATAGGTCCCCCATTCTGTTGCAAAGGCTATTTTGTGGTGATCTACAGGTGCAATCTTGACCTGGTTGTAACCACTAAATCCATCAAGAAAACTATAAGCTTCCGCTCTAGCAAGGCAGTCCAAAATGCTTTCAGGAAAAGGTAACGGGAAGTGATATTTTTTCGTTACTTTGTTCAAGGCCTTGAAATTCACACAAATTCTCAATTTCTCGTTCTTCTTAGGAACAATGACAATTGGTGAAATCCATTTGGTATGCTTGATCTCATAAATGAAATCGACGTCAAGCAATCTCTGAAGCTCTTTCTTTATCAAATCCGCAACATTAGGATTACATCAATAGAACTTTGTAACCTTTGGAACTGCATCAGGTATTAAAGGTATAGTGTGTTCAATAAGACATCAAAATATCCTTGAGATCTTTATAAGTCCATGCAAAACAATCTTAATACTTAATAAGCAATTTTCGTAGCACTTGAAACTATTCAGGATTAAGTTGTGATCCAACTTGTACAATCTTTTCTGATTCTCCTGGCTCAACAACATTCATAGGCTATGCCCTAGTTGGGCCATCGTAAACAAATTTTGATTCTGGCACTTGCTCTTTCGGTTCATGATGTGTTTTTTGGTAACATGATAACCACATCATCCAATGTATAGCATTTGAAATGTTTTAGCATATCATGCTGGACCTCCTCTGATTTCTCTTTATCAAAAGGATTAGACTTGGATCTTCGCTTAGCATTCTTAGCAGGAATTGATCGTGGAGGTGATGACTTCCAAAAAGATAGACTCTTCTTCCTAGGTGAAGACTTCCTGAATGGTGATGTCTTGCTAGAACTCTGACTTGAAGAATCTTTATCAACTTTTCTCTTGCCTTTATCCAGTAGGGGTGGCACATTCTTTAAATCAATCTTTTGAGGTGAATTTTCGCATTTCAGGGCCGTATTATAATGTTGTTTAGCTTGTTTTTTCGTCATTGATCTTGTGATCTTGTCTTCCTTCAATATAACTGCTTTTGGTACTTTTATTGTTGATTCATCAGGAATATTATGTATTCCAAATGTGGTCGGATCCATATGATTTAGAATTTGCTCATCAGTAAGTATTGCATTGTCATCATAAGTCAAGGCATGACTCACATGAATGAGTTCATCTTCAATCGGGTCTGGTATAGGCAATCTGGTTGAGGAATTTATTGTCTGATATTGGTCTCAGACAATCTGCTCGAACAATGATCAAGTGCGACAATTAGAGTGCAATTGCATTGTTTATTAATCCTAGATTTCACTCTAGGAGCAAGCACATCAAGATCAGATATCACTATACAAAGAGCATGATACTCAACAAGGAGGTGAGCCTAAATCTTTGCAAAACCTAGTACATGGCAGCTGACATATTTACAAAGGGATTGAATCAGAAAGCACACAAGAATTTTTGTGCTATCTTGAATCTAGAAATCAAGGCATTCAAGGATCCAGATTAACGGGGGGTGTTGGATTTCTATCCTCTCCATCCCTATCTCTCTCTCTACTAATCTAGATCCATTCAATTTTTGTTGTTGAAAATATTCTTACAGTTTGCAAAAATACAAGGATGGTCGTGACAATCTACATCGACATGACCGACATTGACTTTTCTTGACAAATGATTTTGAGCCCTGCCTTGACATCAAAGTCTTTGACTTCCACATCATCGACTTCATCAACATCGAAGTCTCTGACTTTGACCTTATACGTCATCAACCTCATCGACATCGAAGTTTTCCAAACGTCAATGTCATCTATTTGGCGTCTCACCAGTACATTTATCATAGTCGGACAGATTCTCCAACTGAATCAGATATTATCCGAGTGCAACTGTCAACAACAAGTAGTGCCTTAATCATGTTTGTAAATCACATATTAATCATTCTTTTAATCAGTTAGCCATGTAGACATATTCATCTCAGATTGATTAATCAAAAAGAAGATTAGTAACTTCATTCAGAGCGCAATTGTATCGTTTTTCTTCTCTGTTATCACAAAGTATTGTATCAAGAAGAACGCACATGATTTGTTCTGCAATCACATTGTATCTCTACACGACTAATCCATCATTGTTCCAGCAATTTAGTTTGATTAAGGCGATTGCATGATTTGAACTGATTCATACTTGTAGATTCATTGTTCTGTAGATTTTATCGTTTTATATGACTAATAGCACTACTCGATTTTCTTGCTCTAATCATTGCAATTTGTACTTATGAAATTCGGTTAATAAAAAGACCACAATGCATTTTAATTCCATCGACCAATTAAGGAAATCTGTCACGGGGCACAACATCAACAACAATATCAAGACTGAACAGTTCAAGGAAATCGACAATGGAGATAAAAATCAGTAACTTGAGCAAAGCCACCGACAAGGTACTATAAGCAAGTTATTTTCTACCATAATCGGTCCTTTGACACAATGCACATGTAGGAAATCTGGACAATGACAATTAAAGGTTCCATCAAAAACTTTCATCAATAACACCAGGTTTTGGGATGGGGGTTACAACTTTGCATAGAAGTTGAAAAAACTTTTAATTCTCAAAGCTAAAAATACAATGTTTTATCAAGTTAAAAATGCCCCGATTACTTTGGGAGAAAAGGCTCTTTTGAAGATGAACCAATTTATGTAATAAACCATGAAAATTTTTGAGAAGTCACTAAGTGCGTCAAAATTGACTACAAATATTCAGAAAACTTCATGAGGGTCATGATGACATCACAGATAGTCCACCGATAGAATAGAGACCAAACCTATGGAGAAAAAACAAACTGGAATCTAAGAATGTCATTAAATGCTAAGAATAATGCCAGGAAGCATGGAGATGGATATGGTTGAGAAAGATACTCTTGAAGGAAACCTATGAGGGAAGATTCTTGAGTCCAAGGTTCTCCCTCAATCACTCCAAGGGATGCCATGTGTAAAAAAAGGGAATGAAATATACGAGCAATAAAGGGCCTCCAACAAATTTCGGACTTGAGGAAGCAAGTCATGGCAAAGGAAGTGGAGCTTCAACATGTTCCTTCAAGGAAATGTGTGGTTGATATCTTCACTAAGGCATTCGGAAAAGACTTGTTTATGAAGCATAGAACATCACTTGGTGTACTTTCTAAATCTATTCTAAAACTAGTTGAAGAGGGAGTGTGAGAAATTGTCAACTTGTTCACATTGCTTATTTGGCATTTTTGGAGGCCAACTTGAAATCTCAAGTTAGAGATAGTTTGATAAATGTCAATAAGAGCCTAAATAGTGATTTTACTATTTTTGTTAAGTAGCCAAGTGGATGAGGTCGAGTTTGGATCCATTCTAATTAGTCAATTTTGGTACATTACATTTGGACCATGATTTCTAGGTTTTTGGCTAAGTACCTAGAAGTTCCCATTTTAGGGCATGATTGGAGTATAGGGCCAAATGACATATTGGCTGCTATAAATAGTTGTACCAGCATGGAGAACTATCTTTGGTTCTCTTATTATACATGGAGAATTCATCTTTGTTGATTCTATGTCCATCTCATGTCATTTTCTCATGTATCTTGAGTTTCTCTGTGTAGAATGTTTTTTTTTTCTTGTAGATCTTGAATCCACACGTGTGAAGGATAGTACCTTACTGATGTTGTATGGACAGGGACAATACCTTACTGTACTTTGATGTTCATGATCAGATCTAAGTGATCTATGCAAGACTAGCATGCTAAAAGTGTTGATTTCTACCTTCTGGCTATGTGTTACCCAAATAAGCCAAAGATCAAGGATCCATTAAGTGCATTTTGGATCATAAATTTTCACAGAGATTGCATGGGTTCATGCACAAGAATCAACTATATATATATATTGGGGTAGGAATTCTCATGTTGACAACTTTGGTTCAGGCTACCAATTGCTCTCTTCTCCTCAAGCATTCACATGGCATGGCTCGAAGGTTAGATCTAGGTTTGGTTGGGAGGTTTTGCTCCTACATGTCTTTGGTTGTGTTTTGCTATCCTCATCGAAGGGGTTTTCCTAGTGGTCTTTACATAAATCATTTAGAAAACAAGTGGTTGTGTCATCAAATGTATGCTTATGGATCTTGTAAGAGAAAGAATGAGATTCTCATTCATAGTGTGGAAAATTTTTATGTCTATGGCCAGTAAGTAGGATTCAGTATACTCCTAGTCTTGGATACACAGTACTCCAGTAAATCAAGTTGTTAGTTATGCCGCATCATACTGGATGTGGCCAGAAAGTAACTAATACCCTTGTGAGGCCCATGACACACTAAATGGAGTTTAGACAAGGTTTGAGACAGTGTATGCATGTGTAGAGTTATCAATAGCAATTCTATGAATAGTTGGTCCATGCTCAGGACTCTATTAGAGGTGAATCTATGTATAGGAAATTTAGGGATATGCATGGCTATGTGCCCAGGTTGCTTTTGGCTCTATATATTGAGGCCAAACTTGCCCTACTCCTCATTGTGATCATTGATTCATTGCCAGAGTTTCACTCTACATTCATGCTTCTTATTCCTTGGCTTGGGGGTGAAGCTTCTAGAGTTGATTGGTTGCTTCTACTTGGCTGGGTGGTTGCTCCATAGTGTCTTTTCCATTGTGTTTTGTCTTGTAAGCAGGATCTTAGGGAGCTTCCCTTATATTGGTATCAGAGCAAGGCTTACGAAGATTGGAGAACATGGAGAAGGGCTACCTTTCGTCGAAATTTCGGATTGGATCATTGAAATTCTCTTCCAAGGTGGATAGCAAGGGTGCAAGTGGGTGTACTATCCCGATTTTAATGTGCATGTTGCTAAGATCCATTACTCTTGGGATTTTTTGTAGTTTTATGGAGAATTGTCCTTGAAGGCCAATTTGTGATGCTTTTTGGAGCTTTTTTTGTGTGAATCAATTTTTTTGTAGATCTGAATTTTCCAGCAAGTGTACTTTCATTTTAGGGTTAATTCATGATGCATGTCGGTTCCTTCCAATAATTTATGATTCTAGGCTATGTTTTGGTCAAAATTGCTTGGTTTTTCATGCTTTTTGGCACAAAATAGATAGTAAGAACCAGAATCCAAAAGGATCAGATCAATTAGATGGTTATAATTTTATAATATGGTTTGCATGTGTTAGAGAAAGAGTTGTATGTCATGAATTTCCACTTTATTGTGATGAAAAAATCGGAAAATAGCCAAAAATTATCATTTTTGCTTGTTTTTCCATAAAGTTGGATAGTAGTTGTCTGTAAAACACTATGTAGAGCATGTAAAGAGGTGAACCAATGTCTTTTGAAACTATCCCTGAAGTTAAAACAAAGAATTCCAGCAATTGAACTTGTAGGAAGTCATAAAAGTTCAAAAAATGACCATTTTTGGTGATTTTTGGGGGATGGATCTCTCCAAATCCATAAGGAGATCATTTTGGAGTTATTATAGCATGATTAGCATTCCTTTTTACCTTTCCAACAAGCTATCAGACCTATAAATTGATGGCCGGTGGCTTATGCACCATCTCCATCAAGTTTGAAGCTATTTTGACTTCTACAAATCAAGAAATCTTCGTTCTCAGCCTATATTGCATCTTAGGATCAGTATGAATGCTTCATGGAAGTCTAATTGATTGTTTAAGACTGTTGGTAGCATCAATTTTGGGCTAGGATGGGTGTTTGCATGTTTATGCATAATTTTGCCTTGTGGTAATGCGCCCTACTATAGTTTTTCTGACACTTTGATCTCTCACGTGTGAAGTCTAGGTGGCAGGCTGATGTGGCAAGCATCTTGTTCACTTGGTCTCCCTCTGTACTGTGCTTTACAACACCCAATTTGGTGTCCTGTAGCCAAAGTTATGATCATTTGAAATTTTGCAGTTTTGTGAGTAAAATTGGCAAGATTTAAAATTGTTCTGATTGCATGCCAATCATTCCCCTAATTTGTAGTACTGTGCTTGCATGGATTGGTTGCATGTTGATTCTCAGAGTGATTCTGATATGCATGAGGGATTTACAATCAATTTGAGTGGTCATACGCATGTGCTCTGGCAGTTGGATCACAAATCAGTGATATTGGTTGACAAATTCCGTAAAACTGAAGTTTACGTAAAAAAATTCGCAATGACGTTTGTGACTGATGTAGTGTGTTCTGCATGCCAGTTTGACATTGGGTTAGTAACATTAGAAATCGGACAGTGTTTCAATTTTTTCGATTTCGATTGCCTTTTATACTAACAGTATTTTTCTCAGAATTTTCAAATTTTCGAAAAAATCAAAATTTCGGTAATTTTTTTCGTTATCTATGAAATCAGTTTAGATTAGTGAATCGATTATACTGAGTTTATCAATCAGAATTGATCACGGTATTTTCACTAAGTCTAAATTATTTCCCGGAGATAGATAAGTTAAAATTGACAGAAAGAACCGCAATGAAATTGCTGATAGATTTTACGGTTCTGTCATTTTTTTAATTTTTAGAGTTGGGAACTCCCAGATTGAAAGTTAAAATTTAAATTTTTTTTCTTTTTTTGTTGAATTTCAATTTGGTAAAAATTTGAAATCAGTTACTTGTCTAATAGTTTTCTAATCGATGTTGATCGCTAGAAATCAGTCAAGTGAACGTTTGTGCAAGATACTCGTTGAATTTGATTAAAATCATCAAGCAATATGAAATGAACAGATTGAATGAGTGCATTATTATTCTTTATCTAGACAGTAAATCTGACAGGATACGATTCAAGAATTACTGAAATCCTATTGATGGGATTTCCATTCATGTAATTTCATATTCTGTGTTTGGATAGATTTTGTCAATAGTAACGGAGTATTGTCAAACTAGTCAATAAAAAGAAAAAACAGTCCAATTCTTATTGAAAAATTTGTACTTATAGGAATTACATAACTGATTTCATTTCCAGTAAAATTCTATGTTGATTTTAATTCAAAAGATCAAACTACTACTGTTTCACATACTAGTAAATGATTTTTGATATATCAGATATTCAGCCCAGGTATAGGATGGAAATGAAATTGTTTTAGACTTTTTCTTACAATAATTAATTTTTAATCATTTACTAATGTCGTTACGTCTTCTGGGTACCTTAGTTGACATAGATTTTTAGGGAACTAAAAATTCTAAGGAGGGAAGAAGAGTGGACATCAGAGGTAGTAAGTGTGATCGGGAAATGTGTTTTGCAATTAGGATTTTGTGTAAATCCCAGTAAATAATTGCCTGATGCTGGTTATTAATTTCATAGATAGAATTTATTCAGTTGAATTCGTAATCGATATCTTTGTAACCATTGAGTTATCCGCGATTTTGGATGTCAATTGTGATGTTAGAAGTGGAATTTGACTTAGAATTTGCTTCGCACAGGAACACAGATCATGCTACACAGTAACACAGACAGAAAACACTCTCCACAGCAAGCTCACATAGCAACTGTATTTCTCAAAATGAAATTACACTTTACATATAGTTGTTCACTCAGGCAACCCATGCATGACCCAGGTTGTCATTGGCGGGACGCGTGTCCCATCAACTTGCCTCGTGGCAAGGCCAACTGATCCTTATCCACTGATAGGACCCACAGTACAATAACACCATGATTCTACTTTGATTCTAACTCTCTCCCTTAAGGTAGAGTCTACTTTTTATACAGTCATATACATAGCTTTAAAGTCAACAAACTTTAAGTACAGAAAGCTTTGATCTAGACTTATCAAACTTTTCTCCAGTAAGTGGCTTAGTGAAAATATCAACTAGTTGTTTTTTTGTGCTACAATGAACAGCATGAATTTCACGACTTAGCAGCCTCTCATGTATGAAGTGATACTAAATCTCAATGTGTTTAGTTCTCGCATGGAACACTGGATTCTTTGCTAACTGAATGCCACTCTAACTGTCGCTATGTAAAGTTGTGGGATTTTTCTGCTTCATGCCAATTTCTTCCAAGATTTGTCTCAACCATATAGCTTCCTGTGCTGCACTACACATTTCCTTATACTCTGCTTCTGTGGTGGAAAGAGCAATTGTACTTTGCTTCTTACTAGACCAGGAAAAGCAACTACCACAAAATTGGAATATATACCCGGTGGTGGATCTACGATCATCATAGTCACCTCCCCAATCCGCATCCACATAGCCACACAATTCAGGTAAACCATCATGCTTCATGTAAATCAAGCTATACTCTGAAGTGCCTTTCACATAACGCAAAATGCGTTTAGCTGCCTTCCAATGCATTTTCGTAGGTGCTGCCATAAACTGACTTACAATGCCAACAACATAGCATATATCCGACCTAGTCGTGGTAAGGTAAATCAAGCTCCCTAACTGTCTATACAGCGTAGCATCAAATGACTGTGACTCATCAAGCTTAGAAAGCTTTTTACCTGGTCCAATAGGAGTGTTTACTGGTTTGCAATCCTGCAACCTAAACCTGTGTAGCAGCTCTTTGACATACTTCACCTTTGTTAAACCCACTTCATGTCCTTTTTGCCACACTTCTACTCCAAGGCAGTAATGTATCAGGCTGAGATCTATCATCTCAAATTGTTCCATGAGGTCTTTCTTGATCATGTCTATCATCTCTTGATTATTTCCCATAATAATCAAGTCATCAACATAAAGAGCAATCAAAGCAACCATACCATCAAAGCATAAGACATATAGATTTGGATCAGAATGTGTTTTCACCATCCCCTTTGAATGAAAGTAGGCATCAATCCTGCTATATCACGCATGTGGTGCTTGTTTAAGACCATAAAGTGCTTTCTTCAAGCGACATACTTTATTTTCCTGTCCCTTCGTTACAAAACCTTCAGGTTGATCCATGAACACTTCTTCTTCTAACTCACCATTTAGAAAAGCAAATTTCACATCCATCTGATGCAAAGGCCAACCAAAATGTGAAGCTAAAGCAATAAGTAGACATAGAGTATTCCACTTACAAACCGGCGCAAAGGTCTCCTCATAGTCGATGCCTTTATTTTGTGCGTACCTTTTGATCACCAATCTTGCTTTGTGCTTTGCTATACTTCCATCTGCATGCTACTTAGTCCTGTATACCCATTTGCAACCAATGGGTTTCTTGCCAACTGGTGGTTCTACTAAGTCCCATGTGCTATGCTTATCAATTGACTCCATCTCCTCTCCCATGGCCTTGACCCAAATGTCATCATCCTTCACTTCACCATAAGTCAAAAGTTCTTTGCTTTTAATAATGCTAGATAAGAGAGCATAAGTTGCTTCATACCTTTCAGGTAGTGTCTTCTCTCTTGTTGATCTTCGTAGCTCTCCCTGGTTAGATGATTCTGGAAAGTCATCTATGTCCAACAATCTCTCAAACCACTTAGGGAGCTTCCTGTCAGGTGATCGGATTCTTGGTGAAAATGTATCCCATGGTACATCCTTCTCCTTGCGTTTGTCACCTGCAACTTCAATCCTTCTTGCACCAAAAGGTTTGTCCCTACCTCTCCAACCTATTTCTTGAGGTTGAGTGATAGTATCTTGAGATGTATCCTCATGTTCATCACTCGGAAGGTCAATGAATGGATCATCATCAGCTGGTATCCTTACTATACCATCTTTCCCACTAGATGTGTCTATCTTCTCAGCATTCTCGTCTTCATACATCTTGGATTCATCAAAGATAACATCACGGCTTATATGGATTTTGTTTTCGACTAGATCAAAACATCTATAGCCCTTCACACGATCATCATATCCTAGGAATATGCACTTGATAGATTTTACATCAAGTTTACGTCTCACTTCCTTAGGAATGTGTACAAAGACCTTACATCCAAAGATTCGCAAGTGGTTCACCTTTGGCTTCTTCTTCGTGAATGCTTCCTTAGGTGTTATCTTTGGCATGGCAATGATAGCACTTCTATTTTGAAGATAGACTGCCGTGCTACATGCTTCTGACCATAAATCTTTTGGTAGTTTCATCTCAGCTAGCATTGATCTGGCACTTTCCACAATCGTACGATTCTTGTGCTCAGCTACATCATTGAGAGCAGGAGTATGAGCTTGCGTAAATTGTCTTTTAATCCCAAATTGATCACAAGGATCATTGAAGTCATTAGACTTGTACTCACCTCCACTATCTAATCTTAGGACTTTGATCTTTCTACCTGTCTGATTTTTGACCAATGCTTTGAAGCTCTTGAAGTTATCAAATGCATCTGATTTTTTCTTCAAGAAGTAGATCCACGTCTTACGTGATATATCATCAATAAAGGTCATGAAATAGAAGGCTTTACCTAAGGACATGGTCCTCATAGGCCCGCATAAATCTGTGTGGATTAAATCCAGGATGTTCTTTGCTCTTGCAACACCCCCTTTATTGAACTTCTCTCGATGCTGCTTCCCATATACACAAGATTCGCACATCAATTTCAAGTGATCTTCTATGGTAGGCAATCCTGAATTTTCTCATCAAACTGAGGCTTCCCAATTTCAAGTGACCAAGCCTCTTATGCCACAACTCAGTTTGCGATGGAATGGACAATACAAGTCCATGTTGTCCCTTAATTGTAGCATTCAACCTGTACAATTTTGTATTGGGCTCTCTTACTCCATCCGCAATAACTTTGAACTTTTGGCTCACATCCTTCACAAAGCAACGATCATGGGCAAATTCTACTTTCAACTTTTGATCAGTAATGACTCCAACATAAAGTAGATTTTTCTTCAAACCTCCCTGATCATCCTGTTTTTGCCATCAGGTAGTTGGATTGAAATGGTGCCTATCCCCTTGATCTTGCACACCTCACCATTTGCTTGTGAAACAGATGTTCCATAATCCAACACCTTCAAACTACTGAACCAATTCTTGTTGCTTGTCATGTGTCTTGTGGCTCCTGAGTCAATATACCATGCTTGATCATCTTGATTAGATGACAATGCAGATATGAAGATGCTAGAGTCTTCAATCTCACCCTCATCGACAAGGTTACCTGCTTGTTTTGGTTTCCCCTTGCCTTGTTCCGCCAGGAATTTGCAACATTCACTCTTCCAATGGCCCTTTTTACCACAATTGAAGGACTTGCCTTTCTTCTTAGTTTTACTGGAAGATCCCTCATCCTCCTAAGACTTGGCAAATTGCTGCTTAGACTTCTTCTTGCCTTTGCCCTCGCCTTGTTTTTGGCGTGTCGCAAGTGCCTGATCGTCAGTATTTTGACGTCTAGCTTTCACTTCTCGTCGTTGTTCTTCCTACATCAAGATTTCTGTGAGTTCGTCAAAGATTGGCAATCTTTCTCTTGATGCTATTCTGCTCACAAACATCTGATAGGGTTCTGCAATGCCGCACAATGCATTGTGCACCAGCTCCACATCACGTAAGCGCTCACCAATAGAATGCAGTTCATCTCTCATTGTCTTGATTCTGGTCATGTACGTCTGAATGTGCTCTCCTTGCTCCATGCAGGCACTATTCAGCTTTGACTTCAGAAACATGATTCTTGACGGATTTGACGTCTCGAACTGCTCCTTTAGCACATCCCATGCCTGTCTGGGTGTAATAGCATCACAAATGTGGGTAACGATGTGATCCTTCACTGACAAGTTAATGAAGGTCAAAGCTTTCCTCATCTTTTTGTCGAATACTTTGATGTCTGCTGTGAAAAATTGTCAACTAGTAGTATTTTCCTAACTTGAGATTTTGTAGGCCTATGGCCAAATAAAAGTTAGAGATAGGTTCATACATGTATGTAGAGGCCCAAAGTATGTGTACACTACTTTTGAGGTCACATTAATTAGAGGAGGTCGAGTGTGGAGCTCTTCTATTGGCTCATAATTTGGTGCATTCCTATTTGACCAAATTTCTAGGTATATGGGTGAATCCTATTGGACCCCAATTTTAGCCTATCATAAGACAAGTGGCCAAGAGGCACTATGGCTGCTATAAATAGCCATCTCCACGAGTATGTACACATCTCATTTTCATTCTATTGAATGAATGTTATGCTCTTTGAAGGTCCATCTTCTTCTCTCTCACTTTTTTGTTCATATCTTGCATTCTAGCCACTAGAATTGTGATTTCTTTGTTGCTATGGCTTCACACGTGTGAAATGCAGGTTGTAGGCTCTGAAGTACGGACAGGGACAGCAAGTTTCTGTTTGTGGAAGCTTATGATCAGATTTTGATGTTTAGTTGATGTTTAGTATGCTTAACATCACAATTTCTATCATTTTTTCAATCTAGATGTGCATAACTTCCATGGCCAAGATCTTTATGAAACTTTAGCATCTTTTGGATCTGAGTTTTTCACATGGTATCAGAGCATTAGGCGGCCAAATGTGCAGGTTTTGCCAGATTTAGAAGAGATTTGTGGGCGAGTTTGCTTTTGTAGCATTCCAATCAAGTTTCTAGCTAAAAATCTTGTTGATTTATGTGTAGAAATTGGATCTTTGTGATCAAAACATCATTTGTATGCATTTCAATTGAAGTAGGGCGAATTCCCTCTATACTTATCAGAATAAGGAGACAAAAATTGTTTTGGAAAGAGGGAGATGCAAGATCCAACAAGATCCTATTAGTTTTCCATTCTAGCATATAGTTTTTTGATTCAATTTCTTGCTTCTTCATGTCAAAAACTTCAAAATTGATGTAACCCTCTGATTTTCAGTTTGCTGAATGATTCAAGAGTGTATTTCAATCTTAGGAGTGAGGGAAAAGCAAGTATATTGAGGTTTGGTCTTGGTTTGATCAAGAAATCATAAAACTAGTGGCTAAAATTGAGAAAAAAGTGAGGAAAAGAGAGAAAAAGTAAGGTTTTAGGTTCCAAATCTTTGTGATTTCTTCTTGTGTTTCATTTGTTGATTCAAGAGAGTGCTTAGTGCATTGGAACAGGTCAAAGATCAGAGATCAATCATTGCAACATGGCTACAAATGGAGGCTACATGTTGGAAAGCAATGATAGGCTTACCTCCCTCAACTATTCTACTTGGAAAGTAAGGATGGAGTCTTTGCTTGAGATGAATGAGTTGATGGATATTGTTGTAGGTGTGGAGGAGAGACCTTTGGCACCTCAAGAACAATTGAGGTATGACAAGAGGGCAAAGAAAGCCCTTCACATGATCAAGATGAATGTGACAAATGAGCTTATCAAAGAGGTTGGTAAGTGCACATCATCTAGTGAAGCTTGGGAAGCCTTGAAGAAGGTTTATGAATCCAAGTCTACTTCTAGAGTGTTGACTTTAAGAAGGCAAATCTTTTCTTGTATGCAAAAGAAGAGTGAGAGTGGACATGCTTTTGTTTTGAGAGTTAAAGCATTGAATGATGAGTTAGCATGCATTAATGATGGCATAAATAATGAGGAGCTTGTTCAAGTGATTCTCAATGGCTTGTTGGATGATCATGCTAATCTTGTTCAAAGTTATGCTATCCAAAAATGTTTACCAAGTGTTGGAGACTTGCAAGAGGTCTTGTTGGCTGAAGAATTCAGGTTGCAAGCAAGAGTGGGAGCATCTTCTACATCTCAAGGAGGAGAAGAGGAGGCAATGTTCTCTAAAGGCAAGTTCAAGGGCAAAGGTAAAAGCAATTGGTCTAAAGGGCAAGACCAAGGTGAGCACTCTACTTTTGGCAAAAAGAAGGATAGATCTAAGCTAAAATGTTTCTATTGTGGAGTCAAAGGGCATTTTGCTAGTGATTGTTTCAAGAAAAAGAGGGATCAAGGGGAAAAGCAAACCAATCTAACTATTGATGAGGGTGGGGATGAGCTTCTTTCAAATGATGCTTTTGTTATGTCATCTTGCTTGTTGGCTAATCATGGAGACATTGATCCTTGGTGGATTGATAGTGGAGCCACTTCTCATATGACATATCATAAAGAGTATTTTTCATCTTTAATGGCATTTGATGGTGATAGGAAGGTAATCTATACCGCAAATGATGGTGAGTGTGCAATCAAGGGGATTGGCACAATTCCTATTTCACTTTCTACAAATAGGAATATAGAATTGAAAGATGTTTTGCTCATTCCATCCATTACCAAGAACTTACTTAGTGTAAGCCAAATGCTTGACAAAGGATTCAAAGTTGAGTTTGATGGTGATGCTTGCTTGATCAAAAAGGGGTGTAGTATCATTGCAAAAGGGAAAAGGCAAGGGAAATTGTTCAAGCTTGATGCATGTGTTGTTGCTAACCAAGTTGGATGCATGGCAAATGAACAAATGTCAATTCAAGAGGTATGGCATAAAAGGATGGGACATCTCAACTACAAGGCCTTGGAGGTAATAGCCAAAAAGGAGGTAGTAAGGGGACTTCCCAAGTCTCTTACTTGCTTGAATCATGTTTGTGAAGAATGTGCTTTGTCTAAATCACATAGATTGCCATATACTAGATCTATATCTAGATCTAAGATGCCTTTTTCTCTCTTGCATTCGGATATTCATGGTGTTACTACAATTAGCAATGGAGGTGCTAAGATGTATGTAACTTTCATTGATGATTTTAGTAGATTTTGTTGGGTTTATCTACTAAAGAGCAAGGATGAGGTGTTTGATGTGTTTGTCAAGTTCAAAGTTGCTATTGAGACTCAATTTACAACCAAAATCAAATGCTTGAGGAGCGACAATGGTGGTGAATACATTTCTAACAAATTCAAAGCCTTTTGTGATGAGCATGGGATCAAGAGGGAGTACACATGTCCAAGAACACCACAACAAAATGGAGTGGCCGAGAGGAAGAATAGAACCTTGTGTGAGAGTGTAAAGGCAATGAGATTGAATGCTAATCTTCCTAAACCTTTTTGGAGTGATGCTTTGTTGTGTGCAAATTTCCTTTGCAATAGATGGCCAAGTGTTGTATTGGAAGGAAAAACCCCTTTTGAAGCTTTGTTTGGTATGAAGCCTAATGTCAAGTTTCTAAGAACTTTTGGATGCATTTGCTACTTCAACATTACTCTTGATGATAGAACTAAGGAGGATCCATCTTCAAGAAAGGGCATTTTTGTTGGTTATAGTGAAGTAAGCAAAGCATATAGGATTTATGTTCCTTCAATCAAGAAAGTGTTCACAAGTAGGGATGTCATTTTTGATGAAAGTAACATTCCAAAAGTTGTTTCAAGTGATGATGGTGTTGTTGCAACTAATGTGCTTGATGACAATGGAGTTGATGACACATTGGATGTGGATGTTGAAGAAGCCTCTTCAAGTCAAATTCCAAGGAGAACTCCAAGGCATAAAGTGAAACCCTCAAGGCTCACTTATGATGGCAAAGGTAAGCAAGTGGTGGATGGATCCAACTATGCTTTCCTAACTTCTTTTGATGTACCTTCATGTGTAGATGAAGCAAGGCAAGAAGAGGAATGGATCCAAGCAATGGATCTTGAGTTTGAAGCACTTATGAAGAACAACACATGGAGATTGGTGGAGCTTCCAAAGGGCAAAAGTGCAATTGGATGCAAATGGATCTTCAAGGTAAAGACAAATCAAGATGGATCTATCAACAAGTTCAAGGCAAGGTTGGTGGCTAAAGGTTATGCTCAAGAGCATGGCATTGACTATGAGGAAACCTTTGCACCCGTGGCAAAGATGGTGAGCATAAGAGTAATCATTTCCCTTGCAACTCTTTATGGATGGGATCTTTGGCAATTAGACATTTCTAATGCTTTCTTGAATGGTGATCTTGAAGAGGAAGTCTACATGGAGCAACCCGAGAGCTATGTTTCTCATAGCAAGCCTAATCATGTGTGTTTTCTACAAAAAAGTTTGTATGGTCTTAAGCAAGCACCAAGGAGTTGGTATGCTAGGCTTAACTCTTTTCTACTTTCTCAAAACTTCACTATGAGTGAGTATGATCATTCACTTTACTTTAGAATTAGTGCTAATGATGTTACAATCCTTCTAATTTATGTGGATGACATTATTTTAAGTGGAGGGAACAAGGAAGATATAGAAGATATCAAGAAAGCACTAAAAAAAGGAATTTGAAGTGCATGATCTTGGTCTTTTGAGCTATATCTTAGGAATAGAAGTAATTAGAACTTCTCAAATCACTTTTATTTCACAAGAGAAGTATGCTATTTCTATTCTCAATAGATTTCATATGGTAGATGCAAATCCTATTGATACACCTATGGAATCACATGTAAAGCTAACTATAAGAGGTAATGAAAGATCCTTCGAGGACATTACTCTCTATAGGAAGCTAATAGGTTCTCTTATATATCTAACCATCACAAGACCTGATTTATCTTATTGTGTTGGTAGATTAAGCCAATTCATGCAAGATCCTAGCATAGAACATTGGAAACTAGGAAAGAGGATCTTGAGATACATCTCGGGAACAAAAGATTTTGGCATTGTTTATAGAGGATCATCACCTAACTTATTTGGTTTTTCAGATTCAGATTTTGCAGGAGACCTTATGGATAGAAAATCCATAAATGCACATGCTATTTTCATAGGTGATGGAGCTATCTCATGGATGTCGAAGAAACAAGCAACTATATCACTTTCTTCTAGTGAGGCCGAGTACAAAGCTTTGACATCATGCACAAAGGAGATGGTGTGGATCAAGAGGATGATTATGGAGCTTCATTTGCTGGATTTTTCAGAGAGTCCAATCATCTTTTGTGACAACCTTTCAGCCCAAAGTCTAGCAAGCAATCCGGTTTTCCATGCAAGGAGCAAACATATCGAGGTGGCTTACCATTTTGTGAGAGAACAAGTGTTGGCAAAAGAGATCAAGCTTGAACATGTCCCATCAAAGGAATGTGTGGCTGATATCTTTACCAAAGCATTGGGAAAGGACTTATTTTTCAAGCATAGAACAAGTCTTGGTGTACTTTCTAAATCTATGCTAAAACTAGTTGAAGAGGGAGTGTGAAAAATTGTCAACTAGTAGTATTTTCCTAACTTGAGATTTTGTAGGCCTATGGCCAAATAAAAGTTAGAGATAGGTTCATACATGTATGTAGAGGCCCAAAGTATGTGTACACTACTTTTGAGGTCACATTAATTAGAGGAGGTCGAGTGTGGAGCTCTTCTATTGGCTCATAATTTGGTGCATTCCTATTTGACCAAATTTCTAGGTATATGGGTGAATCCTATTGGACCCCAATTTTAGCCTATCATAAGACAAGTGGCCAAGAGGCACTATGGCTGCTATAAATAGCCATCTCCACGAGTATGTACACATCTCATTTTCATTCTATTGAATGAATGTTATGCTCTTTGAAGGTCCATCTTCTTCTCTCTCACTTTTTTGTTCATATCTTGCATTCTAGCCACTAGAATTGTGATTTCTTTGTTGCTATGGCTTCACACGTGTGAAATGCAGGTTGTAGGCTCTGAAGTACGGACAGGGACAGCAAGTTTCTGTTTGTGGAAGCTTATGATCAGATTTTGATGTTTAGTTGATGTTTAGTATGCTTAACATCACAATTTCTATCATTTTTTCAATCTAGATGTGCATAACTTCCATGGCCAAGATCTTTATGAAACTTTAGCATCTTTTGGATCTGAGTTTTTCACATCTGCTTCATTTGGCGGCCTTCTCTCATCACCTGTGATGACTTCCCACACGTCTTTCTCCATCAGTATGTTTTTCATTTTGAATTTCCACACTGCATAGTTGGAAATCCCGTCCAATTTGCTACTTTCACTCAAAATGGACTCTCCCATGTTTGCCATCACAAAATTGCTTGAAACTTCTGCCTTAGGCTAAGAACAGTATGCCGAGGTCAACAATGATGTCAGAAGTTGAAAATAATGACCTGCACTTTTTCCTTTACCAGGCCACTTGTCGCTTTTCCACCAATTTGAAAGCCAAATCGGCGTCGCCTTCCGAAATGCACTCATTCGTCAACTCCCAACAACGTGCCCAATGGAATGGTGAAATCATTGCTGGCATACTTCGAACACTTTTTCCACTGCAATCACTCTGTTTTGCTATACCGTACTTGCAGATACAGTTTGGGTGTCCTTCGTTTGGAGGTTATAGCCTTTCGTTTGGGTCAAAACGGGCAAAGGACCCAAAAATAGGGACTTTTCTAGCTTTTGAACTGTTTATTCACCTTGAAGAAACTCCACTCTTCACTTGTGAAGGGACCCAACTTAACTTTCAGTATGGAAATTTTTAATGAAGTTGAAGGCCAGAATGCACTTCACTTCTTCAGGGCCCTGTTCAAAGATTACATTGTACATATAGTTGTTCACTCAGGCAACCCATGCATGACCCAGGTTGTCGTTGGCGGGACGCGTGTCCCGTCGACTTGCCTCGTGGCGAGGCCAACTGATCCTTATTCACTGATAGGACCCGCAGTACAGTAACACAATGATTCTACTTTAATTCTAACTATCTGATATGTTGATTACATTGGATCTGTTAGTGTCAGAAGCTTGTCCCTAAATTTGATGCATTAGTAGGGGATTCGAAGTTTGTCAATAACTAGAAAGATTCAGAGTGTAATAGTGAACCATGTTAACTCTTTTGCTTAGATCACAAGTTCAGATGTGGATTTGTGGTATCCATCTGATAGGCATGCCAGCCATCCAAATAAATGGATTCTCCAGCGTTTGGGAACAAGAGATAATTTTTTATAGTGATTGTAGGATAGCTAGATAATCAATTGATCTCTAGAATATCAGATAAGGCGATAAAGGGTTTTCTGGAAGGAAACGCTGATGGTATGGGACATCAATAATTTTGGAAAGGAAATTCTAGGACTGTAAAGATCTGATGATCAATGGTGTGTTTTAGTACCTAGTCGCGATATGGGAAAGAAGAAAACCATTCGATCAAATGTGGGATATTTTGAAAAACTTAGAGGTTTAATCTAGATCCCAATGTGGTATCTCATTATTTACAAAATCAGAGGCCCTCAAATCTATTTCTTGCTTTTTTGATTAATCCTTTACTTCTTAGTAAATTCTTGAATATAAGACATCAGACTAGTTTATATGAATTCTTTCTAGCATGAAGTTATTCTTCTGAAAGACTGTTATGTCATATAAATTACTACTTTTGTGAATAGACTTGGAATTTAGATAAATTCTAAGGTTAAAATGTTTCAATTTCTTAAACCTAGAATATCTCTGTTGCATAAATGGATTTCGATGGAATAGTAGTTTCTATCACTCAGATTGGAAATACTTGAAGGAGAAGTCTTGTTTGTAATAGCGTGAATCCTTTAATGGAAGTACTTATTACCGACTTTTCTTGGATTTAGATATTTTCATATATCATCTTTCCAGTTAACTTTTATTGAAATTTATAATTTCTTTAAAAGGAGGGGTGAAATGGTGGGATAAAATTCTATTTGGGAGTCTGTGGATTGCATAGTTTTTGGAGAAGAACCAACTGTGGTATAGAAATCAGATTTTTCTAGAAGTAATTTAGGATAGATTCAGAGTAAGATGCCTAATTGGAACTTTTCGAATAAGAGAAATTCTCTAGAGATTGTGTGGACAATCTAGATCTAGAATAAGTTTGATATTTGAATCATTATCTATTAGTATTATAGTAAAAGGTCAAAGGTTACTAATTCCATTTTGATTGGAATAGAAGTAAGTTTGATCAAAATATAAGTCTGAAAGTTTTGTATTGGATCAACCTAATCTTAGTTTTAGTACTAGTATTAGAGAGGGGTTGATTAGTGGGAGAAATAAAGTAATTAGAGGTAAGTGAGATTAGAAAACTATTGAGAGTGAATGTTATTCATCTCAGAGATTTTCCGGATATGTTATTTACTCATGAGAAATAGAAAATATTTTGTAGCTGAGTTACAAGATCTCAGTGAGATATGTGAGTAACATATGTGGGTTTTGGAGGAATCTACTAGGTAAGAATGTGTTTATGTACTAGGTCATAGTGAGATTATTCTCATATGTGCACGATTAATCTTGTATGAATCTAGTGTGTAATCCTAGTTACTAAGGTTATATGGTGCCGGCGAACATAAGCATATGATCAAGTATTGTCTTGACAGATACTTGCAGAGTTAACAAATCTTTGCATAAAAGATTTATGGATTAACTTATAAATGATTTCGATCAGTGTGATGTGGATTCACCAGGAACTGATGGTTTTTTATTTATATTGCTTGTAAGACACATGATTAGTGAATCATTTGGGTTCATCAGTTAAAATTATGTGCATTGGATATACATTATTCTTGGGATAGAGTATTCCTTAGTTAAGGATGGGTCTCAGCTCATTAGTGATTGTATTCCAGAGAGCTCAGTTGGATAATGCGTCATAATGAATCCAAGAATAATAATTGAATTGATATCCAGCAGGGCTTTGGGTATCTAGATTTGATTCTAGATTGTAATCTAAAGTTTTTGTAGTTGAAGATGATTGTCACTGTTGTATGCTTTCTGTCTTTAATTACCAGTTGTTTAAAGAACTTGAATCTCAATTAAGGAATCATGTTATGAAAGTATTCCTAAATCCAGTATTTTCTTAATGGAAAGATTTTGGAATGACTCTTACTTTTCCTGAGTTATGTGGAACATATACTCTAGTATTCTGTAAATGATTAAGTTTGATTTTGATTCCAGGAAATTATGATTGACGAATCATACGAATCTAAATATTTATGATTGACGGATCATAAATAGATACTTAATTATTGTCAGAGGATTATAAGAAATGGTGATGATTCTTAAGTGTGATACTTAATTCTTGATCTATTAATTGAGTAATAATTCAGATCAGTGTTTTGAATCTCTTTACTCCAATATTATTGAGAACCTATGGATCTCATAGATATCCTCACAAGATACGTATTTTATTTGTCGAGAATTTAATTTATCTAGTGGATGTTATTCTACTATAGTTTATGGTTTGTAGATGCTTGAGTACAGTTCTTCATTTGAATGGGATCTCCAGTTATCATAGGAGACAGACAAGTCTATTAAGATGAATGAATGCTATTTTCTTGTATTTGGTGCTATAAAGGAGCATTTAACTCAACAAAGTATCTGGGATACTCAAAGTTGAGTTTTAATCATTCTATATCTTAATGATTATCCTAAAGATTCTAATTGAATGAATTATCATATCTTAGAATTTGGATTCTAAGGATATTTGTACTTAAAAGCTCATGAATTATCTATCAGAGTTGTGGATAATTTTAGACTATAATTATTATTATTTTATTATTTCTTTAGCTTTAATCTCTTAAGTTAGGTTATTTCATCCAGTGTTTCATGTAAATGCTTTACATGAAAGTGATGTTACTAGCTTATAATGAATATAACCCAGATGAAAAATTTATTGCTTGGTGTACTTTTTCAAACCCGAGTTGTACTCTAGTATAGAGATTATCACTTGGAAAATAGGATCAGAGTCTGAGTACTTGTTTGATGTGAAAGTTAGAATAAGGACAATGATTTTCTAGGTTGATATTTAAAGTTAAAAGAACTGTTCCTATTATTCTTTCCTGTTTAGAGAGCTTCTAAGGATAGAAGCAGTTTAAGGAGGGAAGAATGTTATGTCCATAGCCAGTAAGTAGGATTCAGTATACTTCTAGTCTTGGATACACGATACTCCAGTAAATCAAGTTGTTAGTTATGCCACGTCATACTAAATGTGACCCGAAAGTAACTAATATCCTTGTGAGGCCCAGGACACACTAAATGGAGTTTAGACAAGGTTTGAGACAGTGTATGCATGTGTAGAGTTATCAATAGCAATTCTATGAATAGTTGGTCCATGCTCATGACTCTATTAGAGGTGAATCTATGTATAGGAAATTTAGGGATATGCATGGCTATGTGCCCAGGTTGCTTTTGGCTCTATATATTGAGGCCAAACTTGCCCTACTCCTCATTGTAATCATTGACTCATTGCCAGAGTTTCACTCTACATTCATGCTTCTTATTCCTTGGCTTGGGGGTGAAGCTTCTAGAGTTGATTGGTTGCTTCTACTTGGTTGGGTGGTTGCTCCATAGTGTCTTTTCCATTGTGTTTTGTCTTGTAAGCAGGATCTTAGAGAGCTTCCCTCATAAAAATTGTGTCGTTTTATTTTGTGAGGCAATTTGTAAACTTCTCATGAGATTAAGTGAATCATCCACAAAGGGGAAACTTACATCCTTGAGCAAGTATGTCGCCTCAATAAGATCTAGATAGCTTTTGATTACAAGATTAGATCTATCATGCAAAAAGTTCATAGTTTATGGACTAGTCAAGCTAGTATGCAAAATCTTGGCAATCAACACTTTTGCCTATTTCATGATTTTCATCTTCATGGTCATGTAGCGGCCTAGTTCACATGTCACGCATCAATTTGTTCCCAAGAAAATAGTGCTTCCCTTGTGAAGTTAGCTTGAAACTCTTCTCCTCCTACTCTAACCACACCTAATTAACCACAAGCAAGAGAGCAAAAATAGTATACAAAGGATGGAGGTGCTTACATCCTACACTCTCTGATCTCTTGGAAATCAAAAACAACATGCAAAAACAAGAAGAAGCAAATGGAAAGCAAGAGCAAGATACAAAAATGAGAGAGAGAGAGAGAGAGAGAGAGAGAGAGAGAGAGAGAGAGAGAGAGAGAGAGAGAGAGAGAGAGAGAGAGAGAGAGAGAGAGAGAGAGAGAGAGAGAGAGAGAGAGAGAGAATGTTCACTGTAAGTGTCGACAGAATCTCCTCCTCCTATTGAACATGAAAATATGGTACAAGGGCTAATCGCCTACC
The DNA here is from genome assembly GCA_029204225.1 of Diphasiastrum complanatum. Classification (NCBI taxonomy): domain Eukaryota; kingdom Viridiplantae; phylum Streptophyta; class Lycopodiopsida; order Lycopodiales; family Lycopodiaceae; genus Diphasiastrum; species Diphasiastrum complanatum. The sequence goes on from CM055104.1 coordinate 41,461,841, forward strand.
AACATATGTACAAGGAGTATTTTTGGCATAGGACACCCAAAACTCAAGATTAAGGCCTATTGACTATTCAAACAAAAATCATTTCACATGCTGACTTCTTTCCTTGGATCTTGAGCCCCTATTAGAGAGTGAGAGAGCTCGTTTTACTCTTAGTTTTGTGAGAGATTGAGTGATTCTACACTTAGACTTTTTTACATCTTCTTTCTCTACCCGAGAGCTACATGTATTTCTCTCTCTACCCAAGACCAAGCCTATTCCATACTTAGTTTTTTTCATCACAAGTTGCCTTTGAATGAGTATGATGAGTGGTGAATGCATGATGCACGTTTAATGTGCTCTTGCCTTAGAATTGTCAAGCTACATTTATTCTATCTTGTTGGTGCTAGATCTATGTGCAATCACACACACCTAAGGAGATCATTCACATTGTTTGGTCCTCACACATGTGAAAAGTACACAATTTGCACTCTACATTCAGCTGCATGTATGCCTTCATGTGATGACAATGAATTCAATCAAAGAATCTTATTGCTTTCAGTTATATTGTCAATATGAATGCACTCATATCTTTCTCATCGTGTTTTATAATATTCTAAATCTATTTTGATGACTAAATATTGGTGAATGCCAATGCTTCCGTGACCTCCACTCTTTGATTATTTGTTGTTTTTGTCTACATGATCAAAATCTGGTAGGCATAGTACATGCATTGAGGAAAGACTTCATAGCCCGTTGTCTCGTGTTCCATGTTTCTCTCTTTCTTCATGCCCTAAACCATGGAACAAATATGCAATATTTTGTGATTGCTTATCTTTTCATTCACTACAGCTATGTAGTTAATCATGTCATTTTCATTTGTTCTTGTCTTAAACCCTAGCTCAATGCAATGTTTTGTAACCAACCATTTATTGTTTGTTGACAACCTCAAAAAGCTAATTTTCTCTTCAGAGAAAGAGAGTTTCAAGCTAAGGCTTTTTTTAAATTGACCAAAATTGATGCCTTTGAAAGCAATAGGGAAGGTTGTAGTATATTATTGGAGCAATCAAGCTTTACATCTTTCAATTTGGTAAAGAACCGAGTCAATTGGAAGATTTGTTTTGGAGAAACTTTCATGCTAGGCAAAATCAGCTTTTAGGTCCAATTTTTTGGCATATTCTACTTTTTTTGCTCTAATTATTAAAATATCATATCGGGTGATTTTGGAGCACATGCTATTAATTGTTTTCTTTCTTGGCACTTTTGCATATTACTTGCATTCAAGGACTATCAAGACTCAAACTTAATCGAAGATTCTTCAACAAGAATCTCACCTGAACAAAAAACTTATCAGCGACTCAGAAACTCATGCTTTACAACTTTATTCTTACAAATGTTAGAATTGTTACGATGGTTAGTTGTCTTGGGGCATCTTCCTTTTTTATTTCCCATTGTTTATTGAGTAATCTTTGAATGGCATGATGTTATTGATTATAGCACTCTTGATCAAAGACATTTTAACATAACATTTAGAAACGATCTTGATTATGGTTGATTGGGGTCCACCCAACCCAAATCTTTTAGAGTTTCTAATCTCTCTTATTCTAGTTCTTAAAATGACGAACAACATATTGGCATATTATATGATGTTAGGCCAACCTAACCAATGAGCCAAACCCAATATTGGCATGTTATACGCATAAATGTACAATGTTAAGCCAAACCTAACCAATGAGCCAAACCCAAAGTATGTCAACGGAGTGTCGTGTTGGTTCCATAAATGTTGACACATGGGTTTCAGCATCATGCGGGTTCGAGCAATATTGACATAAGGGTTGGAGCCTTCATCATCATAGCATGAAAACCACTTTTACCCAACTTTCCATTATGGGGTAGTTCTTTGCAATGTTTCTATCTCCCTAATGTGGAGGTTGTATCTTGTGTGTATAGCATAGCATTGCTATGTTTTGATATAGCATAGTATAGAATTGTTCAGCTTTCTAGCATTGCTAGAAAGCTGAAATAAGCAACATCCAAAGGGAAGAAGCCGGCATAAAATGTGAAAGTGCATCCTAGATCAAGTAAGGAAAATATAAATGTCAAGCATTGTCAGATTACAGAGAACTATTCTCAATTTCAATTTTGGTTGAAACTTCGTGTAATCAGCATCCTTAGTAGAAACCCATATCTGTGATTAAAGGATAATATGAAAATTAAATCACTCTGTCAAAATGCAGTAGTAGCACATCATGGAAGAGAATACAGAAAATTACAGTCTGAATCATAAGGGCTTGTTTCTTGAATATACTTGCTAGATCTCCATAGAGCAGCAGTAGCCAGTTGAATGCTCAACAGCTGAGGAAAGGAAGCCCATAAAGTTGTACTGTTCATCTAGAGTGTGGTGGAGTCACAGCATTTGGGCTTTTTCATCTCTTTGAAGATCTAAGCAAAGCCGCAAGCTTTGTTCTGCATCTTCTGGTCTGCTCCTGTTGTCTATAGGCAAAGCTGGTGGCATAAAAGAAAAGATACGGAGAAGGATTTCATTTGCAGGAGTCAGTGTTGAGATTCCTGCTTGGTTTGTCAGTACTAGCACCCTAGAAGGAAATACGCATGACTAACTGCTCCCTGCATGTCCGAACTGTAACTGAACTATCCTATCTGTTTTGGATATGATTTGGGCTGCTGGGCACAGATCTGAATTCAGCATCACGTTGAGTCTTCCGCATTGCTTCCTTTTTGGGGAGGGGTTTGAATTTTGTGCTTTGAGCGCTAGGTGAGTTTTCGTCCTTGCTTATGTGCCTGCTATCGCTTCTCAAAAGCCTCCTGTATGCAAGTTTATAACATCTGGCAATGTCCATAGAACCTGTAAAGTCTTCCATGCGCGTTTTCGGGTAATCGCCCACAGTTATCAGCATCTACAAGAAGCTTTCGCACGCAGCAGGTGAAACAAATAGAGAGTTTCATCTGGAGATTGTAGTATGCAGACACAAAGCAGTAAGCAGAGCACGGTCATCAATGTTGTCCTCATCTCTAGTGTTTAGCTTCTCCCAAGCTACTTCTTCCGGCTATGAAGGAGAATTGTATCCAACTCCTTGCCGATAATACCGGGGAGGTTTATCTCAAAACTTGATGCCGTCCAGTAAGTCACAACCACAATAGTTTCATCGGATGGTTCCGATTTCGACTACAAGCTTTGAAGATTCTTTCAGGAGGTGGACATGCGGCCACACAGGAGATTCTTTCGTGAAATATCTAGAATGTACTTCCTTTCTGATTCAGAACACAAATGCGGCCACACAGGAGAAATGCCTAAGTTGTATGTTGCCGCAACAACTTTGTCGATCTGCTCACTGTTTACTTGATCCAGAACACGAGAGTAGCATGCGTCACTAGTAGACTAGTGCTGCTGCTTTCCTTTTTACAAACACAAGAATCTACAGTGACTTTACACAGAATTTGCCTATGGACCCCACGCACGCCATCGTGGTTTCATTCCATTCTATGCCACTATACTAATTGCAACCTCCCGTTGTCTAATTTTATCCAATATTCGATACAAATAGTTGTCTACCTCCGCTATCATATTTAGGTCGAATCAACATAACAAGTACACGGATCTCAGCAACCAAGATTTGTGTCTGATCAAAAGCTGCCCAAGACAAACGAAACAGCAACACCAGCTCTCGGTTCCCTGTGGACAAAAAAGATGTTTTTTGTTTGAAAACGCAAGAAGACAAGGCAGCTCCGGATCCCAAAAGTGCCTCATCTGAGCAATAGTGCCTGAGACATGATCTATTTGGGTAGCTACAATTCACATCCCGTGCAAGGAGGTGATCGGATATACGTCAGCCATGGGATTCTGCATGAACTAGACTATAAAATGCTCCTTTTCACGTTGGAACTATGTCCCAACCAAACCAAAGTAGTGACATTCTATAATATTACAAGTGTTAGTAGTAGCAAACTTATTCTAGTGGTCCAAGTTAGATGAATCAAAAGTTATAAAAGGACAAAAGTTCTAAAAAGTAAGTACTACACTCATGAATGGAGCAATGAACAATGCAACAAACTCAATGGACCTCAACTTCAGTGTGCAATCAAAAAATGACATATGGTTTAAAAAATACTATCAATCATATGCCATTTCTTTTGGTAATATTATATATATAATAACTTATGGTTCCGTATGTTGGACATGTTATCAAAGAGGGCCATGATGTTCTTTCTTGGATTTTTAGCATAACAAGCTATCCAGATATTATAATGGATCATATGAATGGTAGAACACTTAGTGTTCCCGAAAGAGGTGATGTTTTTGTGGAATGGCATTTAGCTGGAGACTTGAAGACATTGAAATGTTTGTTTAATGTATTTCATAAAAAAAACTAGAAACATCCATGTTTATATTGTATGAAATCATCAAAAGACATTTCGAGAGGAGCACAAGAGTTTCAAGAGATATTGAAGATTCCAATTGGAAACCAATACTAACAATTCTTCTAGAGAATGTTCATATTTGCACGCTTCATGTAGAGGTGAGAATCATAGAGAAACTAATATACCTTCAAATTTTGTTTGCATGGAATAATAAGCCAGAGTCATCATCAAAACAAGCAATAAATTGTTTAAAAGCGGGTCTTCATATATGACATGTTAAAATATAAAAGAACTAAAAGCTTTTGAAAAAAACGAGAAACATACCAAGTAAACCAAGCATAGGAAGAGCTAAAGCTCGTCGATTTTTATCAAATCATTCTAAAAAGTCAACTAGGACCCAATACTCAGTTTGGAAAGATGTTATTTCTACAATGCAAGACTTTGAAGATAAAGGAACAACAAAGCTTAAGAAGGTTGAAGTTTGGAAAAAGTTTGATAAGATGGTTGAAGTGTTTAGAAAAGACAAAATTTCATATGAAGATGCACTCCTATTGGAAAAAACAACAACAGAGTTTGTTGATGCAATTCGGATACCTTGAGGCTTGGGTCTCATCACCTGCTACATGGTAAGATACTTCTGAATTTGTAGCATGATTTTACAGTTTCATTATAATTTGCTTGATAGATTTTAACTAAATGCTTATTTTTTTAACTAATGCATAAATATTTGATATTGCAACACATACTAAGACATGATGCATCATTTTTGGCAAAAAAGTATGGCAACTTGAGTATATGGTCCTCACAAAGAATGAAGAAATCACATTGGCAGACAAGAACATCATTTCATCGAAATACACAACATGGTGGAACATCCTCAAAGAATAGTTACATCATTTAGCTATTCCAATGGTTTTATAGACGAGCTCAGGCTCAAGTTCGATACACAACTAGATCAACTGAATATCAGAGATTAAAGAAAGCATGTAAATTTGTAAGGAAAAACTAGATTGATGGCATCAATTTGAGATAAAATGTGTCATCAACCATTCTCATTTCACATATATTCAATGAAAAGAGTACATTCAATTTTTTGCATTGTTTCTAAAGACAATCTTTGATGTGTGGTCATGGAGGAACTTCTTCCTATCATACGAATCCAAAAATCAAGTGGATCTTCTTTTGCTCAGATCTACGTATCCTGATAGAATCGCCAAAGTACATGATCTCATGGGAACACCTTCTGGCACATAATCGAATACTTTAAGAGCAATATCTCTTTTGAAAAAAAAGATTAAAATATATATATATATATATATATATATATATATATATATATATATATATATATATATCTACATATATAGGATATTTATGCCCCTGAGAAAAAAAAAAAAAGACAGGACTCTAATGGCCATGATTAACATTTTTGCATTCAAGGAGAACCTTCCGTGATGAATACAAATTTTGTTATTTACAAAATGTTTCAAGTAATGAGACAGTGACCAACAACAATGGTCGATGGCTGGGCGGCTGGAATAGTATGTGTGGGAGCTAAATGATACTATTTTTGAAAACTCAAAAACTCCTCCTCACTTGGCATATTAGCCTCATATGCCTTGCTCTCATATAATAGCCTCTGGAGGGCACCTATCCCACTTGCCCATTCTTCTTGGTCCTCACAATCGATGCCATCTCTAAGGTCGTCATCATTCAAGTCAATAAAACTTTTCAAATTCAATAATCATGCTTGGTAGAAGAGATAGTATCTCATCTTCTTTGAGGTCCATTACATCTCCAATATTGTTCATGGATAAGAAAGGAATGTCATCCATACAGTGCACAGAGATGTCCAGCAAGGTTCTGCTTTGGTCATTCTCACTTATGGTAGATAAGAGAGAGATTGACAAAGCACAGGCCTTGGCAGAGTCATACTCCAGTGCTATCCTAGCCTCCTCTGCTTCTCCTAAAACTCATCAGTAATGGGAGCCTCTCTAGAAACATGAGCAATGGGGGCTGGCAGATTGATCATGGCCAAGCTAGAGGATGATGTCTCGTCATCAAGGATAAGAGCATATATGTAGGAGACAAAGGCCATGCCCTCTGATCTTGCCTTTGCTTGGCGCTGGGCTGAGCATAAGTCAAATCAGTGAAATGCACAAATCGTAGGCCATCCATTAGTCAAACTTCATATGGAAGTAGGAGGCAAAATGAGCATGTATATCCCCAACCCCAACATCATCAAGGAAGGAATGAAGAGCGTTGTCATGAGTAGAGCTGCTAGAAGAAGAAGCCATATAGGATGGGATATTGATACCACGCACCGTTATGAGAAAGAAATTGAAGGACAAGGCTATTGACGCGTGATGGCGATATGTCAATTATGGACGGTCTATCAGCACGATAGGTAGCGAATGAAATATATTGGATGCGTGGTGGCAATATACGGCTATGGTGGAGATAGGAAATATTTGATTGCCTCGTTTTGTGAAAACAATTTTAGAGAACAATACTTTTATATATACTTTCATTGAGAGGATCTGTGTCGCACACGTGTCTGCAAAATGTATGGTCTAGATGGCCCCACGTGCATAAAAGATGGCCACGTTATTAGCTAACACGTGGACAAGTAGACATGTGGCACCTGCACTTGCACGTGCAGGACAACTGACAAGAGTACAATCCTATCAGACTGTGACATGTATACGAATAAAGATTTGCCACATGTGATCGCACATGTGAGAGAGGCCATGTGTCACATCACACGTGCAGACATCCAACGCAATAATTACCTCATCCAAGCACTATATTAGCAGGTATTCAACTCATTTTTTGGCTTTTGTCTCTAGATCTCTCTCTCGCTCCTTAAGTTCTATGACCCGTAGCCATATATGGCCACCACGCTCCCACTGCCCTGCATTCCAAGAGTCGTACCCTTTTCATGCATTGTAGCGATACACTAATAGCCACATATCGCCACCACGCACCATTACTAGTTATTTTCGTCTCCAGTTGCCATCCCACAAGTCATAGCGATACGAGCTTCTCTTATGGCTCGTACCAAGTAGACAGCATGGCTAACAACATTTCTCCCTCCTCCTCGTCCTCCTACAAGAAGGGCAGTAGGAACAGAGAGGGGAGTATGTCATCCCAAGGTACCTTGCCTCAGGGATATTAGGAGACTCCAAAGGACCACACATTTTCTTATTCCCCATGCTTCCTTCTATAGGGCTCTGAGACAAGTGACAAGGTCACTGAGCCCATGATGTTCGCTGGAACATCATAGCCTTGGAAGCCCTCAATGCTACCTATGAGGACTTTCAAGTAAAATCTTTTGAGGACTCAATCATGTGCATGCCAAGAGAGTTACACTCATGTCTCCAGACATGCACCTTGTCATGAGGTTGAGGAGTAGATACAACCAAGTCTTCAAGAGTGGTTTCACCACTAGGCCACCATCGACAGAGAGAGGGCCTGTGCCTGAATGAAGAAAGATCAAACATGCCAAACCCTCCAAAGGGAAGATTCAGATGGGAATATTATTTCTATTTGTTTGAAGATGAATTCCCTAAGGTCCACCCATGCTGAAGTGGACTCCATGCACAATAAGATGGTGCAGTGTTTTTCCAAGCCGGATGGAGCCATTCTAAATAGCCAATTGGAGAATGTTGATGCGAAAGTAAATATTTCTCATCATGTATTTGATAAGTGGATAGATTTTGTTTTCTCTGAGTGCACAACTAACCTATTGTACCTTTTGTGATTTCAGGTATCTCAACAAGACAATGGACACAACTGTGGCTGGTTCTCCATCTGCAATGTATATGTATGGAAGCTAGCCTTCAACAAGAAAATCAACATTCTACACATAGAGTCTCAAGATATCATGAGAAAATGACATGAGATGGACATAGAATGAAAAGAGATCACTACTCCATAAAATAACATGATATGTTCTCCATGCAGGGCACAAGAGACCTAGCAATGGAGATCTCTATGGCTCACATTCACAAGGAAGCTCCATATGAAGTAGTCGGCATTAAGAATGACACTTGATTGTAAATGAAGCCCTTGCTAAGTATTATTTAAACTACATTGGGCCCTTATTGGCCTATTATCCTTATTAATCACTTTGGAAGGCCTAAAGAGAGAACCACCTTGTTCTTAAGGCTAGTAGATCCTTTTGGGCCTACAAAGCTTACACTGGATATGATCTTGCATGTATAAGCATGGATGTAGTAAAAGTACATGACACTCCCCCTACTTAAACATTTTTGTCCTAATAAATGAAGACGCTTGTCTGATCAACTTAATCGTCTTAGTAAGTAGTTACGATGGAGGATGTGTCGTCCAAAATTGTTGCATTGTCACAGATCCAAAGCTGCCGAATTGAATCCATTTTATTAGTTTCAGACTACAATCCTTATTCTGTTGAAGGAAAAATGATGGTTGAAGAAGAGTTGGATGAGCACCATATTGCTTGTGGGCACCAATCTGCATGGAATGGACAGAGTGTAATGCCACAATATTTTCTTTTGTCTACTTCTTCAACATCATATCAAATTGGATGCTTATCCAATTCCCTTGGATTTTTGTTTTTGTCTTGCATCCAGGTCTTCGGTTGTAGCTGGAAATCCTTGTTTGACCAACTTGATGAAGAAAATTACAATTCTTCCATGAGCAATGGTAGTCATGAGTTGCTGTTCGAATAAAAATGCTCCATATGAAGTAGTCGGCATTAAGAATGACACTTGGTTGTACAATGAAGCATTTCTCTGGTCATATAGTTGACCAAAATATATTTCTTCAAATCTGGACCTACAAGAGAACATATATGGATTCCAAGGTCAAACCATGGAAATAACAATTCTACATTCTGATTCTCCCATTGTAGAAAACCATTGTTGACATTACTCAATCGAATATTTGTCTTGTTAAAACCCACCGAGCAATGCAAATTTCTCCAAAGAAACTGATACAAATTGCTAGCATATTTAAAAATCAGTTCCCAATAGAGTGTTGATTGATTGAGAGAACATTCCCAATCATTATTCACGTCCATATTTTTCAAATATACACGCGAATTAGATGTTGGCAATTGAGTTCTAGAGAATCCATAGAAATAATATTCTCCAACAAAAGCCACTTTAAACTCTTGTAAAATGGATCCATGAGGCATTGAACAATAATCCAAAGTATTGATAGAAGTAGGATTTCCATGGATTAATGAAATTTCTTCATTTCTACTAGTATCCATGTTGAATACCTCATTCTTCATTAGATCATTGTCAAAAATAAAAATATTCTCGAAAGCCTCCAAATGGAATTGAATTGGTTTGCAAATCAGATCCTTTAAATAGCTACTCAATTCCAAGCCATGAAGTATTAGTGCCATATAGTCCTCATTTTGAAAGTTTGGTGAATGCCTTGATTGAGTTTCTTTGAGCATAGAAATACTCCCAATTTGACGGCCCATAGTCACTTGTTCATTGATCAAATTAAGACATTGATGTAGGTCATGTTCTTGACTTTGATGGTTGAAGTGAGACTCAAAAGGATGTTCAATAAGAAGTTGGACCTTGTCTGGAACGTTAGGTTGCTCCAATTGGCAATTGACTGCATTTGAAATTTGCACTTCCAACATACCAACATGTGCTTTGGCAACATCATTCTCTTGATCAAATTCTGCATCCAGAAATAAACCTTGATCCTCATTGTCTTGGTTAAGACTTTCACTATTTGTGAATGCTCTTTGATCTGAGTCTAGATTTTCTCTATCTGTCCTTGCATCCTGATCTGAATCCAGACTTTGGCCTGCATCTTAATTTTCACCATCTATCATCACATCTTGATCCGACTCTTGAACTGGACTGTCGTTGTATGCAACTGTATTGGGATCTAGGACTTGACTTTTGTCTATGCTTTGCTCATCTGACTCATTGTCATTGCTTCGCTTATCCACTTTGTCGTTGTTACTTTGCTCATTAGACTCATTGCTAGGATCATCTTCATCTTCACTTCCCTTTCATGTACATGCGGTTGTACATATGTTGGAATTTTTTATTGTACTCACCAACTGTAGTTATGTGGTTCAAAGAACACCATTGGATGAAGTCGGATTGATTGAAGATCTGTCTACAAACTATTTTAAAATTTAACCAATTCTCAAGAAGAAACTTGTGAATGATGTTCCACCATGACTGAACACATCCTTGGAAACCCGATGAAACATAGAATACCATACTACTGTCACCAATATCTCCACTATAGTAGAAGTAATAATCCTAATCTTCTAGCCAATTGTCTACCTTAATGGAGTGAATGCTTCCATCAAAGGTAGGACTAATGTATTTCGACAGTCATTGGTTGTAACAATAAGGATTCCATTGAGCAGTGACTTTCCACCATTCATTGATATGGTGTGTAGATAAATGCTCTAGAGTAAGTGCACGCATAACTCCATAAAGCTAGCAACATGAAGGGATTTAGATGAAGTCGATGACGTGGAAGTCAAAGACTTCAATGTTGAGGCTGGCTCAAAATCATTTGTCAAGAAAAGTCGATGTTGGTCATGTCGATGTAGACTATCACGGCTTTCCTTGTATTTCTGCAGACTGTAAGAATATTTTCAACAACAAAAACTGAATGGATCTAGATTAGTAGAGAGAGAGATAGGGATGGAGAGGATAGAAATCCAACACCTCCCGTTAATCTAGGTCCTTGAATGCCTTGATTTCTAAATTCAAGATAGCACAAAAATTCTTGTGTGCTTTCTGATTCAATCCCTTTGTAAATATGTCAGCTGCCATGTACTAAGTTCTGCAAAATTTTAGGCTCACCTCCTTGTTGAGTATCATGGTGTTTGTATAGTGAAATTTGATCTCAATGTGCTTGCTCCTAGAGTGAAATCTAGGATTAATAAACAATGCAATTGCACTCTGATTGTCGCACTGGATCATTGTTGGAGCAGATTGTCTGAGACCAATATCAGACAATAAATTCCTCAACCAGATTGCCTCTTTGGTAGCTTGAGAGGCTGCAATGTACTCTGACTCTATCAAAGACATTGCAATGGAGGTCTGCTTACGACTATTCCAAGATATTGGACCATTGTTGAGCAGAAAAATGTATCCAAAAGTTGATTTTATGGTGTCAATATCACCTGCCCAATTTGCATCTATATATCCATGAAGATTATGGATATCGGATGGATCTCCATTACCATAGCAAATGTAGAGGTCCATTGTGCCTCGTACATGTCTCATTACTCTGTTGAGAGATTTTTAATGGATCATGCCAGGGTTTGTCATGTACTAACTCAAAGAACTGATGGCGTATGCAAGATCTGACCTGGTCCAGATCATTGCAGACATCAGGGATCCGATAATAGATTGGTATTCATTTCAACCTTCTCCTCATTGGTCTGAGGGCACTATCCCTTGGATAATATGAGACATAGATCCATGGGATTATGTACAGGCTTGCAATTCATAAAATTGAACTTCATCAACAAGTTATAAAAGTACCTCTGGTGGGTGATATAAAAAAGTCTTCAACTTCTATCTCTATTGATTCGAATCCCGAGATAAAAGTGAGCTTCTCCAAGATCTGTCATCTCAAATTCTTGGGACAACATCCTCTTTGTATCCTTTGTTAGAGCAATATTGTTGTCAAATATCAACGAATCATCCACATAAAGTGTGATGATAACAAAGAATTGATTGACAACTTTGTAATGCACATTACAGTTTGCAAAGCTAGGTTGAAAACCATCTCCATCAGATCACCTGATTGTAACATTTTCTCAGCTAGTTCTTTTTGTTGGCAGGTGCCTTGGTGGATCTATCTTGGAAACTTTATCGATCGATCAAAAATGTGTTGATTCGATGAAACCATGCTCTACAAGACTATTTCAGACCGTACAAAGCTTTGTGGAGTTTGCATATCTAGTCTTCACGACCATTGAGGATGTAGCCTTCTGGATGGATCATGTAGATGTCCTCCTCGATAACTCCATTTAGGAATGCAGTTTGTACATCCATTTGATGTACCTCAAGATTTGCTACAACAGTATAAGAAAGTAGGAGTCAAATAGACGTGTGCTAGACAACTGCGCTGAAAGTCTTGAAGTAGTTGATGTTGGAAATTTGTGAAAATTTCCTTGCCACAAGTCGAGCTTTCCTTCTGTCGATGACCTGTCGATGACAGTCTGTACATTCCATTAGAATTGCAATAGCCAACAAAAATACTTTTGTGGCTTGGATATCAACGGAGCCTATACCAGACCCGATTGAAGATGAACTCATTCATGTGAGTCATGCCTTGACTTATGATGACAATGCAGTACTTACTGATGAGCAAATTCTAAATCATATGGATCCGACCAAATTTGGAATACATAATATTCTTGATGAATCAACAATAACACTACCAAAAGCAGTTACATTGAAGGAAGACAAGATCACAAAATCAATGACGAAAAAACAAGCTAAACAACATTATAATACGGTCCTGAAATGGAAAAATCCACCTCAAAAGATTGATTTAAAGAATGTGCCACCCCTATTGGATAAAGGCAAGAGAAAAGTTGATAAAGATTCTTCAAGTCAGAGTTCTAGCAAGACATCAGCATTCAGGAAGTCTTCACCTACGAAGAAGAGTCTATCTTTTCGGAAGTCATCACCTCCACGATCAATTCCTGTTAAGAATGCTAAGCGAAGATCCAAGTCTAATTCCTTTGATAAAGAGAAATCAGAGGAGGTCCAGCATGATATGCTAAAATATTTCAAATGCTATACATTGGATGATGTGGTTATCATGTTACCAAAAACACATCATGAACCGAAAGAACAAGTGCCAGAATCGAAAGTTGTTTACGATGGCCCAACTAGGGCATAGCCTATGAATCTTGTTGATCCAGGAGAATCAGAAAAGATTGTACAAGTTGGATCACAACTTAATCTTGAATAGTTTCAAGTGCTACAAAAATTGCTTATTAAGTATTAAGATTGTTTTGCGTGGACTTATAAAGATCTCAAGGGTATTCCGACGTCAGTTATTGAACACACTATACCTTTAATACCTGATGTTGTTCCAAAGATTACAAAGTTCTATCGCTATAATCCTAATGTTGCGGATTTGATAAAGAAAGAGCTTCAGAGATTGCTTGACGCCAATTTCATTTATGAGATCAAGCATACCAAATGGATTTCACCAATTGTCATTGTTCCTAAGAAGAATGAGAAATTGAGAATTTGTGTGAATTTCAAGGCCTTGAACAAAGTAGCCAGAAAAGATCACTTCCCGTTACCTTTTACTGAAAGTATTTTGGACTGCCTTGCTAGAGCGGAAGCTTATAATTTTCTTGATGAATTTAGTGGTTACAACCAGGTCAAGATTGCACCTGTAGATCGCCACAAAACAGCCTTTGCAACAGAATGGGAGACCTATATACAATCTGACTTGTTTGCAGCATTATGGGCATTCAGAACTGCTTACAAGAGTAGTACGAATCAAACACCCTTTCAACTAGTCTATGGTCAAGATGCTATCATGCCAATTGAATTTTTAATACCAACCTTACGCATAGGAACAACAGAGCAATTAAATGATGAGAAGTTTTTACAACTACGTCATGAAGCTTTGCACAAATTGTGTGAAACAAGATTGATGGTAGTTCATGTGATAGTAGCAGAGAAAGACCGTCATAAGGCATGGTACGATCGTCGATTACACAAAAAGGATCTAAAAAAAAGAGATCTAGCACTGATGTATAAAACCAAGTTGATCAAGGAGAAATCGAAGTTCATAGGTGAAGGACCATATAGAGTGAAGAAAATCCTAAACTATGGACCAGTTATTCTTGAACATTTGGATGCAAAATGTTTTGATACTCCCGTGAATGGCAGCCGAGTACGCAAGTTTTGGCAACCTGCTCTGCCAGTTCAGCAACCATGATCCAAACGAGATTTTATTTTATTTTGTTTCTTATTTTCATTACTTAATTTATATTTTTTTTTTGGAAAAGACAATATATGAAAAAAAATTTAAAAAAATGAGGAAAGATTGATGAGCAAAATAAAAAATGTCATCAGAGAAGGAAAGTATTTTTAAGAGTCAGATCTTTCTGGGAAAATGACTTGAAAATTTCCTGTTTGGTCATTTTTAGCACAAACTGTGTTAGAATTGTTCGCCGAGTTTTTAGAAGCAAGATCCACCTCAGATATACCCATACTAAGTTGGGCAAACGTTCTTTTCACTAGTTGGTACATGTTTTTACCTTAGGCGAATGTTCAATACTATGCTATTTTGGGAACCTTCGCCGAGCATCTTCCTGTTTGCTGACATGCCAAATGGATTTAAAATGTCAAATTTAGGTCGACTATATGTTCAGACACACAAGGTGCATGTGATAGAAGCTGCCCTTGCTGCCATAGGGATAGCAAGCTAAACAAGCTATTAAGCCTTATATTGACACTACCAATGATCTGTAGTGGACTAATGAAATATTATGTACAATGATGGATCACAAGCACTCAAAACAAAGTTGATGGAAATAAGAAAAGAGTTTAGCCTAGAGTACCATGCTCTAGGGGTTTGCGTGAGTCTATAGAGAATCTTCTTCATAAAACATACCTTTCCTTCATGCTTTTCCTTGATGAAGCCCTCAGGTTGCCTCATGTAAATATCCTCCTCCAAATAGCCATTGAGGAAGGCACTTGTAAAATCAAGTTGGAATAGCTCCCAATTGAAGGTAGTAGCAAGACTAATGATCAATCTTATTGTTACAAGCTTAGCCACGGGAGCAAAATTTTCATCATAATCAATTCCTTTGGTTTGCAAAAAGTCTTTTGCTACAAGCCTAGATTTATACTTATGTATTGATCCATCTTGATTATACTTCAATCTATACACCCACTTGCAATCAAGTGGTTTCTTCCCTTGAGGAAGATCAACAAGATCTCAAGATGATTCTCCTTGAGAGCATCATATTCTACTTGCATAGCATCCATCCAACTCTTTGATTTACAAGAATTTTTATAGCAAGTTGGTTAATCAAGCATTGAAGTAAGAGAAGTGTAAGAGGTGAAAGATGAAATGACTTCCCTCTGATCGCCTTTTCCAACATAAGTGAGCCCGGATGGATCGACCCTTGCTCTTGTGGATCTTCTTGGAGTTCTTGATTCTTAAGGTGGATCCTCAAGATCTTGATCACTATGAAGCTCCTCCTCCATCCTAGCATGGTCTTTGACATCGAGATTATTAGTAGGATTGTCATCCATTTCACAAGCATGTCCCTCATAAAAAATAACATCCCTACTCACTACAACTTTTTTAGTGATGGGATTGAACACTCTATAACCTTTGCTATTCTCACCATATCCCACAAAGATGCCTTTGATGGAAGTTGCAGCATCCTTCTTCTGTGTATCCAAGGACTGGTGTACATAGCATGTGGATCCAAATATCCTTAGATCCTTTAGATTAGGCTTCTCTCCATATAGAGCTTCATGTAGTGTGATTCCTCCAATGGCTTGGTTGGGCAATCTATTGAACAAAAAGTTAGCACAAGTGATTGCTTCACCCCAAAATAGTTTTGGTAGAGAAGTAGTTGAAATTCTGTTAGGATCTAGTGCAGTATGCAGATCACATCACACAATCACCATAGCCACTCCTCACAAGCTCTCAAAGATGGCACATCAAAAGCTAATAGATTACAAAGAAACATTGTACATATAGAGTATTCACAAACTGCATGAAAAGGCAGGTGTCCTAAAATTGGCCTACCATCTGTCAAACTAAGGTCGGACCCAATATGGCCAAATTCGACAGGCTAATTCTGTACAGGATAATTCTTTCTATGTGTGGCTACCCGGCTAACCCAAGTAGCCGTCCATGGGATCAGTGCCCGATCAATACATCCTAATGGGTCACGTCCTGATCACAACCATATACAATAAACTAAATAAACTATACAGTAATTACATCATCACATTTAGAGCTTACATAAAATGTATATCAGATTAACTCTGATTTCTAACTCTCTCCCTTAAGCTCAAATGTGATAAGAGTGAAAAACAATAATTTGTAGCAATGTCTGGAGTGTCCAAAAGATGTTATGCATATCACAGCTACCATGTACTTGACTCACACTCAAGCACACCAACAAACCACCAGGTTTGACTCACAAAGTATCATGTAAACACAGTGCTCATATAGAGAGTCTAACATACTCTCGACCAACTGACTCGTCTCCAATCCAACTTGACCACAAGTGGACCACATGAGCGACATGGCTCAAACTGAGGAAATCCCACTACCACCATGAGACTTACATCCTCCATATAGCTAGGTTGACATCCTATTAGACACTTACAAGCACAAACCTGTAAAGCTGACATAAATGAGCGACTGAGGCTCAACCTGAGGAAATCTTACTGCCACAATAAGATTGCACCCTCACCAGATAGACAGCTAGTAGACAATGACAAGTCAATGAGCATAAAATGACTACTTTGTTTTACTGTAGCAAATGTACAACCACATAAAACTCCGACTCAGATCTAGATTCTCGTGACAAGGTAACATGAAAGCCCACACACACTCGTGCAAACCAACACGAATGATAAAGCGTCAAATACATGACCAAGGCCTGCCCTGTCATACCAACAACTGTGCCACCTGTAGATCCGCTGCTACACCACTGGTCACCAAATCAGGTCCTCAACCATGGCTTGCACCTGTAAACAAGATGCCCTCACGTCCAAGCATATCACATAGATGTCCTCATACATCATCCAAGATCAACCATCTCGAACCAGTGAGCGCTCCAAGCCTCATCCTTGATGTATCTCCCAAACAAAGCTATGCTCCAATGCTTTACCCTGACATCATGTCCAATAAGTCCTGAAAACTGATCACCATCCATTCCCCATGCTCCAAGCACAAGAGTCTACCAAGGACTCAACGAATGAATGGACACAAATCTCATCATAGGCTATACCTGAGTAGCTCGCCCACCTCCCAAACATACTGATGATGATCTGCCTGTCCTACATCCCATGTAGGTTCAACTTTCCATGCTTGACATTGCCAACTCTAATTTGACCAGTACATAGGCCTCCCACCAAGGAGCCTATCTCCCCACAACATCCATCATAGCGTCCAAGCTAAAGGATGCCATTCAAAGGTTACTCAATAAACAATGGGAAATAAACAAGGAAGATGCTTCAAGACAACTAACCATCGTAACAATTCTAACATTTGTAAAAATAAAGTTGTAAAGCATGAGTTTTTGAGTCGCTGATAAGTTTTTTGTTCGGGTGAGATTCTTGTTGAAGAATCTTGATTAAGTTTGAGTCTTGATAGTCCTTGAATGCAAGTAAGATGCAAAAGTGCCAAGAAAGAAAACAATTAATAGCATGTGCTCCAAAATCACCCGATATGATATTTTAATAATTAGAGCAACAAAAGTAGAATATGCCAAAAAAAATTGGACCGTAAAGTTGATTTTGACTAGCATGAAAGTTTCTCCAAAAAAAATCTTCCAATTGACTCGGTTCTTTACCAAATTGAAAGATGTAAAGCTTGATTGCTCCAATGATATACTACAACCTTCCCTATTGCTTTCAAAGGCATCAATTTTGGTCAATTTTACAAAAAAAGGTTAGCTTGAAACTCTCTTTCTCAAAAGAGAAAATTAACTTTTTGAGGTTGTCAACAAACAATAAATGGTCCGTTACAAAACATTGCATTGAGCTAGGGTTTAAGACAAGAACAAATGAAAATGACATGATTAACTACATAGTTGTAGTGAATGAAAAGATAAGCAATCACAAAATACTGCATATTTGTTCTATGGTTTTGGGCATGAAGAAAGAGAGAAACATGGAATACGAGACAACGGGCTATGAAATCTTTCCTCAATGCATGTACTATGCCTACCAAATTTTGATCATGTAGACAAAAACAAGAAATAATCAAAGAGTGGAGGTCACAGAAGCATTAGCATTCACCAATATTCAGTCATCAAAATAGATTTAGAATCGTATAAAACATGATGAGAAAGATATGAGTGCATTCATATTGACAATATAATTGAAAGCAATAAGATTCTTCGATTGAATTCATTGTCATCACATGAAGGCATACATGCAGCTGAATGTAGAGTGCAAATTGTGTACTTTTCACATGTGTGAGGACCAAACAATGTGAATGATCTCCTTAGGTGTGTGTGATTGCATAGATCTAGCACCAACAAGATAGAATAAATGTTGCTTGACAATTCTAAGGCAAGGGCACACTAAACGTGCATCATGCATTCACTACTCATCATACTCATTCAAAGGAAACTTGTGATGAAGAAAACTAAGTATGGAATAGGCTTGGTCTCGGGTAGAGAAAGAAAAATACATGTAGCTCTCGGGTAGAGAAAGAAGATGTAAAAAAGTCTAAGTGTAGAATCACTCAATCTCTCACAAAACTAAGAGTAAAACGAGCTCTCTCACTCTCTAATAGGGGCTCAAGATCCAAGAAGAGAAGTAAGCATGTGAAATGATTTGATCACTTACATAGCACCTCTAATTTGATTGGTCTAGTGAGTTGTCACCTTCTACATGTGACTGGACCATTTCTATGCATCTCTGATTGGTCACATGACAACACATGACAACACAAGATAAAATATCACTAGCCCTCTACCATCAAGCTAAGTGTCAAAGGCCAACTCTACCTTCTTCAAGCATGGAGGGAACAAAACAAAATGGTGGCAAATTGGTGGAATTCTCATCATGGATATTAGCAATGGATTTCCATCAAAGAAATCCTCTTAAAAATTTGGGTTTTCACATCATATCCATGCCAAAGGATCCACTCAAAAAGTATCTCAAGTTTCTTGTTTGATTTAGTATCTCATTAAGCTAGTTTTTGAGTGTGAAGAACAGGCAAAATCTAGCTTGATCATTTTGCAATTTCATGTACATAGTGAAATGTGTGGAGCATTTTTCCATGTGTGGAGGGTATTCATAATCATTTTAGCTCATTTTTTATCAGTTTGAATAGTGTGAAAATTGTCAACATTTCCTAGCTAGTTTGAGACCTAAATTGGCTAAAATTGTAAATAGTTTTGGTTCTGGAGTTTTGCACGTGTGAACCAGGCCACAATGTTTTTATTTACTGTATTTTTTCAGTATGATGAAGTGTCAAACTTCATACCCTTCAAAATGAGACCATTTTGATGTATTTTGGTCATATAAGCCATTTTTAGCTATTTTTCCTATATAGGGAATATCTAGGGTCAAGTACCTTCTAGAGAGAGGAGAGAGAGTCATCTTCCTCATCCATAAATAGTAGGGAAGTCGTGGAGAACAGGTTGGAGAAACCTTTTGTATGCTTCATTGAGATCAATAGATCATTGTCATTGTTTCTTCCTCCATTGAGAGCATTGTTGTGTGTATTGTCTTCAAGCTATTGTGTATGATCTTAGGTGCTTTCCAAAAGTGATAGGCTGATGTATTATGGACTGTATAATGCTATTTTGGGCCGCACTTGATGTTTATGGAAGTTTCCATTTGTGATAAATGCTTTTTGATCAAGTTCTTTGCATTCTAGGTAGCATAGAATGTGTTGCCAATTCCTAGCTTATGTAGTTTGGAGTGCAAGCATTCAAGCCAATGATCTTGGAGTTTAGATCCACTTAGGATCTGTATTTTTCACATGGTATCAGAGCTGGTTGGCTTCTATTTACAGTAAGTATTCCATTTTTGGTGATATTTGGATGTTTGATCAAGTTCTAGCATGATTTTGCATTGCTTTGTTGATCAAATCTTACTAACCTTTGTTTTGTGAGTTGAACTTGTGGATCAAAAGCATATTTCAGGTCTATTGAAGATCAGAGGCTGAAAAGAAACTATTTTGGATCAGATCATAACACCTAATCATTTGTGATTGTGAGGCTTGTGCATATTCAATACTAACAATGTTCTTTTCAATCCTATTGTTGACAATCTCCATTCTTGGATGAACACTCTCCTTAAGTGGATGAAACTTCTCCTTAAGTGGATGACAAATGCTCTTTTGAGTGAGTTGTAATTCTCCTAAAGGCTGAGCAAAGCTCCCATTTGGATGAAAGATCCCCTTTTTTGGGTGAACATATTGTAAGCTCCATTGTGAAGAGCATATTGTAAAGATTGTCATCAATTTTGGCATAAATTTTGGTGTACTTTGTTGAGCATGTAAGTAAATCTCCTTATGTAATTTGATTGGAGCATTTGCTGGAAGGTGTTAACCATTATGCAAGTGTGTTTTCAGGTTCTTAACAGGTTGAGGAACATTCTCATGTGAAGTGATCTTAGATCTACATCTAAACACCAAGATTTGACAAGATAGTGAAGCTAGTCTTGTGATTCACTAAGTGTGCTCATTCATTCACCTCTAAATCTTGTATTTATCACTTGCTGGAGTTTATAAACTTTTAGAAGTGTGGTTTACATGTGGTTTTACAGGTTGAATCAATATCTTAGTGTGTTGATCATATGTTGATCAAGTTTGTTCATTACTAGGTAATCTTGGCATCCTAGTTTTGGGTATTTTCTAAGAATGCAAGTAACTCTTCACACCATAACTTGATTTGGTCACTTGCTGGAAAGTTTGAGAGCTTAAGCAAGAGTGTGTTCAGGTTGGTTTGATTTTGTAATCCATTCTTAGTGTGTGCAAAGTGTTGCATGTGTTTCAATCTTCCTTTCTATGCTTGGAAACCATCTAGGTTCAAGATAGAAGTGTTTTAGGGTCCTAAATCTTCATAGATCTCTTTATCTATCATTTGTTGAGAGAAAAGTGAGTGCTAAGTGCTTTAGGACAGAACCTAAAAGTTGAAGAAACATTAGAATCATGGCTTCCAATGGTGGGATCATGCTAGAGTCTAGTGAAAGGTTGAGTTCATCAAACTACTCTACTTGGAAAGTGAGGATGGAGTCCTTACTTGAGTTGAATGAACTCATGGACATAGTTGCAGAAATTGAAGAGAGACCTCTCACACTTCAAGAGCAACAAAGGTTTGATAAGAAGGCCAAAAGGGCTCTTCATATCATTAAAATGAATGTTACAAATGAACTTCTCAAGGAAGTTGGAAAGTGTCAAAGTGCAAGTGAGGCATGGAATGCCTTAAAGAAGCTCTTTGAATCAAAGTCCACATCTAGGGTATTGACCCTAAGGAGACAAATATTTTCTAGTAGGCAAAGAGAGGGTGAAAGTGCTCATGCATTTATCTTGAGAGTTAAGTCCCTAAGTGATGATTTAGCATGCATTGATGAGAACATAAAAGATGGTGAAATAGTCCAAGTTATGTTGAATGGTTTGCTAAATGAACATGCTAACCTTGTGCAAAGTTTTGCCATTCAAAGAGTCTTGCCAAGTGTGGTTGACTTGCAAGAAATCTTATTGGCTGAAGAACATAGGTTGCAATCAAAGCTTGATGGTGCATCCTTGCAAGGTGGAGGTGAAGAGGCTTTCTTCACAAAAGGCAAATTCAAGGGAAAAGGTAAAGGCAAAGGGAAATGGTCCAAAGGTGGTAACTTTGATCATGATGATCACTCTTCCTCTTCCTCTTCTACTAAGAACAATAAGTCAAAGTTCAAGTGCTTTTATTGTGGGATAAAAGGTCATTTTGCAAATGAATGTTATAAGAAGAAAAGAGAGCAAGGAGAGAGGCAAGGAAATCTTACAATAGATGAGGAAGAACATAACACATGTGAATCACTTGTTATGACTTCAAGTTTGTTAGCCAACATAGATGATAATGATCCTTGGTGGATTGATAGTGGAGCCTCATCTCACATGACAAGACATAAGGAATACTTTACATCCTTATTGTCTTATGAGGGAGAAGGTAACATCATCTACACTGCAAATGATGGTCAATGTGACATCAAAGGCATAGGCACTATTCCTATTTCCCTTTCAACAAATAGGAAAGCAAATCTTGAAAATGTTTTGTACATTCCTTCAATCACTAAGAATTTGCTTAGTGTAAGTCAAATGATTGACAAAGGACTTGATGTGGAGTTCATTGGAGATGCATGTTTGATAAGTAAATGTGGATCCTTGATTGCTCAAGGTAGGAGGCATGGTAAACTTTTCAAGCTTGATGCATGTGTGATCTCTAATCATGAAGGATGTATGGCTAGGGAGCAATTGACAAACCAAGAAGTTTGGCACAAGAGGTTGGGCCATCCCAACTTCAAATCTTTGGAGGTAATGGCAAAGAAAGAGCTTGTTCTTGGTCTCCCTAAAAGTCTTGTTGCAAACAATAGTGTTTGTGAACATTGTGCCTTGTCCAAATCTCATAGACTTGCTTATTCTAGATCTACTTCTAGATCTAAAGAAGCTTTTCAACTTGTGCATTCTGATATTCATTCTTCTAGTACAACTAGCAATGGTGGGGCAAAGATGTATGCAACTTTCATTGATGACTTTAGTAGGTATACTTGGATCTATCTTCTTAAAAGTAAGGATGAAGTGTTTGCTGCATTTGTCAAGTTCAAGAATGAAATGGAAAACCAATTCAATACAAAGATCAAATGCTTAAGATCTGATAATGGAGGGGAATACACCTCAAATAGGTTCAAAGACTTTTGTATAGCACATGGGATTAAGAGGGAGATGTCTAGTCCTAGGACTCCACAACAGAATGGAGTGGCCGAGAGGAAGAATAGAACCCTTTGTGAATGTGCCAAGGCAATGAGACTACATGCTAATCTTGCTAAGTCTTTTTGGGGGGAAGCTTTAGCATGTGCTAACTATCTATGTAATAGATGGACAAGTGCTTCCTTGGATGGTAAAACTCCTCATGAGGTTCTTTATGGTAGAAGGCCGAGTGTCAAGCATTGTAGGATCTTTGGATGTACATGTTTTGTCAATATCACACTTGATGATAGAACTAAAGAAGATCCTTCATCAAAGAAGGGTGTGTTTGTTGGCTATAGTGAAGTAAGCAAGGCTTACAAAGTGTACATTCCTTCTACAAAGAAAGTTGTCATAAGTAGGGATGTCATCTTTCATGAAGAGAATGTTTCCAATGTTGTTGATGTTGATGTTGATGTGCCTACTAATCATCATGATGTGCAAGATGTCTTGGATGAAGATGGAGATGCCACTCCAAAGCAAACTTCAAGGAAGACTCAAAGGCAAAGGGCTAAGCCATCAAGGCTAACCTATGATGAAAAAGGAAAGCAAGTGGTGGACAACTCTAACCTTGCTTTTCTTACCTCTTTTGATGAACCAACTTGTGTAGGTGAAGCAATTCAAAAGAAGGAATGGATCCAAGCCATGGATCATGAGCATCAAGCACTCATCAAAAGCAACACATGGAGGTTGGTAAAGCTTCCAAAGGACAAGAAGGCAATTGGTTGTAAGTGGATCTTCAAGATCAAGACAAATCAAGATGGATCAATCAACAAGTACAAGGCAAGGTTGGTGGCAAAGGGGTATGCTCAAGAATATGGTATTGACTATGATGAGACCTTTGCACCCGCGGCAAAGATGGTAACTATTCGAATCCTAATCTCTCTTGCAACTCTTTATGATTGGGATATGTGGCAAATGGATGTTACTAATGCCTTCTTGAATGGTGATCTTGAAGAAGATATTTACATGGAGCAACCCGAGGGCTATGTTTCACATGATGAGCCTAATCATGTGTGCTATCTCCAAAAGAGTTTGTATGGGCTAAAGCAAGCACCAAGGAGTTGGTATGCTAAGCTCAATTCCTTCTTACTTTCTCAAAACTTTGTTATGAGTGAGTATGATCATTCTCTCTACTTTAGATTGAATGAAAATGATATCACTTTACTTTTGATCTATGTTGATGACATTATCTTAAGTGGTGGTAACAATCTAGATATAGATGAAATCAAGATGGCACTCAAAAGAGAGTTTGAAATTCAAGATCTTGGTAAACTTCATTATATCTTAGGAATAGAGATTATTAGAACTTCTAAATCTACATTCATATGTCAAGAAAAGTATGTTAACTCTATTCTAAAAAGGTTTCATATGGAAGATTGTAAAGTTGTTTCTACTCCTATGGAATCAAATGTAAAGCTAACTACAAGAAGTAATGAAAGATCCTTCAAGGACATTACTCTCTATAGAAAGCTAATAGGATCTCTTATATGGTTAACCATCACAAGACCTGATCTAAGCTTTGTGGTTGGTAAACTAAGTCAATTTATGCAAGATCCTAGTGAGGCTCATTGGAAGCTAGGAAAGAGAGTACTTAGATACATCTCGGGATCTAGAGATTTTGGCATCTTGTATGGAGGTACTACACCTAACCTTTGTGGATTTTCAGATTCAGATTTTGCAGGTGATCAAATGGATAGGAAGTCAACAAGTGCCTTTGCAATCTATCTTGGAGATGGAGTGGTCTCATGGCTATCAAAGAAGCAACCAACTATCTCTCTATCTTCCACCGAAGCCGAGTACAAGGCATTAACAACATGCACCAAGGAGATTCTTTGGATCAAGAGGATGTTATTGGATCTTCACTTGCTGGAACCAGAGAAGACTCCAATCATACTTTGTGATAACCTTTCAGCCCAAAGCTTGGCAAGCAATCCTGATTTTCATGCAAGGAGCAAGCACATTGAGATTGCTCACCATTTTGTGAGAGATCAAGTCATTGCCAAAGAGGTGGAGCTTCAACATGTCTCTTCAAAGGAGTGTGTGGCTGATATCTTCACCAAACCATTGGGAAAGGACCTATATTTAATGCATAGATCTAATCTTGGAATGTGCTCAAAGACTATGTTGAAACTAGCATCCAATGTTGAAGAGGGAGTGTGAAAATTGTCAACATTTCCTAGCTAGTTTGAGGCCTAAATTGGCTAAAATTGTAAATAGTTTTGGTTCTGGAGTTTCACACGTGTGAACCAGGCCACAATGTTTTTATTTACTGTATTTTTTCAGTATGATGAAGTGTCAAACTTCATACCCTTCAAAATGAGACCATTTTGATGTATTTTGGTCATATAAGCCATTTTTTAGCTATTTTTCCTATATAGGGAATATCTAGGGTCAAGTACCTTCTAGAGAGAGGAGAGAGAGTCATCTTCCTCATCCATAAATAGTAGGGAAGTCGTGGAGAACAGGTTGGAGAAACCTTTTGTATGCTTCATTGAGATCAATAGATCATTGTCATTGTTTCTTCCTCCATTGAGAGCATTGTTGTGTGTATTGTCTTCAAGCTATTGTGTATGATCTTAGGTGCTTTCCAAAAGTGATAGGCTGATGTATTATGGACTGTATAATGCTATTTTGGGCCGCACTTGATGTTTATGGAAGTTTCCATTTGTGATAAATGCTTTTTGATCAAGTTCTTTGCATTCTAGGTAGCATAGAATGTGTTGCCAATTCCTAGCTTATGTAGTTTGGAGTGCAAGCATTCAAGCCAATGATCTTGGAGTTTAGATCCACTTAGGATCTGTATTTTTCACAAATAGTCAATAGGCCTTAATCTTGAGTTTTGGGTGTCCTATGCAAAAAATACTCCTTGTACATATGTTGGTAGGCGATTAGCCCTTGTACCATATTCTCATGTTCAATAGGAGGAGGAGATTTTGTCGACATTTACAATGAACATCCTCTCTCTCTCTCTCTCTCTCTCTCTCTCTCTCTCTCTCTCTCTCTCTCTCTCTCTCTCTCTCTCTCTCTCTCTCTCTCTCTCTCTCTCTCTCTCTCTCTCTTTCTCTCTCATTTTTGTATCTTGGTCTTGCTTTCCATTTGCTTCTTCTTGTTTTTGCATGTTGTTGTTGATTTCCAAGAGATTAGAGAGTGTAGGATGTAAGCACCTCCATCCTTTGTATACTATTTTTGCTCTCTTGCTTGTGGTTAATTAGGTGTGGTTAGAGTAGGAGGAGAAGAGTTTGCAAGCTAACTTCACAAGGGAAGCACTATTCCCTTGGGAACAAATTGATGCATGACATGTGAACTAGGCCGCTACATGACCATGAAGATGAAAATCACGAAATAGGCAAAAGTGTTGATTGCCAAGATTTTGCATACTAGCTTGACTAATCCATAAACTATGAACTTTTTGCATGATAGATCTAATCTTGTAATCAAAAGCTTATCTGGACCTTATTGAGGCGACATACTTGCTCAAGGATGTAAGTTTCCCCTTTGTGGATGATTCACTTAATCTCATGAGAAGTTTACAAATTACCTCACAAAATAAAACGACACAATTTTTATAAGGGAAGCTCCTTAAGATCCTGCTTACAAGACAAAACACAATGGAAAAGACACGATGGAGCAACCACCCAACCAAGTAGAAGCAACCAATCAACTCTAGAAGCTTCACCCCCAAGCCAAGGAATAAAAAGCATGAATGTAGAGTGAAACTCTGGCAATGAATCAATGATCACAATGAGGAGTAAGACGAGTTTGGCCTTAATATATAGAGCCAAAAGCAACCTGGGCACATAGCCATGCATATCCCTAGATTTCCTATAAATAGATTCACCTAGAATAGAGTCCTAAGCATGGACCAACTATTCATAGAATTGCTATTGATAACTCTACACATGCATACACTGTCTCAAACCTTGTCTAAACTCCATTTAGTGTGTTCTGGGCCTCACAAGGATATTAGTTACTTTTTGGTCACATTTACTATGATGTGGCATAACTAACAGCTTGATTTACTAGAGTACCATGTATCCAAGACTAGAAGTATACTGAATCCTACTTACTGGCCATGGACATAATATTCTTCCCTCCTTAAACTGCTTCTATCCTTAGAAGCTCTCTAAACAGGAAAGAATAACAGGAACAATTCTTTTAACTTTAAATATCAACCTAGAAAATCATTATCCTTAGTCTAACTTTCACATCAAACAAGTACTCAGAGATAATCCTATTTTTCAAGTGATAATCTCTATACTGGAGTACAACTCAGGTTTGAAAAAGTACACTAAGCAATAAATTTTTCATCTGGGTTATATTCATCATAAGATAGTAACATCACCTTCATCTAAAGCATTTACGTAAAACACTGGATGAAATAACCTAACTTACGAGATTAAATTTAAAGAAATAATAAAATAATAATAATTACAGTCTAAAATTATCCACAACTCTGATAGATAATTCGTAAGTTCTTAAGTACAAATATCCTTAGTATCTAAATTCTAAGATATGATTCTTTAACATGATTCTTTAACTAAAGTACAAGATTCAACTTCTATAAACAACTGGTAATTAAAGACAGAAAGCATACGAAAGTGACAATCATCTTCAACTACAAAAACTTTAAATTATAATCTAGAATTGAATCTAGATACCCAAAACCCTGCTGAATATCAATTCAGTTATTATTCTTGGATTCGTTATGATTCGTTATCCAACTGAGCTCTCTGGGATACAATCACTAATGAGCTGAGACCCTTCCTTAACTAAGGAATACTCTATCCCAAGAATAATGTATATCCAATGCACATAATTTTAGATGATGAACCCAAATGATTCACTAATCATGCGTCTTACAAGCAATATAAATAAAAAACCATCAGTTCCTGGTGAATCCACATCATACAGATCGTTTTACAAATTAACTTCATCCTGGAGTAATCAACTACTCAAGTTAATTGCCAATGATTCAGAAATCTCAAATGTCTAGGTGAAGAATTCAATTATACTAGTATGACACCACATTTAGATCCTTACCCAAATCATTTATAAGTTAATCCATAAATCTTTTATGCAAAGATTTGTTAACTCTGCAAGTATCTGTCAAGAGAATACTTGATCATATGCTTATGTTCGTCGACTAGGTTAAGTGTACCATATAACCTTAGTAACTAGGATTACATAGTAGATTCATACAAGATTAATCGTGCACATATGAGAATAATCTCACTATGACCTAGTACATAAACACATTCTCACCTGGCAGATTCCTCCAGAACCCACATATGTTACTCACATATCTCACTGAGATCTTATAACTCAGCTACAAAATATTTTCTATTTCTCATGAGTAAATAACATATCCGAAAAATCTCTGAGATGAATAACATTCACTCTCAATAGTTTTCGAATCCTACTTACCTCTAATTACATAATTTCTCCCACTAATCAACCCCTCTCTGATCCTAGTACTAAAACTAAGATTAGGTTGATCCAATACTCTGTCCTACAATCACTATAAAAAATTATATCTTGTTCCCAAACACTGGAGAATTCATTTATTTGGATGGCTGGCATGCCTATCAAATGGATAACACAAATCCACATCTGACCTTGTGATCTAAGCAGAAGAAATAACATGGTTTACTATTACACTCTGAATCTGTCTAGCTATTGACAAGCTTCGAATCCCCTACTGATGCATCAAATTTAGAGACAAGCTTCTGACACTAACAGCTCCAATGTAATCCACATATCAGATTCCACTTCTAACATCACAATTGACATCCAAAATCGCGGATAACTCAATGGCTACAAAGATATCAGTTACAAATTCAACTGAATAAATTCTATCTATGAAATTAATAACCAGGATCAAGCAATTATTTACTGGGATTTACAGAAAATCCTAACTGCAAAATACATTTCCCGATCACACTTACTACCTCTGATGTCCACTCTTCTTCCCTCCTTAGAATTTTCAGTTCCCTAAAAATCTATTTCAGCTAAGGTACCTAGAAGATGTAACGATATTAGTAAATGATTAAAAATTAATTACTATAAGAAAAAGTCTAAAACAATTTCATTTATGTCCTATACCTGGGCTGAATATCTGATATATCGAAAGTCATTTACTAGTATGTGAAATAGTACTAGTTTGATCTTTTGAATAAAATTCAACATAGGATTTGACTGGAAATGAAATCAGTTATGTAATTCTTATTATTACAAATTTTCCAATAAAATTAAACTGTTTTTTCTTTTTATTGACTGGTTTGACAATACTCCGTTAATATTGACAAAATCTATCCAAACGCAGAATATGAAATTACATGAATGGAAATCCCATCAATAGGATGGGATTTCCATCCATCAATAGTAATTCTTGAATCATATCCTGTCAGATTTACTGTCTAGATAAAGAATACTATTGCACTCATTCAATCTGTTCATTTCATATTGTTTGATGATTTTAATCAAATCTAACGAGTATCTTGCACAAACATTCACTTGACTGATTTCTAGTGATCAACATCGATTAGAAAACTATCAGACAAGTAACTGATTTCAAATTTTTACCAAATTGAAATTCAACAAAAAAAAAAAAAAATTCAAATTTCAACTTTCAATCTGGGAGTTCCCAACTCCAAAATTAAAAGAATGACAGAACCGTAAAATCGGCAATTTCATTGTGGTTCTTTCTGTCAATTTTAACTTATCTATCTCCGAGAAATAATTTAGACTTAGTGAAAAGACCGTGATCAATTTTGACTGATAAACTCAGTATAATGAATTCACTAATCTAAACTGATTCCATAGATAACGAAAAAATGACCAAAATTTTGATTTTTTCGAAAATTTTGATTTTTGTTTTATTTTACGTAATTTGAAAATTCTGACGAAAATACTGCTAGTACAAAAGGCAATCGAAATCGAAAAAATTGAAACACTGTCCGATTCCTAATGTTACTAACCCAATGTCAAACTGGCATGCAAAACACACTACATCAGTCACAAACGTCATTACGAAATTTTTTACGTAAACTTCAGTTTTTCAAAATTTGTCAACCAATATCATTGATTTATGACCCAACTGTCAGAGCACATGCATATGACTACTCAAATTGATTGTAAATCCCTCATGCATGTCAGAATCACTCTGAGAATCAGCATGCAACCAATCCATGCAAGCACAGTACTACAAATTAGAGAAATGATTGGCATGCAATTAGAACAATTTTAAATCTTGCCAATTTTACTCACAAAACTGCAAAATTTCAAATGATCATAACTTTGGCTACAGGACACCAAATTGGGTGCTGTAAAACTCAGTACAGAGGGAGATCAAGTGAACAAGATGCTTGCCACATCAGCTTGCCGCCTAGACTTCACATGTGCAAGATCAGAGTGTCAGAAAAACTGTAGTAGGGCACATTTCCACAAGGCAAAATTATGCATAAACGTGCAAACACCCATCCTAGGCCAAAATTGATGCTACCAATAGTCTTAAACAATCAACTAGACTTCCATGAAGCATTCATACTGATCCTAAGATGCAGTATAGGCTGAGAACGAAGATTTCTTGATTTGTAGAAGTCAAAATAGCTTCAAACTTGATGGAGATGGTGCATAAGCCACCGACCATCAATTTACAGGTCTGATAGCTTGCTGGAAAGGTAAAAAGGAATGCTAATCATGCTGTAAATAATTTCAAAATGATCTCCTTATGGATTTGGAGAGATCCATCCCCCAAAAATCACCAAATATGGTCATTTTTTGAACTTTTATGACTTCCTACAAGTTCAATTGCTTGGAATTCTTGGCTCTAACTTCAAGGACAGTTTCAAAAGACATTGGTTCACCTCTTTACAAGCTCTACATGGTGTTTTACAGCCAACTACTATCCAACTTTATGAAAAAACAAACAAAAATGATGATTTTTGGCTATTTTCCAGTTTTTTCATCACAATAAAGTGGAAATTCATGACATACAACTCTTTCTCTAACACATGCAAACCAATTTATAGAATTATAACGATCTAATTGATCTGGTCCTGCTGGAATTTGGTTCTTACTATCTATTTTGTGCCAAAAAGCATGAAACACCAAGCAATTTTAACCAAAACATAGCCTAGAATCATAAATCATTGGAAAGAACCGACATGCATCATTAATTAACCCTAAAACGAAAGTACACTTGCTAGAAAATTCAGATCTACAAAAAATTTGATTCACACAAAAAGAAAGCTCCAAGAAAACCTCACAAATTAGCCTTCAAGGACAATTCTCCATAAAACCACAAAAAATCCCAAGAGTAATGGATCTTAGCAACATGCACATTAAAACCGGGATAGTACACCCACTTGCACCCTTGCTATCCACTCGGAAGAGAATTCCAATGATCCAATCCAAAATTTTGACGAAAGGTAGCCCTTCTCCATGTTCTCCAATCTTCGTAAGCCTTGCTCTGATACCAATATAAGGGAAGCTCCCTAAGATCCTGCTTACAAGACAAAACACAATGGAAAAGACACTATGGAGAAACCACCCAACCAAGTAGAAGCAACCAATCAACTCTAGAAGCTTCACCCCCAAGCCAAGTGTGAAGAATTGAAAAAGATTATCTATGTTAGATATAGAGGTCTTATGTTTTTTATATCAAGCATCTAGGTGTAGGGTGTTGATAGGAACAAATTTGGCATAGATGGCAAATTATGCATTTCCACTTGTAATGCCACTATTGAGCCAAAATAGAGTAAGAGCCTAAACTCGTGCCAATTAGAGTGTAGACAAGTGTAATGTTTTTGTTTGATGAATTCTAAGAGGTCCAATAGGATTTAGAGGTGGAACCATGTGAGGTCCAATAGGAATTTGAGGTGTGCTTGAATATAGTCCAATAGAATTAAGAGGTGCATGGATCAATGGTCCAATAGGATTAAGAGGTGACAAAGTGTGGTCCAATCATAGTTAAGCATAGTGGTAGCTCGTGGATCTACTAGTATCATTGTACTCCTCATTTTGGATCTAATTAATTTGGTGATTGTGTGGATTTTGAGTGTCATTGAATTTCTAGCTTTCTCTCTCTACCTGAGAGCCCATGTGATGAGAGTGCATCTAGTTATGTTTTGAGAGTAAAGGATATTCATAGAGAACTTGCTTGTATTGGTGATTCCATCAATCAAAATGAGCTAGTTCAAGTCATTCTCAATGGCTTCAGAAGTGAATTTGATAACCTTGTCCAATCCTATGCCATTAAGGAGGAGCTACCAAGTTTGGAGGCTCTCCAAAGTGTGCTAATTTCAGAAGAATCAAGACAAGAGTACAATCTCTTGAGGATGGACAAGCTCTCTCTCACTCATAATGATGGCAAATCTCTCTTTGCCAAGGATAAGCACAAAGGGAGGAGCAAGAACCAACATCAACAATCCTCAAGCAAGGACAAAGTCAAATCCAAAGACAAAGATGAGGAGGAAGATGATTCCTATGATGCTTCATCATCCAAGCTCAAGAAGAAGAAGATCAAGTGCTTTTATTGTGGCAAGAAAGGCCATTATGCCACCAATTGCTTCAAGAAGAAGAATCAACTCAAGCAAGCCAACATTACCAATGAGAAGGAAGACACTATTGCAAGTGATGGAGAGGGATCTATTATGGTCTCTAGTTTCCATCTACTCCTTTCAAGAAGGACGGCCTATGGTATATTGATAGTGGAGCCTCTTCACATATGTGTAGCTCCAAAGACTCTTTCTCTTCTATTGCACCTTATGATGGAGTCAAGATATCAATATACACTGCAAATTATTTTGAATGTCCTATTGAAGGCATAGGGAACATTCCCTTGAATCTTGCATCCTCTAAAGTTCTTTCTCGCTCTAAAGTTCTTTATGTACCTAAGCTTACTAAGAATCTTATTAGTGTTGACCAATTGCTTGATAATGGCCTTGATGTAAAATTCAATGTTGATACTTGCACTATCAAGAAGAATGATGAGATACTTGCATTAGGATCTAGATTTGGAGGCATCTATAAACTAGATCCAGATGAGTATGTGAATGCTTGTAATGTTGCTCTTGTGAACAAGCTCTCTATGGAGGAATTATGGCATAGGAGGTTGGGACACCCCAATACAAATCCATGCTCTCTATGATCAAAGAAGCCAAAGCTATTGGCTTGCCAAAGTCATTCTCTAGGAAGATCAAGCCTTGTGAGGCTTTTGCTATTGCTAAATCTCACAAAAAGCCATCTACAAGATCTTCTATCAAAAGCAAGCATCCTTTGGAGTTAATCCACTCAGATGTGCATTTCTCATCAACTACAAGCAAGGGAGGAGCCACTTGTTTTCACTTGGATATATCTTCTTGCTTCTAAATCTATGGTGTTTGATCATTTCCTTATTTTCAAAGCTTATGTAGAGAAGCAATTCTCGTTCAAGATTAAAGCTCTTAGAAGTGATAATGGTGGTGAATATATCTCCAATAAATTTCATGACTTTTGTGAGCTTGAAGGCATCAAAAGAGAGTTCTCTTGTGCCTACTCTCCATCTCAAAATGGAGTGGCCAAGAGAAAGAATAGATCTCTATGTGAATGTGCAAAATCTATGAGAATTGAGGCATCTTTGCCCAAAGATTTTTGGAGAGAAGCCATTAATTGTGCAAATTATCTTTGCAATAGGCTCCCACATATAGCTCTTGGAGGAAAGTCACCATATGAAATCTTATATTTGAAGAAGCCTAAGGTTGATCACCTTAGAGTTTTTGGATGCATATGCTTTGTCCATATTCCCTTGGAAACAAGGAAGAAGGAAGATCCTAGTGCATGCAAAGGAATCATGGTTGGATACTCATCCACCAAGAAGGCCTATAGAGTCTTTATACTCTCTACTTCTCAAGTTATTGAAAGTAGAGATGATGTCTTTCATGAAGATCAACACTCATCTTTTGAAGAGGCCGAGATCAAGAAGTCTATGGATGCATCACCAATTATTGATTTTGAAGACAATCATGATGTGATGGAGTCAAGATTTGAAGAGGACTCTCCTCGGATTTTCTTGCCAAGAAAATCTATGAGAGATAGATCTGAGCCTAAGAGGCTCTCATATGTTGACAAAGGCAAACAATTGGATCTTGATTCCACTAATTATGTTTTTTTTGTCTCTCATGAAGATCCAAAGAATGTACAAGAGGCACTCAATACCAAGGAGTGGTATGATGCCATGAAGCAAGAGTATGATGCATTGATCACCAACAATACTTGGGAGCTTGTAGATCCTCCATCCAACAAGCATGTGATTGGTTGCAAGTGGGTATTTCGGATCAAGTTCAATCATGATGGCACCATCAACAAGTATAAAGCAAGATTATGTGCCAAAGGATTTGCTCAAATCCATGGCCTTGATTATGAGGAGACCTTTGCACCCGTTGCAAAGATGGTGACAATAAGAATTCTTATTTCTCTTGCTTGTTTCTTTAAGTGGAAGGTGTTCCAATTAGATGTATCCAATACTTTTCTAAATGGTTATAAAGGAAGATATCTATATGGAACAACCTCAAGGATTCATCAAGGATGAGTCCAAAGTGTGCTTGCTCTTCAAAAGTCTTTATGGACTCAAACAAGCACCAAGATCACGGTATTCAAGACTTAATTATTTTCTTATCTCACTAGGATTTACTCTTAGTGACTATGATCCTTCCATGTATCTAAAGTTTGTTGATAGCAATATTGTCATTCTTCTAATTTATGTTGATGACATTATTCTTTGTGGAAGTTTTATCAAGCTAGTTGATGAAACTAAGCTAGCACTTGGATGTGAGTTTAAAATGCAAGATCTAGGAGAGATACATTACATCTTAGGCCTAGAAATTCATTTTTATGAAAATCATGTCTTTATATGCCAATCTAGATATGCTCACTCTATGTTGAAAAAATTCCATATGGAAAATTCTAAGAGCATAGATACTCCAATGCAGCAAATTGTAAAAGATCCTAATAAAGGTGATGAAAGATCCTTTGAGGACATCACACTTTTTAGGAGTCCTGTAGACTCCTTAATTTGGCTTACCATTACTAGACCTGATCTAAGTTTTTGTGTGCACAAATTGAGTCAATTTATGCAAGATCCTAAGATCCATCATTGGATTCTTAGATATGTATCTTCATCTTGTGATTATGGTCTACTCTATAAAAGTGAAGGTCTATCCATTATTGGCTACTCGGATTCGGACTTTGCAAGTGACAAGATGGATCGAAAGTCTATTAGTGTATACACTATCTTTCTTGGAGGCAATCTAATATCTTGGCTTTCCAAAAAGCAAGATACTATATCTCTTTCTTCATGTGAGGCCGAGTACAAAGCACTCACTACAACTACCAAAGAGGTGCTTTGGATCAAGAGGTTATTAATGGAGCTAAAGTACATTAAAAAAGATGATCTACCAATGATCAAGTGTGATAACATGTCGGCCCAAGATCTTGCCAATAATCCCATATTTCATGCAAGAAGCAAGCACATAGAAGTGGCACACCATTCTGTGAGAGAAAAGCTTATTGGAGGAGAAATCTATTTGGAGCATGTCAACTCGTCCTCTTGTATTGCCGATCTACTCACCAAACCTTTGAGCAAAAGTGCTTTCATCAAGCATAGATCTAATCTTGGAGTTATATCAAGATCAACGCTTAAATTTTCATAGATAATTTTTTAGGAGGATGTGAAGAATTGAAAAAGATTATCTATGTTAGATATAGGGGTCTTATGTTTTTTATATCAAGCAGCTAGGTGTAGGATGTTGATAGGAACAAATTTGGCATAGATGGCAAATTATGCATTTCCACTTGTATAGCTCTAGGTTCCCTATACATAGATTCACCTAGAATAGAGTCCTAAGCATGGACCAACTATTCATAGAATTGCTATTGATAACTCTACACATGCATACACTGTCTCAAACCTTGTCTAAACTCCATTTAGTGTGTTTTGGGCCTCACAAGGATATTAGTTACTTTCGGGCCACATAACAGCTTGATTTACTGGAGTACCGTGTATCCAAGACTAGGAGTATACTGAATCCTACTTACTGGCCATGGACATAAAAATTTTCCACACTATGAATGAGACATTCTTTCTCTTATAAGATCCAAAAGCATACATTTGATGACACACCCACTTGTTTTCTAAATGATTTATGTAAAGACCACTAGGAAACCCCCTTCGATGAGGATAGAGAAACACAACCGAAGACATGTAGGAGCAAAACCTCTCAACCAAACCTAGATCTAGCCTTCGAGCCATGCCATGTGAATGCTTGAGGCGAAGAGAGCAATTGGTAACTTGAACCAAAGTTGTCAACGGGAGAATTCCTACCCCAATATATATATATAGTTGATTCCTGTGCATGAACCCATGCAATCTCTATGAAAAATTATGATCCAAAATGCACTTAATGGATCCTTGATCTTTGGCTTATTTGGGTAACACACAACCAGAAGGTAGAAATCAACACTTTTAGCATGCTAGTCTTGCATAGATCACTTAGATCTGATCATGAACATCAAAGTATAGTAAGGTATTGTCCCTATCCATACAACATCAGTAAGGTACTATCCTTCACACGTGTGGATTCAAGATCTACAAGAAAAAAAAACATTCTACACAGAGAAACTCAAGATACATGAGAAAATGACATGAGATGGACATAGAATCAACAAAGATGAATTCTCCATGTATAATAAGAGAACCAAAGATAATTCTCCATGCTGGTACAACTATTTATGGCAGCCAATAGGTCATTTGGCCCTATACTCCAATCATGCCCTAAAATGACAACTTCTAGGTACTTAGCCAAAAACCTAGAAATCATGGTCCAAATGTAATGTACCAAAATTGACTAATTAGAATGGATCCAAACTCGACCTCATCCACTTGTCTACTTAACAAAAATAGTAAAATCACTATTTAGGCTCTTATTGACATTTATCAAACTATCTCTAACTTGAGATTTCAAGTTGGCCTCCAAAAATGCCAAATAAGCAATGTGAACAAGTTGACAATTTCTCACACTCCCTCTTCAACTAGTTTTAGAATAGATTTAGAAAGTACAACAAGTGATGTCCTATGCTTCATAAACAAGTCTTTTCCGAATGCCTTAGTGAAGATATCAACCACACATTCCCTTGAAGGAACATGTTGAAGCTCCACTTCCTTTGCCATGACTTGCTTCCTCAAGTCCGAAATTTGTTGGAGGCCCTTTATTGCTGGTATATTTCATTCCCTTATTTTACACATGGCATCCCTTGAAGTGAGTGAGGGAGAATCTTGGACTCAAGAATCTTCCCTCAGAGGATTCCTTCAAGAGTATCTTTCTCAACCATATCCATTTCCATGCTTCCTGGCATTATTCTTAGCATTTAATGACATTCTTAGATTCCAGTTTGTTATTTCTCCATAGGTCTGGTCTCTATTCGTGGAATATTTGTGATGTCATCATGACCCTCATGAAGTTTTTTGAATATTTGCACTTCACAGACATGTGAAGGGTGGTAGTCGATTTGATGCACTTAGTGACTTCTCAAAATTTTCCATGGTTTATTACATAAATTGGTTCATCTTCAAAAGAGCCTTTTCTCCCAAAGTCATCGGGACATTTTTAACTCGATAAAACATTGTATTTTTAGCTTTGATAATTAAAAGTTTTTTCAACTTCTATGCAAAGTTGTAACCTTCATCCCAAAACCTGGTGTTATTGATGAAAGTTTCTGATGGAATTTTTAATTGTCATTGTCTAGATTTCCTACATATGTATTGTGTCAAAGGTCTGATTATGGTAGAAAATAACCTGCTTATAGTACCTTGTCGGTGGCTTTGCTCAAGTTACTGATTTTTATCTCCATTGTCGATTTCCTTGAACTGTTCAATTTTGATATTGTTGTTGATGTTGTGCCCTGTGACTGAGATTTCCTTAGATGGCCGATGGAATCAAAATGCATTGTGGTCTTTTTATTAACTGAATTTCATAAGTACATTGAAAGTGTTATCACAAACTTCTGATTTATTGGAAAGATATTTACATAAATTTAAAAATCCTACTTTGGCCATTGTTGGGCAGGCCAGATGCCCAAACTATAAACATAATACATACAATAATTTACAATCATCGACCATTTTAGGTCGATTTTATCATAAAAATTTAAAAGTTGTGACAATACAAGTCCGATTTTTTATGACAAAAAATCGGCTAACTCTTGTGCCATACTATCAGGTTTAGACAAGTCAAACGTAGGATTAGAGGTTGATCGATCCATGGGAGTGTCTTGATTGTGATCCTAGTATGCAAAGCAACAACAAAAAAAACTAAGATTAGAACAAAACAATAGGCCTATGAATGCTTCAGTGTAAACTAATGCATGTTCCTTTCACAAAGCTCATTCCAAACTTACTACTTATAAGCTTAATTCCAAAAAATAGTCCAAAACTTTTTTGAAATCAATCACATGAAAATTATATATAACTTATCAAAGTTATCATTCACATGTTGGTTACCTTCCCATAACATCACTCTTAATGAACCATTGTTAAATTTGATGGCAAATTTCCATTTACAACTACAAAATGTCAATATGGTTTCACCTTTGTTTCTAGCAATGTTGAATGGAGAAATAACATTTTTTTTGCAAGGGTTGATAACGATTCTTTCTCTTTCTTCTTTGAATCCAAAAGTTCTAGGGGGGGGGGGGGGGGGTTGGATTTATTCATCTACTCTCCATAATCCCATATTAATCTAGTTCCAATCACATCGTTTTGTAGCCTTTACATGTATTTTCGCACAGACGTTCAAAACACTAAGTGTTCACTCAACCTCAAAAGTCCTACAACTGCAAATGGATCGCAAGGTCCCGCAAGAATCACTAAGTGTTTACTAATGCGCAAAGGCCTGCAATCTCAAACTCCTACAACCGCAAAATAATCACAAGGGACCACAAGAACGTCACTTGCGGTCTATAGCGGCCATGCCTACGCAAAAGGAATGACACCACACTCTTCATGCTCGACTAATTCACGCTCTTGCCTCACGCTACCACCATACCTATATCGACAATGACCACAAGCCACGATCTACCTCGGACAGCGTAGCAGCTCCATGTTGCCTTCTTGTAGAATTGTATATAGACGATGACGATGATCACTGAACAACGAAATTAGATACATACACATTGTAGATGCTTTCCAGCATCAGTTTCTTACTTTCAGGCTGATTTTCATAAATAAGCTCATAGCTTTTATAAAATGTAGTTAGCTTCGCAAGCAAACACTTAAAGGTATGGTGACTTGACTAGATAGTAGGGCCTTTAAGGCCTCGGTTCCACTCCCTTCTAGTTCTAGAGAGGTGAAGGGTTTTTCATTGAATTCAGGATGGATAAATCCTTCCTGGTTCATGGGTGAAGTAGGTGCATTCATGGCTTCATCAGAGTGTTTAGCTGAATCCAATGGTTCTATTGGCCAATTGAGATCACGAATAGGAGCCTTAGTTTGATCTTCTCATATCCAATCTTTCACCTTGATATAACGATTATTCTCTTTTGTGGGTTGGGATACTCTCCAGGTCCAGTAGATCGAGCGTAATGGATTATTGTGTGGGGTTGACTGTGCTCCTCATTCAAAACTTTTTCTACAACTACGAGTTCCTTCAGTCATTGGGCACATGTTTGAACATAGATAGGGGCTTCTGCTTTTGTGGCCTTGGTCCTTTTATCATGTATAATAGTTGAGAGATTGATAGGTGCATCAACTTGCGGCTCTAGTGGTCGAGATGGAAAATCTTTGTAACATTGGCCATAGCCACACTCAACAATATAGGGGTGTACGTGCGTTTATATGGACACTCAACAATGTGATGGTTTTCTCCACAACCATAGTATTGGACAGGGCTCTGTTCTCGTAGAAATGTTGTTGGGCAGTTTACAAGGGATAGATAGAAGCTTCAGTTCCATCTGAATAAAAATTGAAAAAAAAAATTGATCCTCATGTACGAACATATTTTCAAAACTGAATTCTCATTGGGGTTGAGAATTTGGACTTGTTGTGACAAACTTTGCTGGGATGATCTAGCGGTTCATTTGAGGGCCAAATTGTCACACTACCAAGGCTGGTGCTGCATTGTTGGCTCCAGGTAATGCTAGACATTGTTGGGGTGCTTGGTGGAATATGGGTCCTTGATAACTTTAACTTGAGAACCCTATTGTTGTATCCTCCATTGATATTGTCTTGCAATGGCTTGTATTCTTGGATGGTAGATACAAGTGGAGGTATCATTGTTACGTCCATGTCCTATATATAGGATTCGAAATAATCCTAGACTTGGATAGCTGGTTACTCCAATGTATAAGGTTCTTAGTTCTGCCTTGTCATTCCGGGCTTGGCTAGTAATGTAATTAATGATCTTATAGGGCCCATACCTATAAATGGATTTTGGAGCACTTGCATGGTGTTTGACTGCTATATTGCATGAGAAGAGGTCAATTGCTTATATTTGGATTGCATGGGTTCCTAAAGGAGAATATTCTCTCCTCCTAGGGATTATATATACCATAGAAACTCACCCATCTACACATTGGATTTTCCTGATACATGAGCCAAGATCCCTATAACGTCCCCCAAGACCTCCAATAGAGTATGAGCGTTAAGAACACAATAAGGGAATGCAGTGGATGAAACTGTCCCAACCAATCCTAGACCGTCCGATCTAGCACCCGAGCACTAGGGAGTATGGCAAATCTCTATGATAGGAAGCGCTTACCAATCTGACAGCATAACGGCTACGAACTCTCAATGAATCAAATGGACACATGAGCGGGTATATAGAGAGAGAGAAGCCCCTCCCCTGCCTGTCCATGCAATGAATCCACATGTAAGCGTGCTATCAAATCATGCCTAACTCCCATGCATGTAGGCACTCCTAACTCACAATAGCAAAGACTCATGCATAGACATAGTGCATGTACATCCTATCTCATACTAGGATGCAACACACATGCCTATGCTGCATGCAAGCATAGCCTAAGGTCCTACTTAGCTATTGTCCAAATTAGGCCTGGACCCTATGTCTAAGGCAGCCCCCTAATGGTACAAACCCCCCCCATTAGGGCCGTAACATACCTCCCCCCTTATTTTAGTCATGTCCTCAAAACTCAAATTCCGAAAAACTCTTCCTTAATTTACCTTCTAGTTCCCATGAATCCTCATCATTAGAATATCCTTTCCAACGAACTAGATGCTCAATAACATCCTGATTTTGCAATCTCTTGGATCTCGTATCAAGAATCTTTTCAGGTTCTAAAAGAATCCTCTCAGATAAGTTTTCAAACGAATCTAGATTAGTACCAGAGCCAACATGATCTCCCTCATGTAAACTCATCTTCAGACAACTTACATGAAACATTGACGAGCCTTGGTTCCCTCTGGTAACTCTAATCGGTAAGCTAAAGATCCAATCTTTTTTAAGATTCTATAAGGTCCGCTGTACCTAGCAGACAGTTTGTAATGCTTCTCAGTGTGCATTACCTTAGTATCCTTCGGAATTCTAAGATACACCCAATCTCCAGCTTGAAACTCCCGAGGCGATCCTTTCAGATTAGCAAAATGTCTTACCCGATCATGGGCACTTAGAACATTTTCATGTGCTAACTATAACATTTCTTGCATTTTACACAAGAAATCCACTACTTTCTGAACTTTAATCGACTTAGTTTCAACCACTATCGGAGATCTAGGTTGAAATCCATACATAAGCATAAACGAACTATACCCAGTATGCTTACAACAATTATAAGCAAACTCAATCAATCGAAGATACTTTTCCCACTGAGATTGCCTAAGTGAAACGTATGCACGAAGCATTTGTTCCATCGTCTAATTAGTCCTCTTAGTTTGACCATCAGATTTCGGATGATCAATTGAACCCATGCTCAAAGACGTCTCAAGCTTTTCAAACATTGTTGTCCAAAATCAACCTATAAACTTAGGATCCCGATTACTAACAATGTTAGATGGCAACCCATATAGCCTGAACAAACGTTCAACAAACACTTGAGCTAAATCAGATGCTTTAATTGTAGTCTTAATTCAATATTAAAAGCATGTGAACACATTTCCAGAAGCGTTCAGCAAATGCACGGAATCCGTCAACACATACCTTCGACTGATTTCACCACATTTGCTTTGGCTGTGTAGATGCAGTTGCCAGGTCCTGAGTTTGCAACTCAGCAGCCAGCTTCTGATCTTCCAATTGTTGCTTAAGATTCGACAGCTCCTGTTCGAGCTCGTCAATCTCCGTGACAGCCTCCAAGAATGTTGGATGCTCTGAGGCTCCGGTGCAGGCAGGCACAGCTTGGATTTGTCGTGTGAGGTCATCAATTCAAAGCAGGGCCTGAAGGTATTCATCGTGTGCATCGGGCCCGCTGCAAGATGGGGTGGCATCACTCAAGAGCTCCTTCAGCTCAACCAACTCTTCCTCGAAAAGTGCCTTCGCATCCTCGAGCGGTTGTAAGAACTCGACTCGAAAATTTTCGAGCATCTGGCCTTGGAGCTGGTTCAGCTTCTTGAGATCGACTGTGATTGACCCTGCATTGGTGCTCAGAGAGGGAGCAGCTTCTGTCTTTAGTCTTGTCATTCGCTCCTCCTGTAAATGTTTCTGGAGAGCGACATTGTGTTGATTCGCAGCCAAAAGTTGATGCTTCAAAGAATCGTTTTGAGTCTGAAAATTGTCAAACTTGGCATCAATCACCTTATTTGTCTGCTTCAAAAAATCAACTTCCTTTTGCTTCCTTTATTAGAGTCTGAAGCTGTGTTTCGAGAGAACGATTTTGTTCGATCAGCTTCATGTTGTCTAATACAAGCGAATCAATCTTCTCGAAGGACTCCTTCAGAGAGTCTAGAGATTCTCTCTCTGAGTTGATAAGCTGCATCGTGAGTTGTCGGTGGTACCTGTCAAACTCATATACTTCAGCCACTAGATTCTTGGCTTTCTCGGTCATGGATCGAAACCACTAGGGCTGGTCGTCTGGTTCTTTTTCATCTGCCACAGGTTCCCCAGTGTCATCTTCAGCAGTTGTTCATCCTTTGTTTGATGTGTCGGACTGGGTTGCGTCATCCTTAGAGGAATCAGCAACAGCAGCAGTTGCTCCATTGGTATCCATTGCCACAGCTGGAACCGTATCTGACTGAGATGGTGCAGCATCAATGTCCATAGCAGTGGCAGCTGCTACTTCGACTGTTGGTGTAGCATCGAATGTAACCAGAATAGGCACAGAAATGAGGCTGGAAAGATCAATTGGCTTGGGAGCCAACATCCTTCCCGTCAGCATTATTTTCTCTTGCTCAGTCAAAATTTGAAAATGAGCGCATAGGAGAGAAACATGCGATCCGACTCCAAAAAACTTTTGATGTTTGATCCAACGGAAAAAAGCTTTATATGTGATAACGCCGGAGCACATTGGATTACCCGCAAGCGCATTCAATATGTAACCATAATTTTGAGCTGAAATTGTTGCATTTGCATCCGTCAAAAATATTGCTTGGTTTGCATATTTACAAAACAGTTTGAATGTTGTATCTCGGATCATAGAGATTTTGTACCCCTTTGTGGGTACAAAATAGTTGCTTAGGAAGTGGGCAGCTTCATCCACTAAATCCTTATTAGTTGCAACCATCTTCCCATCCATTGGTAAGCCAAGGGCTGTGTAGAACAGGTCTTCAGAGATGGTGAAGAATTTGCCTCGTATGTGAACTTTGAATTTCTCCTCCGAAATTGAATGGATAGAGTTCACAAACTCAGCACTGACTTCAGAGAGGATGATGGAGGAGTCCACTTTCAAATCACCCAACCTGCATCGATCCAAAAAGGACTGGATGGATGTCAGACGGATTTCTGCGCGTGCTTTTCAGATGATATTAGAGTAGAGCTTGATCCAAAAGCCATTGCTCAAATGTTTGACGATAGCTTCATAGATCACAAAGTTCGCAAAAGAGTACTTTGATCACAAAGAAAATGAGCGCAGGGAAGCATAAACTCGCAGGCAGAAAGTGTAAGAAAGAAAAATGGAAAATAGCTCTGGTAAGCAGTAGCGGTGTGGAAGGGATGATGACATGGCATGCTAACTTGACATCTGTCACTTCCATTTATGGAGGACGTGCATGGCTCAATGTTTGAAACTATAGTTTGACAGATCGATCTTTAATGACATAAGACCGTTTGTGAAAAGAAACGAAATAAATTAAGAAGAAACAATATATGTTTTGATATGTAAGCGTACACACGTGTGAATAATGATGATCACGTGGCCATCATCTCTTTAATGAAGGGATACAAAATTAGGTCGAGAGATTCTCGAAAGATTCTCAAATTCTCGAAAATTAAAACACGTTTGAATTAACAAATTGAGTGTCGCGAAAAGTTCTCAAAAATACTTTAAAAATGATATTGAAATATTGAGAGAAGCCAAGAAAAACTCTTGAGAGAAGCCAAGAAAAACTCAAGAAAAAAATTTCTAGAAAAGATAAAAGAAAAGTCGCAAAAAATTTTAGAAAAGATAAAAGAAAATTCGCGATTAATTC
This sequence comes from Diphasiastrum complanatum, assembly GCA_029204225.1. Lineage (NCBI taxonomy): Eukaryota > Viridiplantae > Streptophyta > Lycopodiopsida > Lycopodiales > Lycopodiaceae > Diphasiastrum > Diphasiastrum complanatum. The sequence goes on from CM055104.1 coordinate 41,506,479, forward strand.
TAGAAAAATACTAGAAAATAATAAGAACAAAAAAATTATGGGCAAAGGTAGTATTTCTTCAGTCTGGGCCCATTAATACGTGTAGGTAATAGTTCACCTTCAAGTGATTGAAGTTGCACCGAACCATTGTCAAACACCTCTATGACTTTATATCAGCGCATAATCATGAGCTTTAAGATCACATTTTTTATATGACTGTCATACTTCTTCTTTCTTGGTTCCTGGATTTCCTCCGTTAGATTTTGTGAAGTTTCACGAGCTTCAGCTAGTTCTTCAATATTAGTCAACCTTTCGTTTATACATTCTGCATCTGTTTGTTGAGCTTGAATACGAAAGGTTTTCACCTCAAATTTAATTGGCAAAATAGAATGCATACCATACATAAGAAAATATGGTGTCTGTTTTGTCGTGATTTCCTTTATGTTGCAATAAGCCCAGAGAACTGATGGTAGTTTCTGATCCCAATCCGTTGCATGTGCAATAGTAATTTTAGTCAGGATCTTACATAAAATTCCATTAGCTCTTTTTGTCAACCCGTTTGCTTTTGGATTATACAGTGTAATTTTTTTGTGTTTGATCAGGAAATAAGTTGTCAGCAACCGTATAGTGTCATTTAACAAATGTGTACCTTGGTCACTTACTAGTTCGAGTGGACAACCATATCTGGTGATAATATATTTGAATAAGATCGTCGCGGCAGTTTTTGCATCGTTTCGTTTCATCGCCTCTGCTTCAACGTTCTTTGTAGCATAATCCGTTGCAACTAGAATATAATGACATTTTGTATGTCGGGTAACAGGTTTGATTGGAATGACAAAGTCAATCCCCCACTTCTCAAATGGTGCAAGAGGTAGGATTGGTGTCAACGGCCAATTCATTGCTTTTGTAGGCTTACCAGATCTCTGGCATGGATCACATGAACGAATAAAGTTTGATACATCCTTGAACATTGTTGGCCACCAGTACTTGGCAGTCAATATCTTATTAATTGTATTCTTCAAAGCAAAATGTCCACCAACATCTTCTGAGTGTAAGGCTTTAACGACCCTTTTAATGTCTTCAATTTCAAGACATCTTTGTAGTTGATGGTCATCGCCAAGCTTGTACAGAACATTGTTAATAATTGTATAAAGTGGTACCTTATATTGAAAAACTGTCTTTTGCTCCAAATCGTAACCATCCGGATAAATCTGATCCTTGAGATAAGTAATGATATCATAATGTAGCAAATTTGTAAATGAAATCTTGAATAAATGTTTATCTGAAAAATCTTCAATTTTGTCGGTGCTGAGTCACAATAGACAATCAGCATTCGTATGATATTTTTCTTGATGAAGCTCTACTTAATAAGTGAATTCTTGCAGAAGTAGAACCCATCGAGCAATTCTTCCTGATAGATCTGGTTTGTTTACAAGATATTTAAGAGCATAATGATCCACATGAAAAATAAATACATATCCCAGCAAGTAATGCCAAAAAAATTTTAACAGTGAAAATCATGCCAAGTGCTTCCCTTTCTGTAGCCGAATAATTCTTCTCTGATGCACTGAGCTGTCAACTCGCATAGTAGATGGGATGATCCTTCTTTTGGTTGTCCTTCTGGTTTAGCAAATGCAGATACATCCACATAACTGTGAGATAAAATAGCCCAATTGGGTGGTCTCAGAATAGGAGCATTGATCAATCTTTGCTTAAGCTATTCAAATGCTTTCTATTGTTCATTCGTTCGCAAGTATTCCACTTGTTTCTTCAGTAGATGTGTAAGAGAGGCAGCTGGTTTATTTACAAGATACTTAAGAGCATAATGATCCACATGAAAAATAAATACATATCCCAGCAAGTAATGCCAAAAAATTTTAACTATGAAAATCATGCCAAGTGCTTCCCTTTCTGTAGCCGAATAATTCTTCTATGATGCACTGAGCTGTCGACTCGCATAGTAGATGGGATGATCCTTCTTTTGGTCGTCCTTCTGGTTTAGCAAATGCAGAAACATCCACATAAGTATGAAATAAAATAGCCTAGTTGGGTGGTCTCATAATAGGAGCCTTGATCAATCTTTGCTTAAGTTCTTCAAATGCTTTCTGTTGTTCATTCGTCCACAAGTATTCCACTTGTTTCTTCAATAGATGTGTAAGAGAGGCAGCAATAGAAACATGATTTTGAATAAATTTCCTGTAATAGCCAACATGTCCTAAGAAAGCTCTTAGTTCATGTAAATTGATTGGTATCTAGAGATTCTTTATAAACACGACTTTATCTTTGTCGACTCCTATTCCTCTGTTAGATATTCTGTGTCCAAGCAATATTCCTTCTTTCATACCAAAAAAACATTTCTCTGGATGAAGAGATAAACAAGTATCTCGACACCGTTGCAATGTTAATTTCAGCTTCTGCAGATGTGTCTTTATATCAATGTATACACAGAAATCATCAATAAATATTTCGAGAAAAGTTCTCAGGTAGGCAGCGAAAATTAACATCATGATTCATTGAAAAGTCGTTGGAGCGTTACAAAGACCAAAGAGCATTTTGTTGTAGGCATAAGGGCCCCAATCCGTAGTGAATGTGGTCTTTGAACGATCTTCCTTTCGCACTCCAACCTGATAATATCCAGAAAAGCCATCACATAAACTATAACGCTCTTGACCAGCAACCTGATCTAGGACGGAATCAGTGAAAGGCAGAGGATAATGGTCCTTCCTTGTGGCAGCATTGAGTTTGCGAAAATTCTGGCATATTCATATTTTGCCAGTCTTCTTCTTTGGGACGACAACAATGGGTTCAACCCATTCACTACTTAAGACGGGATAGATTATACCTACCTTAAGGTGCTTGTTAAGTTCGTCCTTGACCATGAGAGAGTACTTAGGATTGAGACGATATTGTCTCTATTGAACAGGTACAACATCTTCCTCTTCTCATTGTGACTTTGAATAATTTCTCCACGTCACTTGGCCAGGACTGATCTTCTGTCTTTGGCATATTTCCTTTAATAATGTCAATTCTCTGCACAACAGCATCAGTCGCAGCTTTTGCTTTTGTGTCTATAGCAGCTGGTGTTGCTACATACTGATATTTGGGTCACGGCTTCTGCGACTGAGGGCAGTCAGGATACTTGTGGCCAGGCTCTCTGCAATTCGAGCATAATGGTACATAACTTTTCGGTTTTCGTGGTTGAGGACAGTCAGGAGAAAAATGTCTCATCTCTCCACAGTTGTAGCAGTTGCCCGAAACTGGTTTAGTCACGGTTTGAGGCTTCACTGGTCCAACAAATTCAGGAGGATTATGTCTTCTTGGTGCGAAGTTGGGTCTGTCCTGCTGGGCTGATGCTGTAATACCCTGTACATAGTTAGGAGTCGCATCATTTTGAAAAATAAAAAGTACCTCATGGGCAGGATCTTCAATGTATTTGACATTCACAATAGTGCAGTCTTCCTTAGTGTGTCCAGAAGTTCCACATTTCGTACACCACATTCTTGAGTTGGAAGAAGATGCTTTTGGTCTTTTATCTGCAACTTAAGAGGTCTGCACTTTCAAGTCATTAAACTTTATATTAAGGTCAGCCATATTACTCTTCCAAAGCTTTTCAACTTTAGAAGTTGATAACTTATCCTCGACAACTTTCGTGTCGTCCTTTCGTTTAGTTTGTTGTTTATTCTTTCTCTCTCCTATGTCAGCTTCTGATTTTGATGAATCGCTGCTTTCAAATTCCGAGCTTGGAGAACTGGTACTTAAACCAGAATCTGAATCGTCATCGCTGTCACTAGAATCAGTCTTCTACTTTTGAAATTTCTTAGTCGATCGTCGCTTTTGTGCTAGTTTTGAGGTCTCAAAATTTTCGGCACTAGCTATTACTACTGCTAAGGAGGTCATGTCTCCTTGTGTGCAATACTGATCAATCTTTGGTGGTAAACCAGCCAAAGACCATTTGATCTGCATATCCACGGGATATACACCAGTTAGTTTTCCTATGAGATTTTTAACCTTTCATGTATATTTGCGAAGGGATTCTTTACTCTTCTTCTGAACATTGTTCAGACGTCCGAGAATTCTAGATTTGTAACCTATCTCTGAACTGGTTCAAAAATGCATCCTTCAGCAAGTACCAAGTTCCTACATGGCCTGGTTCAACTTGGTTGTACTAGATGCGTGTCTGCTTTCTTAGCAGACCAGAGAAGATTCGTAGTTTGTCTACGTCAATTCCCTCGTTATTTGGATTGGCTATTGACTCAAATATTGAGACGTAGCTATCTACATCATCGAAAGAAGTCCCTTTAAAATAATCGTATTTAATTTTAGAGATAGAAGTGAAACGTGCAGCAGGACCCTCCATACCGAAGCTAATTAGGAGTTCAAGTAACTGGGCAGTGATTTCGTCTAGATTTCTTCAACTACTCGTATCACTTTGTCTTCGTAAAAATTCCTCTCTAAGCTTACGGTATCGTTCTAATCTAGATTCTCTATCTGACATACACTAGAGATGGAGATGGATTTGTCATATTTCTTATAACTTTCCTAAACTATCCCTGGCAACGGTGCCAAAAATTGGTATATGTCGTGCTATACCAACAAGGTTAATATAGATTTTGTAGTGAATAGCATCGTTCCCACAGAGGACAACGTTAGAAAGTTATGTTTTTGGTACAATTTATGACAAGTGGTTTCGAGTGTTATTCTGGTTGTTGACAGATCCTTTGCTAAGTAATATTGATCAGCCTTCTCTCTCTGTCTTTGTGGATTTAAATTCCTACACAGTAGTGAGCTTCGTCCAAATTTGTCATGTCGAACTCGGAGAATAACATTAGCATCTTTTACTAGGTCCAAACTGTTGCTAAAAAGTAGTGTGCCGTCAACATATAAGGTGACAAAATGTTGCACTGACTTGAAATAAACATTCAAATCAGCAATGCTCAATTTGTAGCCATGTCGGATGAGGAATGTGTTGATTCTCTAAAACCAATTTCTAGCTAATTGTTTCAAGCCATAGAGTGCCTTATGGAGTTTTCAGACATGATTTTTCTTACCGGTGAGAACGTTTTCCTCCAACTGCATCATGTAGAATCTTCTTCGATGACTCCATTCAGATAAGTTGCTTGTATATCAAGCTGATGTACCTCCAAGTTGGCTACTGCAACATACAATAGGAGAATCAAGGAGTGCTTGACTACAGGACTGAAAATCTCATTGTAGTCGACGTTCAGGATCTGTAAAAATCCTCACACTACTAGTAGAGCCTTCCTTCGATCAATACTCTCATAGCTTTGTATTTGATCTGAAAGACCCATTTGCAATCTCAATAAGATTGCTACTAGCAATAATTCAACAATTGACCATGTCTAAATCTTAGTCAGAGAGGCATATTCTCTGTCCATCACTTTTTTTCAAAGATCTGAGTTTGATTGGCTAAGTGGCTCTTCGACAATAGTCGGTTCTTGAATTAGATAGGTAGACTCATCAATGTATCTATTTGTGAAATTAGAATATATCCAATTTCACAAATTTAAATAAAGAAGTCAGTGATGTCATAAGGTAAAGCTATTAATCATCTTAAACATACCATAAGCTGAAATACCAAAGATAAAACCAAAAGAGTCTAAAACACCTCAAACTTTTCTCATGATTTTCTTAAGCTAGTAACTCTTATGGAGTAACAAAATGATTAGATTGCTTGACCGGTCTACAAAAGCATCTCTATTGGTACAAAGATGAGAAAACCTGTAGAATTGAGAAGTGATCACTACATATTTATATTTGAAGAACTATGAGGCATGCGAACTATCTTCAAGTTATTGTATTCAAGTTGCAGCCTTTTATCAAAAATATCAACCAATAAACCTGACCTAGCCTAGCTTTTAGACAAGTCTAAGAAATTGCACTTATCATCACTAGTTGTACAATTAAGTTCACATGAATATTTAGAATAGATTCCTCCACCAAAAACGTTAGGGTCTTTATATAGAAAACTACCAAAATTAGAAAGATAAAGAAGAAATAGGTCATCAATATATCTTCTAACATGAGTTAATTTATGCAATAAGATGAGACAAGTACCACAAGAAACTAATCTTTTTATAAATTCAAATTCATAAGAGAAAAGATAAAAGTTAGCTAGATAAACAACACAATTAGTACCCATGGGAATACCTATCGTTTGTTGAAAAAGTGAATTACCTACAAAAATATGCAAGTTAAATCCAAGAGAAAGTGTGTGATGCCACGAATATGTTAAATATTGAATATCAACATAAATATGGCATGATATACTTGAAAATGAAGATATGAGCTGGTTAAGTATAAATCATGAAGAGGCCTAAGTCATTTTTTGGGAATATATCTCCTAAGTACTTGCCTTGTAATTAAGGGCAAGACCTTAAAAAGGAAAAGACATTGCCTTGGATAACCTTTACTAGGTCGTCCATACGAAACGACTAGATATGAGAAGACATGTTAAACTAGAATAACTTTGACTCATAGTTAAGTATACCTCCTATGGTATAGTTGAACGTATTTTCAGTCTAATTGTTAACTAGACCCTTTCGCGGGAGCGACGCACCTATTGTTTAAGAGGTGTGTTTGTTCGTCCCGTAGAACATATATTGATCTCACACTTCAGTCTCGATCATCGAGAGAGAAGATTTTATGCTTATGTAAGAGATTGAAGAAGTGAATAGAGTTCTATGAGTTATTCTCTCTTATCTCTGTTCTCCGCACTGCTGAGTGTGAGTGATCTTGAGTCTGCTAACAATCTCTAACGCATTTCATGAATTACTCTCTGATTAGACAGACGCTCTAGTGCATTACAGTCATTTATGTGTTTCCGTAAAGCATGCTCTAAAGAACTGTCTTAAAACCATCTTATTCGTCTGTCGTGAATACTTTCTTTTCGGCACTCGAATAACGACTATCTTTGGTATAGTCTAGCATGCTCATTGAATAAAGTTGTATATATACATATGAGATGACAGTCCCTGTCTGAAGAATTGAGTCTTTGATTTGTTTTCCTGATTGGCATTGACATAAGTTTCTAACGTGTTATAAAACTCTTCGTGTTCTTTAACCATTAAGTTGGGCTTTAGTTGTTGAGGACTTCTGTTTAGAAACAAATAGTTCGTGAACTCGCTTAATTAATTGTCCGCACAGTTGTGAATACCTCGAACAATTCTCAATTCTCTGTTGACACCTTAATCAGCCAGAGTGTAGTACTGCTGTATTACTTTGATAACATCTCATATGTAGAACATGCTTCCTTCAATTCGATAGAGGCCAGATTGTTGTTCTGAATTTATTAACATTACCCATCCCAAACATAAGTAATACTGGTTATGTTTTATTCATAACATACTTATCAGGTAGAACTTGATGAATCGCAAAGAATCTCACTCATTGAAGGACCCAGGCCTGCAAAGACCAATGTCCTCAGATAAAGCAGAAAAATGAGTGAATGAGAGAGTATCCCTACCAGTCAATACTTGGATCTCTCATGTATGCAATGCTCTATACTAGACCTGATATCTCTTTTGCACTCAGCTCACTAAGCTTATTCATGGCCAATCGTGGCATGATCCATTGGAAGTCTCTCATTCAAGTCATGAGATATATTTGAGCTACACAAGATTCATGCATTTGCTATGGAGAAGTCGACAATGACAAGCTCCACATACTCAGTGGATATACATAAGCAAGTTGGGGAGGAAGTGGAGATACATGCCAATTGACATCTGGATATACATTCGTCTTCAACGATGGTCCTTTCTCTTGGAACAATCGTAAGAAAACCTCTATTGCTCTTTCTTCATCAGAGTTAGAGTATATCGCTGCTTCTCAAGCTATTAAAGAAGCAATATGATTGAGAAGTTTGTTATCGGACAATTGTCTGAATCAGTATACTTTGGTAATTTTATTATGTCATAATCAAAATGCCATTGTCTTATCGGCCAACCCTAGATTTCATTCTAGGAGTAAGGACATTGATATTAGATATGACTATGTTAGGAGTAAAATTCTCAAAAGAGAGGTAAGCTTAGAGTACTGTTGAACACAGACCATGATAGCGGATATATTCACCAAGGCACTGTGCATTGATGCACATAACAAATTTTGTGTATCACTCAGTCTGAAGATCAAGGCATTCATGGATCTAGATTAAGGGGGGATGTTGAATTTATTCTCTTTCTCTCTCTAAATTCCATTGTTAATCTCAATTCATTCATGTTGCTGCATATTTACTCGCATTGTTGCACAATCTTCATAAATACACGGGATTTGAAGACAGTTACCTACGTGACAGTTAAACCGTCGAAGGCAATTGAGTCGAACTATCGATAGATGCTCAATTTGACCAATTGTCGAATCGAATAATGTCAAACCTCCAACTATTTGACCTTGACTCGAATCGGCAAATTGTTGAATTCGACTGCTAACGTGCGACCACTAAAAATGAAGCTAGTCTACTATACTAGCCACTCTTCCTACTGTGCAACTGCCTTGCCAATAAATGTAGCTATGTCACCATGTGTCCAGATAGCGACAACCATGATTGCAGACTACCAGGATAGTGACACCCAAGCTTGCTAACTACCTAGACAATGACATGCACTACTCCAGCCAAGATCTAGATCGGACAGCTCAATGTCTTTATGCCATTCTGTATATATGTATATATCTGCTTAAATGCACAGTACAATGTTGATGATAATGATGATGTTGATAATGATAATCGATTTATTCATTCATAATCAGACATAGTAGATGTTCTCTGCATCGATTAGATTCTGATAGACAGTCAGGAATAAGCTATTAAATGTTAGTTGTTGGTTTTCTGTTGACAGGTGACTATTTTTCAAACTTTTTTTATGCTTGTTTTTTTCTCAGATCTATGGCTCATTTTTCAGCAAGCCAGTAGAGAAAATTTGTGGCACAATAGGTGTATTTAGATGTCTCTGTGGGCAGGTTTCCATTTTTTTAGCATTGGAGATTAGTGGGGTGTTGGATTTTCTTCAAAAGCTTGGATGCTATTCTCTTCTACAAACTTCTTTGCATGAATAGGGTGTATTTCGAATCATTAGCAAACTTAATAGTCTGCTCTTCCCAATTCTTCTTCCTTCATAAGTTGTTTATGATTGATTCATGTGTATTTGTTGTCCATACTTGTTTGCAAACACAAACATTAAGTGATGAATTGGATTCCTATTGGATCTTGTGTAGCTTTTTGGGTGATTTTTAAAAAAGAGACAGATCTAAAATTTGTGTTCATAGCATGAATTACAACTATCTACACCTTTGAATCATGCTGGGAAATTCATTTTCTTGAAGAACGAGAAGTTTCCTACCATTTTCAAGTTACATTTTTGAGAATTCATTATGTTGGAATCTGTTTTCACTTTTATAGAGTTGGCTTTTTCAATTGGTTATATGATCATCTTTACATAGAGAATTGTGCACCAATAATGTTGGCCTTTTTGCCATGTGTTAAATCTCTATTTTGATGTGATAATCTTGTTAGGGAGAGTGCATTTTGGATCTTATTCTTGTGAAAAGAGAGAGAAAAAGTATTAGTGACTTATTCCTTGTCATACATTCTATTCCCTGTTTAGAATCTGGATACCAATGAGCATTTTAAATCCTATAAGACAAGTACACATCATGTGAGAGAAATCTGGTGGAACACAATTCCATTGCTTGATCTGTTAGCAGGTACCTTGGAGTGAGCTTTGCTGGAGCATTTGTGGTTGGGGTAGTGGTTCTTTTTCTATATAATATACATGAACACAAATTTTGAATCCATAACTCAAGGCAAAGCAAAAGGTTTTAGTGATATAAGTTGGAGTGGATTTCTGATTTGAAATTTTACTACTATTTCTTCCTTGTGAAATCCTTTTGGAATTTTTTGCACATGGGTGGTCGTAAAGAAGAAGAGTGTTGAACAAGTTAGCCAAAATTATGTTATGAGCCTCAGCTCAACCTTTTTTTTTTTTGGTGCATTTATTGGTTTACCTGTGTTATTACAGGATAAGCAAAAACAATTTGATGAATTTCATATTCAGAGTTCGAGCTCAAATAGCTCTCCATGAAGTCTACTGGCCATAGATTAGTGGGAATCTATAATTTCAATAGTTTTCTTATTTTTATGGTGAAGACTAAATTAGGTGCATGTACAAAATGAAGGAATTCAGAACTGTGTGGATGTTGTTGTAAAGAATATTACTTCTAAAGTGTGAAACCTGGAAAGGCAAAATTAGATTATGTTATCTGGTTGGTCACTGGATTTGAGACGGACTATTGGAGTTACCTGAAGGTTATGTTACAAAGGAAAAATGGAATCCTATTTGGTCTAAGCAAGTACCCTCAACACGACAGTCTGAAGACAATCTTCTTGGATGGTGTTTTTTTTTTGGGAGTACTGTAGTTTCTTCCCTATGCTTCGAGGAAGTACTATATTATTTATGGATTGAGAGATTCTAACTAGCAATTGAGCAAATATCTCTTGTTGCTTGGGAATCTATCTATTTTCTGGATGACTTATTCTTTACAAGTAGTTGTGACAAACTCATTGAAAGTGAGAAAAAGTCACTTAGTGCAGAGGTTGAGATGAAGGATCTCGAGGACCTACACTACTACCTGGGAATTGAGGTCTGGATACAAAACAAGAACCTTTGATGGGAGTAAAGCAAAATTAAATTTGTCATTGAGGGAGAGTGTTAGAAGTCACTATTTGTCCTTTAGTGGAAATTCCTCTATTGATGCTTTGACTACGAAGTCGAAGTACCAGAAGGTACACGCGAATGGTTGTAAGGGGTCATCAGAGTTTATTTTCTCTCTAGGTGGAATCTTCTCAAGAGATAGTATGGCGAGTACAGAGCTTTCTCTAGGCCTGGATTGCGTGACTTCATGGAATTAATGCCATATTGAATGAAGTTGGGGCAATATATATGGTTTTAAGGACCCAAGGGGCATTTTTAAACTTTTGGTCCATGTGCTCAAGTTTGGAGGGGCCCAACTCATAATGGGGGTTCCATGGTGCAAGTGACCTTCTTCTCAAATTAGCACTTGGTTGTCCAATGCCAAGGCCTTTCATTTGCTTTTGTAACTCCTATGTAACATATGGCTCTTGGCTTTTGGATATTCCACATCGGGAACCATTGGCCTTTGAATTTTTCTATCTCGACTAGTATAAATAGAATTGAATTATGACACATTTATCCCTAGTTAGGTCATAACAAGTGAGCATGTATTTGATGCAAAGCACACAAAAGTGTGTTTAAAACAACTCCAATGCTAATTACAAATGGACCATATATCATTGCCATAGTTTCAATCCCAAACTGCATACTCTCCTAAACCAAGAGTACTCCGTTATATGTATAGAGTACTTCTTCTATTATTGAGCACACAAAAGAATAAATATATTGTTGTTGATGCTCTATCCAAATTTCTGGTTCTATCAAATTCTCACTCCATCAAAGTGCCACTTTATCAAAAGTCCAAAAGGATCAAATTTGCAACATCAAAGGATTATATAAGGAGGACAAGGAATTATGTCTAATGTTCTATTAATCATCAAAATAGAAATCCTTATTTTGATTTGAGTTAAATAAGGGGTAGTTGGGGTACACCAATGGGATATCCTTGACTTTAAATTTTGGTTCTAGATAGAAGGTAATGGAAGTAGTTCTTTTGACATCCCTGGGAAGAATTATGGACTTACATAAGTCTTATAGTAGGGTCTGATTTTTATTTGATTAAATAAGGACTAATCCTAGTACAATAATGGGACGTTCTTGACTTCAATATATTCTTTTGGATAGAAATAGTAAAACTGTATTCAACAATCTTGGGAGAAAATATGGATTTACATGTCTTATGTCAGAGTCATAGGAATTTATATTAGAAAAATAATGGAAGAATTGCATCGAGTTTTCTATTAAATGTTGTTTATTTTAGGAGAATAAAATCAATAGCCAAATCACATTTCTATTAGTTCCAATTTAGAATTTTACCTACTACAATAAAGGCATGGAGTAGTATCATTGTTAGATTTCTTATGCTCATCCTTAACAAATCGTTCAAGTAATGAGCATCTTGAAAACCGAAGGCCGACTACATGTTTTCGGACCTTCACATTTTTCCTTTGAGATTTTTTTGTGCCTTAAACGTTTTTAAGACACCTTCGCCTTTTTCGCCTTTTTCACACCTTCGCGAAAAATGCAACACAGTGGCCAAAATGACTTAGAATCCATTTCAAGCCCACCTTCGCCTTTTTCATCTTTTTCGCATTTTCCCTGCCTTCGCTCTAGAGGCACCTTTGGGATTTACATGCCTTCAGTCTAAGGGCACCTTCGGGTTTTTTGGGTTTTTGCTACATTGGCAGACCGACATCACCAACTTATCATAAACCCTAAAACAGCTGGACAAACAAATATCCTAAGGGTGGTTACCAACCTTTGTACATATACAAAACTGGAGTAAATGGTAGGTAAGGCTTATAAGATATTTGACTCTCAACCCTTGTAAATATATATACTAGCTGAATCAAGCTATGTAAGTGTTCTTTTTCAATCAGAGTTATGTGTAGCCAGTGTTATCACGCTTAGCAAGCTAAAGTTATTACTTCAAGCCATTGTACTCATTGTTGATATTAATCAGAGTGCAATTTTTGTCTCACTACTATATTGTTCGTTTGCGCAATTTGTATGGATCATTCTTCTTGAATATTTATGCTACTAATTGTTGCGTTTCCATTCCTACACGCCTACGCTCAAAGCTTCAAGCTTCCGCTGCCGCTCATACCCATATTTTACAACATGGTATCAGAGCGGGCATTTCAGTAATCTGCATTTCTATTGCGGATTATCAATCTTGTTTCTATCAAGATGTCTTTCTAGCAAATGCGCAGCCAACACCACAAGGCATACAAGCTCTACAATTTGGATACCGAAAAGACATTCACCAGTAGAGATGTCATTTTCGTGAAAGACCAGTTCATCGACCACAAAGGAAAATCTGCTGATAAATTCGACCCAAGGATTGAGCAACCAGACAATTCTGATCTAGAGATTTAACTATAGAATATTGACATTGACTCAAACAATGAGTCAGAACCCCAACGAGTCAATCCACATCAAAGGATCGAAGTTAGACCCAGAAGGTCAGACAGGTCCAGACAGCCTCCATCCAGATTTATGGACGATCCGGCCTGCTACATTTTATAGGAACCAACCATCGTTTCTGAGGCAATGTCTACTCCTGATGCTAACTAGTGGAAAGCGGCGATGGACATCGAATTCGATACTCTGATGGAGAATCAAACATGGACACTCACTGAGTTGCTAAAGGACCAGAGACCAATTCCATGCAAATGGATATTCAAGGCAAAGTACGATGCTGAAGGAAAGCTAAATCGTTACAAGGCTAGGCTAGTCACCAAAGGCTTTTCCCAAATTTCAGATCTGGATTATTCAGAAACCTTCAGTCCAGTTCTCAAACATGTTTCGATCTGTCTACTCCTCTCCTTTGCAACCGCAACAGATCTTGAAGTCCACCAGATGGATGTCCAGACTGCTTTTTTCAATGGAACCATCGAAGAGAAAATCTATATGACGCAGCTAGAGGGATACGAACTCAACGGCAAGCATCAGCACCTTGTATGCAAAATCCACAAGGTGCTCTACGGGTTGAAATAGTCACCCAGAGCCTGGTTCCAAAAGATCAACGCATTTCTAATAGAGAATGATTTTATTCCAAACTTAGCAGACTACTTCAAGTCTGTATCAGATTTCTTCATCATCATCACTCTCTATGTAGATGATATTCAGTAATAATCTGAATCTGATGAAGGATACAAAATGCATGCTTGCCCAAGAATACAAGATGACTGACATGGGTCCAGCCCACTATTGTCTCGGAATCCAAATCCAATGAGATCGACCCAGCAGACTGATCTTTATCAATCAACAACGATATCTCAACAACATGCTAGAAAGGTATAGAATGGCCAATTGCAAACCAAGTCACTTTCCACTCAACCCTAGACTAAAGTTATCAAAGGAACAGTCTCCTCAAATTGAGGCAGAAAAGAAGGAGATGAGGCGCTACCCGTTTCAATCCATCATTGGCTCACTGATGTACGCAATGATCTGCACGCGACCAGACCTTGCATATTCGATCAGTACACTTAGCCAGTTTTTGTCAAATCCAAACTTAACTCATTGGAAAGCACTAACAAAGGTCGTGAAGTACATCCAAGCACAAAACCTCTCAACATATGTTACAAAGGCAGCCACACTACCAACATCCTTGAAGCCTACACAGATACGGATTGGGCAGGAGATGTCGACACCAAAAATCAACTTCTAGATTTGTATTTTTATACATCCAAGGCCCAATCTCATGAAACAGCCGGAAGCAGACCTCAGTTGCATTATCATCAATGAAATCCAAATACATAACTACCACAAATGCAACCAAAGAGACGATCTGGCTAAGGCAACTGCTTGCAAACATCAACCTTGCACAACCACTTCCTACAACAATCTATTGTGACAATCAAAGCACAATAGCGTTATCTCTCAATCCGAGATTTCACTCTCAAAGAAAACATATCAAAATCAGGTATCATTACCTTAGAGAGTGCATATCAAGGAAGTAGCATTGGTTTTCTGCAGAACAAACTACATGGCAGCAGATTACTTTACAAAGGCTCTATCAAAGGAGCAACATTTCAGATTTAACGATATGTTAAATCTAAAAATCAAAATTTTTTAGGATCCACATTAAGGGGGAGTGTTAGATTTCTTATGCTCAGGCTTAAACAAATCATTCAAGTAATGAGCATCCTGAAAACCAAAGGCCGACTACATGTTTTTGGACCTTCACATTTTTTCTTTGAGATTTTTTGTGTCTTAAACGTTTTTAAGACACCTTCATCTTTTTTGCACCTTCGCAAAAAATACGACACAGTGGCTAGAATGACTTAGAATCCATTTCAGACCCACCTTTGTCTTTTTCGCCTTCGAGAAAAATGTGACACAATGGCCAGAATGACTTAGAATCCATTTCAGGCCCACCTTTGTCTTTTTCACCTTTTTCACATTTTCTCTGTCTTTTCTCTAGAGGCACCTTTGGGATTTACATGCCTTCAGTCTAAGGGCACCTTCGGGTTTTTTGGGTTTTTGCTACATTGGCAGATCGACATCGCCAAATCATAAACCCTAAAATAGCTAGACAAACAAATATCCTAAGAGCGGTTACCAACCTTTGTACATATACAAAATTGGAGTAAATGGCAATTAAGGCTTATAAGATATTTGACTCTCAACACTTGTAAATATATATACTAGCTGAATCAAGCTATGTAAGTGTTCTTTTTCCATCAAAGTTATGTGTAGCCAACATTATCACGTTCAGCAAGCTGAAGTTATTACTTCAAGCCATTGTACTCACTGTTGATATTAATCATAGTGCAATTTTTGTCTCACTACTGTATTGTTCATTTGAGCAATTTGTATGAATCATTCTTCTTGAATATTTCTGCTGCTAACTGTTGCGTTTCTGTTCCTACATGCCTACACTCAAAGCTTCGAGCTTTTGTTGCCGGTCATACCCACATTTTACGACATCTATATGATGTGAAAAAATAGAAAAAGTTATCTATGTTGAGTTAGGGGCCATATTGACTTTTTTGTGTCATTACACATTGAGCTAGTACACATGCCACATGATGATTAAGCTAAATACAAAAGTAAGCTATGCACTTGACAAATGTCATGATGGTAGAGGACTAGTGACATCTTTATATGTGTTGTATTGAGATCATGTGACCAATCACAACTAGGTGATCCATGAAATTGGTCCAATCAAAATTGAGGATCCATACCTCACTAAGCCAATCACATGTAGAGGAGGGAAAAAGGGGTCCAATCATATTTCACTCTCCTCTACCGCTATTTGCTACTTAAATGTGTTTTAGATCAATCCTATGTGAGTTTTTTGAAGTTAGTGAGATCTTCTACATAGTGTGCTAGTTTGGTGCTCTCTCTCTCTCTCTCTCTCTCTCTCTCTCTCTCTCTCTCTCTCTCTCTCTCTCTCTCTCTCTCTCTCTCTCTCTCTCTCTCTCTCTCTCTCTCTCTACATGAGTCTTGTACTTGTTTTTTCTCTCTCTATCTAAGAGCAAGACTGAAATTTTCTTGTACTTTCTTTCCTCAAGTCTCCACAAGTGTGAATGTACTTTCATGGTTGATTGATGCATGTTTCATTGTGCTCTTGCCATAGATTTGTCAAATAGATTGTGGATCTCAATTTGAATATGATCTTTGTGCAATCATCGAGTCTTAGGAGAACAAAATCACACTTTTGGGGACTCCCACACATGTGAAATCCAACATGGTATTAGAGCCTATCTAAGATATCCATGCATACATCAAGAATGATGAGAAAATTGCAACACCATTACGAGTTGAATGAGAAACATTGCAAGGTTCTCTATAACAAATCTTTCAAAATTGACAAAAAAGATGTCATTTTATAGAAACCATGTTTTTTGTGCATACAAATCTAAAAAATGACGTGTCTTTCTTATATTTCTAAAATACAAACATGTGAAAAATTATAAACCTACAAAAATATGGTTTTTTTGTATATCAAGAAGGTCAACAAAAAAAGTATGTTCAAAATCTCTCAAAAACCTACATTATTTTCCACTTAGTACTAATTTTTTAATTTGCTAATTACATAATATTGTCTATTTTTTAATTATATTCACATTTACAAAAATGACAAAATAAAATTTAATAGCATAATTATATATGTATTTTTTTAATATCAAGCAAACATACTTTTTATATCAAACTATCTTATTCATATATTTAAATTTAATTATATTTGTAACTTGGTCAATAAATAGATACAAAATATATTCAAATTTAATGATAATAATGAGCTACGTGAGCATCTTCATGCAAGTTATAAAAACAATTTTCATTTAATATCACATAACTTCAAAAACTCACATGGAATATACATTTTTTTAAGACATTGAAAATCTTTAATATCCAAATTTGTTTTTCAACAAATTCAAAGATAACTTAAACTATACCAAAAAATATAAATATTGTCGAGGTCTATCTAGGAAAATAACTTTCAAAACAGAAGCACGCTTTCAAAAATTTCTTTAACCAAATACAAATTTTACAAAACTTAAGTATACTGTAAATCAATGTTTCCGCACAGATGAACTTTAACTACATAGTGTAATTATTGTCGGATTATTCTTCTTCTTACTAATCGACTGATTGGTTTTAATCCTCATCCATTGTTTATCCAGTTTTTCTCATGTTTTTATACAGTCTGTAGATTTACAAGTGCTTTTTACACAGTCTGTAGAAATACACGAAGTTTGACAATAGTGTCATTTTTTTTGCATTTTTCGCCTGTCGGGAATTGCAACTAAAAATGCAAAGTCGCATTTTTTGCATTTTTCAAAGTGTCTCAAATGTTAAGGAAATGACTCTAGCAAAGTGTGGGGCTACTCTGAATGAGATATAAGGACACTGTTGGGTTTTTCACAAAATGTCGACACTGTCGTCTTTTTGTGACACTGTCGCCTGTGGCATTTTTTGTTCATTTCTGTAGAGTGACAAATTTGGTTCATTTATGCAGACAGATTGTTTACGGTCAATTTCCACCGCTTACCAGCAATCAATTTTTGAGAAGAAACTGGATGAATGCCAACGGACACTAGCCAACTGGCGATGGCATTTGACGACCTGATTGCTTAGTATATATAGCTGTTCATATTCATATTGTTTTTAAATCAAACAAAAAACATTTGAATAGTTAGCTCTCTCTCTCTCTCTCTCTCTCTCTCTCTCTCTCTCTCTCTCTCTCTCTCTCTCTCTCTCTCTCTCTCTCTCTCTCTCTCAAGCCTATGAGCTTGAACACTCCTGAGCATTCTAGCTCACTTCTTAGAGTTGTTTTAGATATTGCTACTGCGCTTACTGCTTATTAGCATTACACTTAATTCAGACTTTCATTTTAGCCGCTCAAAGATAGCATAGAGTACGCAGCTTTGATCCGCAACTTATTGTACTCATTTACTTATCTTTCATTTTCATACTGAATCAATACTATCTTTTATTGTGTTCAACTTTGTCTCATAATATATGTGTTTCTGTAGTTCTTCGTCACTAATTATTTGTCTTGTGATTCGCGACTAATTATTTGTCTAGTGATTCGCAACAAATTATTTGTCTGATAATTCAATGCATTATTGATTGGCTACATAATAACTGTAGTACTAATGATTTCAAAGTTAGTTACTATAAGATCAAATGTAATTTCTATCACTATTGTTTTGTTTGAAATTGATAACGTAGTCATGCATAGAGAAAGAGGAAGATAATTTATTCCGCTACGCACGATAAGTTTCTTTCTTGTTGTTCAAATATTTTTCATTCGAGTTTGTTTCTTTTCGAGTTCGACCTATCTTTCACACACCTCATACCGACATGGTATCAGAGCTAGATCACTACTTCTTTATCTGATACCGACATGGTATTAGAGCTTCTATCATAGTATCAGTGCTAGATCACTACTTCTTTATCTGAACCGTCACGGTATCAAACTTGTGATTTCTATCAAGGCCTAATACTATTTTGATATCAGAACAAAATCTCTAATACTTGATATATTTCACAAATTGATATCATATTTTTCAGTTCCTTTCATCTTTTCAGTATCAAAGAATTGATTTCCTGTTGTTGGTATTACTACATCTTAGCGTCATCAATACAATTGACAGACTAAGTTCCAGATGGATTCTCAAAGTAAAGCTGGTCTTATTGCAGACAAGCTGAATGGATCCAATTATCATTTGTGGAAATTTAAGATGAAGACCTTGCTAATCGTCAACGAGTTATGGGATGTTGTTACAGGTATAGAATCTGAAGACGACACAGAAGACTCAAAGTGAAAATCGAAGAATGGTAAAGCTTTTGTATTTATTATCCTCAATATATCAGATACACAAATTGGACACATAGTTGAAGCTAAAACTTCAAAAGACATTTGCAACATCCTAAACTCACTATATGGCGTGAGGACGTAACTACTAAGTTACATCTACGAAGGAAATTCTTCACATTCAAGATGTCTAATGGTGATTCTCTTCATAGTCACATTAACCAGTTTAAGAATCTCTTGCAACAGATGGCCGTTGTTAGATCAGTCATAGATTATCAAGATGCAATTATGACATTGCTTTCAAGCTTGCCCTCTACATATGAGAACTGGGTGATGATCATATCGACACACTCAGATTTAACTCTTACTATAGTTATCACTATGTTGCTGCAAGAAGACAATAGAAGAAGTCAAGACACTTTGTCTACTTCCTCCTCTCAGGCTCTATATGTCAAAAAACACTCTTAAGTGACAAAAGCAAAAAAGCTCCAAGAAGGCTGCAACGAATTAGAAACAGAATCAAATTCAAGAACAATCATCAAATCCACAGCCAAAGAAGAAGATGTTTTGCAGGTATTGCAAGCGCAATAACCATGAGATCAAGGATTGCCGAATTCTCCAAGCGAAGAATGCAGCCAAGCAACCTGATCAACAAGAAAACACGGTTTCATCATCTCCCCAGGTCAAAGTGGACGAAGGCGCATTCATGGTCAAAGACCAAAGCGCATTTTTGGATGATTCATAGTCTTTTGATTCTAGAGCAACACAACACATGACCAATCAGCGTGAGATTTTCAACTCCTACACGTCTTACAGCACAAAGAAATTTGCTCATCTTGGTGACAACAGTACTCACACTATTGAAGGTGAAGGTACTGTAAGATTGAGATTCTATCAAAGGCCTTATATGTTCCTAAACTCTCTACAAATCTATTATCAGTAAGTAGAATTATAGATTTAGGTCATAAGATAGAATTCGAATCTGATCAATGCAAAATTATTGATAGGAGTAATAAGATCCTTGCACTCGACAAGAGGCAGAGGTTACTTATATAGATTGGCACATTGTTATTCTGAGTCTAGTCAAGTCTTGAAAATCTATGTTCTAGTCAATAAAGCATTATTATGGCATCATCGCTTAGAATACCTGAATTATACATCTGTTTTGAACATGTCCAGACAATCCATGGTTCTTGATCTCGACTATCCTTCTGGTAAGGTCAAACTCTCTATCTGTCGTAGCTACATCTTTGGAAAACAGGCTAGGATTCATTTTAGATCAAACCATAGGCATGCAGTAGAAGTTCTGTTAGATATTGTTCATACAAATATATGTAGACCTATGCAAACTCCTTCATTTCTAGATACAAAGTACTTCATTACTTTTACTGACGAATCATTTAAAAGAACAGCTATTTATTTCATTAAACAGAAATAAGAGCCTTTCATCAAATTCAGACAGTTCAAAGAGCATGCTGAGAATCAAACTGGCAAACGAATCAAAGCACTGAGGTCAGATAACGGAGGAGAATACATCTCCACCAAATTCAAGGAGTATCGTCTTAACAACGGCATTGAACAACAATACATTATCTCCTATTCGCCTCAGTCAAATGGTCTTGCTAAGAGAAAGAACAGAACCTTAGTTGAGTCAGCAAAGTGCATGTTATCACATGCGACACTTCCAAAGTCCTTATGGGCTGAAGCTGTTTCAACAGCAACCTATATTCAGAACAAATGTCCTTCTAAAGGTCTCTCAAACAAAACACCATTTGAAGTTTGGACAGGTACCAAACCTTCTTTATCAAACCTACGAGTTTTTTGATGTACTGTGTTTGCGTAGATTCCTCGTGATCTCAGGAAGAAGCTCGACTTCCAGAGTATCAAATGTGTTTTTGTGAACTTGAAGTGAAGGTCGACTAATTCTAAAGTCCTAACTTTAGAAGTTGTGACTTAAAAAGAACAAATCAACAAAAGATTGTTGAATAGAACTTGAAAAAGAACTCAAAACTTAGTGAAAAAATTCAACATATAATCACAAAATCATTCACTCAAGAGACTTGTTGAGGGGTCAAGATGGGGACCCCCCCCACTCTCTCTCGCGAAGGATTTTCTTTCAAATTATGCAAGATCAATTGGCCCAAGGCCAAATACATATACAGTGGTTTTGGGAAGATGGATTCTTAGATCTTCACATCAACCAGAAGTTAACAAATTTTGGATCTTAAAAAATCTTATACCAAGAAAAGTGGTTCCTTATGACATGCAAAGGCTTACTGATCAAGAAAAGAGCATGCATAGGCATTTGACATTAGGAGACAACATGCATGAATCCAATCTTACATGCAAGCTTCAATTCCAACATGCAAAGTCATTAGGCTAGGGATGGTATGACATGCAAGCTCTAGCTTCAACATGCAAGCTTCAAATCATACATGCAAGTTCCCAAATCAGACATGCAAGCTCCCAATCAAACATGCAAGGTCCAATCAGACATGCAACTCCCAAATCAAACATGCATGACCATTAAGCTATGGATGATGTGATATGAAAAGCCATCAAGTCATGGATGGTGTGACATGCAAAGTCATCTAGTTTTGGATGTTGTGACATGCATGGCCATCAAGTCATGGATGGTGTGACTTGCATAGCCTTCAGTCTTATGGATGGTGTGAAAGTTTTAGAGAGAGAGAGATGGAAGAGGTAAGAGAAAGTGAATGTGTGTGTAAGTGGTTCCAAAAATGGTTCCAATCCAAGCTTGATAGATCTTCCTCAAGCCATAGCTCCAAGCTTTCTTCCAAGTACCTACACACAAAGAAGCAAGAGCAAGAGACAAAGCAAAAATGAATGGGAGACAAATAATGAGGGAGAGGGGCAAGTTAGTCCTTTTATAGGGAATGTGTAGCCTTGAGGGAGTGGCTGAGGTGTCCAAAGTAAGTGTGAGAGGTGTAAGAGAGACTCTCGGAGAGGTAAAGTGAGAGGGTGAGGTGTATAGGTATGAGAGGGTGTTTACCAATCAGTTAGAGAAAAAGGGGAGGAGTTGGAGGGCGCATTTTCTTAGGTGTCTTATGGTTTACGAGCCATGTGGAAAAGTAGGTAAGTTACATATTGATAAGGATGGAAGGTAGGAAGCTAAACATTTAATGTTAGCCACTTTCAAGTTGAATATTTCTTGGTTTACAACATTGGGATTCACCCAAGTGTTTTACATGACATGGGAAAGGCTTTGTATATGTCCATCTTACCTTGCATAATTTTCATCAATTCCTAGGCCCTTTTTTTCTAGGGGTTGCCCATCCCCAATCATAGTGGAGTGTGACACAAAGGGGTGATCAGTCCTTTGGTTTCTTCTCCCAATCTTTATAGACTCGATTGAGCCTTCTTCAGGTACCGTCTTTAAGCTTTAAGAAGCTTCTTTAGATTCATTCTTCATGTACTCTTCTTAGTACCTGCACATACCCTTAAGGAAAGGTTAGAAGTCATATCATAAAATGGTTCATCATTAGATTCTATTTCTAGAACCTGCATATCAAACTGTTCTACAGTTTTATTTCTTGTCTTCAGGTAATGATACCTGCATTCATATTTCATTAGTTAGAGTAATAAGCTCTAATATTCAAAATACGTTTTTATTTCTTGGTCAATTTGGTCTATACAATTTCACACCCCTCCGACGTATTAAGCGTTGTCCTCAACGGACATTTCTCAAATAAATATTTAAAATTTCTGGATATTCTTGGAAGAATTCTTCTTCCATCCATCTTGCATCCGTAGTAGGATAGTTCTTAAACTTGAGGAGGTATGATGTAGAAGTTATCCCCTTTCTTCTAGTTATTGTCTTGTGCATCAAGATCTGCTCAGGTTGAAGGATTTCTTCGGTTCCTTGAACTTCTGGTGGTTTGGAATCTATAAATCCTTCAAGTTGTGGACCATTGAATTTCTTAAGCAAGCTTACATGGAATTTGTTATGGATTTTCCAAGTAATAGGCAAGTCAAGTTCACATCTAACCTCATTGATTACTTTCTTGACTTTAAGGGGTCCATAATACTTTTGGGCTAGTTTTGGGTAGAGTTTCATGTCGCCCTTCTTTTTCCTGAGCCTTTTCTTTTCAAATTTTAGGAGAACTAGTTCTCCTTCTTCGTACTTGATTGCCCTCCGACGCATATTTGCACTTTTTTGTTGTTTCTGCTGTGCACTTGCGATCGATTGTTGGACCTTTGAAAAGGTGTCTTGATAATCCTGCACAAATTCATCTGAGGCAAATATCTTTTCTTTAGTCCTTAATACAGGAGGCACAATAGGTTTTCTATACATTACTTCAAAAGGCACTTTACTAGTAGAAGAATAAACGGTGTTATTGTAAGCAAATTCTAGTATAGGGAGATAGTGTTCCCATTGAGCCTTTTGATCACATACATAATTTCTCAACAAATCTATGATGGTTCGATTAGTAATTTCACTTTGACCATCAGTTTGGGGGTGAAAGGAAGAAGAGAATTTAAGGGTTGTCCCCAGGTTATCAAAAAGGGCTCTCCAAAAGTTGCTAGTAAATCTCGTATCCCGATCAGACACTATACTTTTGGGTAGTCCATGCAGCCTAAAGATGTGACGGATAAACAAATGAGCAGCTTCGGGTCCCTTAAGCTTTTTCTTACAGGGAATAAAATGAGCCTGTTTGTTAAATCTATCAATGATAGTCCATATCATCTCATTTCCATTTTTGGTTTTAGGGGCCAGAGATAAAGTCCATGGTAATATGTTCCCAAGGTGCTTCAGGAATAGACAAGAGATGAAGTAATCCTAGAGTTTTTAATCCTCGCTCATCTTTATTGTGTTGACAAACTAGACATGCATTTATATAATGCATTCTGTCTCGATGCATGGTAGGCCAATAAAAGAATCTTTTCAGAGCTTCCAGAGTTGAAGGGATTCCCCTATGTCCAGCATAGGGTGGGCTATGGGTTTCTTGAAGGATCTTGGTTCTAAATGCTATAGGAATACATAGCTTATCTGCTTTGAATAAATATCCTTCTTTTAGAACATAGTCTTTATGACTTTGATTTCTTTCAAGTATTTCAAAGATATGCAGGAAGTCGGAATCACTAGCATACATACTTTCCATAGGAAGGAAATCTTCA
This sequence comes from Diphasiastrum complanatum, assembly GCA_029204225.1. NCBI lineage: Eukaryota > Viridiplantae > Streptophyta > Lycopodiopsida > Lycopodiales > Lycopodiaceae > Diphasiastrum > Diphasiastrum complanatum. The sequence goes on from CM055104.1 coordinate 41,530,575, forward strand.
TGATATGCTAAGGAAATATGGTTGACCTTGGGGATTCTTGATAATGCATCGACGACCTTATTCTCCTTTCCTGGGTGATGAAGTAGCTGAAAATGGAAAGTGCTAAGGTAGTTAGTCCATTTTAGATGTTTTTCTCGAATTAATTCTGGGTGAGAAAGTACCTAAGGCTTTGATGATATGTTTTGACTAGGAAATCATTTCCTAGAAGATAGTGCTTCCATAACTTAAGGGCATGAATAATGGCCAAAAGTTCTTTTTCATAAATGTCATACTGTACTTCTGCCCCTTGAATTCGTCTGCTTTCAAAGGCTACAGCATGACCTTCTTGGTTTAAGACTGCTCCAATACAGTCTAAACTTGCATCCACTTCCACAAAGAAAGGCTTACGAAGGTCCGGAATGATAAGAACAGGTCCAGTGGTAAGTGCATGCTTCAAAGTATCAAAGGCATTTTGCTCTTTCTTATACCAATGAAATTTTACCCTCTTCTTAGTGAGTTCATGTAGTGGTGAGGCTATATGAGCAAAATGGCAAATAAACTTTCTATAATAGGAACATAAGCCTAGGAAAGACCGAACTTCATGAATATTTCTTGGTTTAGGCCAGTCTTGTATGACTTTAATCTTTGAAGGGTATCTCCATCGAACTTAGAAAACTTAAAAAGTTTATTATCAATCTTAGCAAACCTCCTTTTCCTAGATCGAGTAGAGAAAGTTGACTTGGAGGAAACATGAGGTGATGATGACATAGATGAAGAGGAGCTTGAAGAGCCTCGTGAGGAGCTATCCATATTTGATTGGAGTTTTTGGAATTCACCTGAAATACACAAACTCAGGAAAAAAAGTACAGATAGACCTGTGATTCAGAGAAATGGCATTCTCCAAAAAGGAAGGTAGAAGCTCGCATTAACAAAGTATTGTCTCTAAAATAGAAAGCAAGTTGGAGATCCAATTCTCGAGGATCCCCCAAATGGAGTCTATTAGCTCTAATATTAAAGAGATCTTGTAAGAAAAGTCCAATCAGACATGCAACTCCCAAATCAAACATGCATGACCATTAGCTATGGATGATGTGACATGCAAAGCCATCAAGTCATGGATGGTGTGACATGCAAAGCCATCTAGTTTTGGATGTTGTGACATGCATGGCCATCAAGTCATGGATGGTGTGACTTGCATAGCCTTCAGTCTTATGGATGGTGTGAAAGTTTTAGAGAAGAGAAATAGAGAGATGGAAGAGGTAAGAGAAAGTGAATGTGTGTGTAAGTGGTTCCAAAAATGGTTCCAATCCAAGCTTGATAGATCTTCTTCAAGCCATAGCTCCAAGCTTTCTTCCAAGTACCTACACACAAAGAAGCAAGAGCAAGAGACAAAGCAAAAATGAATGGGAGATGAATAGTGATAGAGAGGGGCAAGTTAGTCCTTTTATAGGGAATGTGTAGCCTTGAGGGAGTGGTTGAGGTGTCCAAAGTAAGTGTGAGAGGTGTAAGGGAGACTCTAGGAGAAGTAAAGTGAGAGGGTGAGGTGTATAGGTATGAGAGGGTGTTTATCAATTAGTTAGAGCAAAAGGGGAGGAGTTGGAGGGCGCATATTCTTAGGTGTCTTATGGTTTACAAGCCATGTGGAAAAGTAGGTAAGTTACATATTGATAAGGATGGAAGGTAGTTAGCTTAACATTTAATGTTAGCCACTTTCAAGTTGAATATTTCTTGGTTTACAACATTGGAATTCACCCAAGTGTTTTACATGACATGGGAAAGGCTTTGTATATGTCCATCTTACCTTGCATAATTTTCATCGATTCCTAGGCCCTTTTTTTCTAGGGGTTGCCCATCCCCAATCATAGTGGAGTGTGACACAAAGGGGTGATCAGTCCTTTGGTTTCTTCTCCCAATCTTTATAGACTCGTTTGAGCCTTCATTATAGACTCAATTGAGCCTTCTTCAGGTACCGTCTTTAAGTTTTCAGAGGCTTCTTTAGCTTCATTCTTCAGATACTCTTCTTAGTACCTGCACATACCCTTAAGAAAAGGTTAGGAGTCATATCATAAAATGGTTCATCATTAGATTCTATTTCTAGAACCTGTGAAAATTGTCAACATTTCCTTGTCTAGTTTTAGGCCAAAATTGCTAAAAATGGCACATAGTTTAGGATCTGACTTTTCACACGTGTGAAACAGGTCTAGATATTTTTAGTAAGTGTATTTTTTCAGTATGAAGAAGTGTCAAACTTCAAGACCTTCGAAATGAGTCCATTTTCATGTATTTTGGACATATATGCCAATTTTACCTATATAGGGCATATTTTAGGTAAGGAGGGTCTAGAGAGAGGAGAGAGAGTCATCTCTCTCAGCTATATATAGCAGGTAGGCCGTGGAGAAACAGGTTGGAGCAGATCCATTGTATTCATTTGCTTAATGAGAGATTTTTCTATTGGGTTCTCCTTCCATTGTTGGCATTGTGTAGTGATTGAGTTCAAGCTTTGTGTGTATGATCTTAGGTGCTTTCCAAAAGTGGTAGGCTGATGTATTATGGACTGTATAATGCTATTTTGGGCCGCACTTGATGTTTATGGAAGTTTCCATTTGTGATAAATGCTTTTTGATCAAGTTCTTTGCATTCTAGGTAGCATAGAATGTGTTGCCAATTCCTAGCTTATGTAGTTTGGAGTGCAAGCATTCAAGCCAATGATCTTGGAGTTTAGATCCACTTAGGATCTGTATTTTTCACATGGTATCAGAGCTGGTTGGCTTCTATTCATAGTAAGTATTCCATTTTTGGTGATATTTGGATGTTTGATCGAGTTCTAGCATGATTTTGCATTGCTTTGTTGATCAAATCTTACTAACCTTTGTTTTGTGAGTTGAACTTGTGGATCAAAAGCATATTTCAGGTCTATTGAAGATCAGAGGCTGAAAAGAAACTATTTTGGATCAGATCATAACACCTAATCATTTGTTGATTGTGAGGCTTGTGCATATTCAATACTAACAATGTTCTTTTCAATCCTATTGTTGACAATCTCCATTCTTGGATGAACACTCTCCTTAAGTGGATGAAACTTCTCCTTAAGTGGATGACAAATGCTCTTTTGAGTGAGTTGTAATTCTCCTAAAGGCTGAGCAAAGCTCCCATTTGGATGAAAGATCCCCTTTTTTGGGTGAACATATTGTAAGCTCCATTGTGAAGAGCATATTGTAAAGATTGTCATCAATTTTGGCATAAATTTTGGTGTACTTTGTTGAGCATGTAAGCAACTCTCCTTATGTAATTTGATTGGAGCATTTGCTGGAAGGTGTTAACCATTATGCAAGTGTGTTTTCAGGTTCTTAACAGGTTGAGGAACATTCTCATGTGAAGTGATCTTAGATCTACATCTAAACACCAAATTTTGACAAGATAGTGAAGCTAGTCTTGTGATTCACTAAGTGTGCTCATTCATTCACCTCTAAATCTTGTATTTATCACTTGCTGGAGTTTATAAACTTTTAGAAGTGTGGTTTACATGTGGTTTTACAGGTTGAATCAATATCTTAGTGTGGTGATCATATGTTGATCAAGTTTGTTCATTACTAGGTAATTTTGGCATCCTAGTTTTGGGTATTTTCTAAGAATGCAAGTAACTCTTCACACCATAACTTGATTTGGTCACTTGCTGGAAAGTTTGAGAGCTTAAGCAAGAGTGTGTTCAGGTTGGTTTGAGTTTGTAATCCATTCTTAGTGTGTGCAAAGTGTTGCATGTGTTTCAATCTTCCTTTCTATGCTTGAAAGCCAAATAGTTTCAAGATAGAGGTCATTTAGGGTTCTAAATCTTTTAAGATCTTCTCCTTCTTCATTTATTGAGAGAAAGGAGAGTGCTAGGTGCATTAGAACAGAGCCTAAGGACACAAGAAGATTTTAGCATCATGACATCCAATGGTGGAATCATGTTGGAAGCTAAAGAGAGGTTAAACTCTACAAACTATTCAACTTGGAAAGTGAGGATGGAGTCTTTACTAGAGTTGAATGAGCTAATGGATATAGTTGTGGGAATTGAAGAAAGACCTCTAATTCTTCAAGAGCAACTAAATTTTGATAGAAGGGCTAAAAGAGCCTTACATATCATAAAGATGAATGTTACCAATGAACTTCTTAAAGAAGTTGGTAAATGTACTTCTTCAAGTGAAGCATGGAATGCTTTGAAGAAGATCTATGAGTCCAAATCCACATCTAGGGTTCTCACCCTAAGAAGGCAAATCTTCCAAAGTTGTCAAAGAGAGGGAGAGAGTGCACATTCATTTGTCTTGAAGGTTAAATCCTTGAATGATGATCTAGCATGCATAGATGAAAGCATAAAGGATGGGGAACTAGTTCAAGTCATGTTGAATGGTTTGCTTGATGAACATTCTAACCTTGTACAATGCTTTGCTATACAAAAGTCCTTGCCAAGTGTCAATGACTTGCAAGAGATCTTGGTGGCTGAAGAGCATAGGTTGCAAGCCAAAGGTGGTGGTGCATCAACACAAGGTGGAGATGAAGAAGCTCTTTTCACAAAGGGCAAGTTCAAAGGCAAGTGGTCCAAGCAAGGTAGTTTGGAGAATGGAAAGCATTTTTCTTCTTTGCAAAGTAGGAAGCAAGATAAGTCCAAGTTCAAATGTTTTTATTGTGGGATAAAAGGACATTTTGCAAATGAATGCCATAAGAAACAAAATGCTAGATCTAGGTTGAGATCTAATGTACTTCTTGGAGATGATAATTGTTGTGCTAACTTGGCAAGCTTTGGTGAATCTATGGTCAATTTTTTGGATCCATTGGATCTTGAAGATGCACTAGTGTTACCTACTAGTCATATGGAGTCATGTGGAGCTAAATTAGCATCATGTTTGTACTCTTCTACTCATGGACTTCCAAGGCTTGTTGGTTCTTCAATGGTGCTAGATGGCAAGTGCAAAAATGGAAAAGGTAAGGAAGGAGCTAACTTCATCAATGGAGTTGATGAAGATTCTTCTTTGGAAGTGATTGTTGCTAATGACTTGTTTGTTCATATGGAAAAAGATGGAGATGCTAAGTGTCATTATTTGCAAGAAGATGGTTGTTCTTCTAATTCTTTTCATATTGATGTATGTAATCATGTGGGAAAAGATGATGGTGCTTTGAGCATGCTTGAAGGAAATGGTTCTTTTACATCTTTTTGTGATAAAGTCATTTGTGCAACAAGTGGTGTCACATTTCTTCATAAAAAGAGTAGATCAAAGGTTTCTATCATGAGACTTGGTGAGGGAGATCACAAGTCAAAAGGAAGAGAAGTATGTGAAGTGTTCAAAGTAGGATGTACTTTGAATGATGTTTTTATGAACGATAGTGAGGAAGAATCATTATCATATGACTCATTACCTAAATCATTGAGTAGAAGTTCATGTTTGAAAAGAGAGAGTACTTCAATCACTCTTATGTTGAAGGTACTAAGGATTCTTTTCTTGGCTTCTAATATTCAAGAGTCTTCTACTTCTTATGGTGCAACTATCAAGAGGGAGGTTTCTAACTTTTGTGGTGCTAGCATTAAGAGGGAGTCTTGTGAAGGAAAGGGCAATGGAAGAGTGGTTCTTGGGAAGATCCAAAGCATGGATCTAACATCTCTTCATCAACTCAAAGCATTCTATGATTGTGGTGGATTGTTCATTCATGGTCAAGATGGCAAAAGGTTGGTTGAAGAAGACTACATGGAGCAACTCAAGTGGCAACTTCTTCAAGGCAAGGGAGATATCATTGGTGAGCTTATTGAGGTTTGTTATGAACTCAAGAGGGCTGTTTTGATTAGGTTTGATACTCATCTTCACCTACTCTACTTCATGTTAAATGGAAATGTTGGAATCTATCTTTTGGTTTATGATGGTGGCATTGTTTTCACTAACTATAGTGAAGGGTCAAATTTGAGCATTGATGAGATCTTGTGGGATCTTAATCATGTGTTTGAGAGGGAGTATCTTCAGAGTTTCAGATCTGAAGATGTTCACATATGCAAGATCTTTGATGTCTTATTGGAAGATCAAGAGGTTGATCTTGGATTGCTTCATCAACACCAAGAGACAAGTGGCAATTCGAAGCTAGTGAAAAGCATCAAAGAAGAGACAAATGGTCAAGGCATTTTGGATCTGTTTTTACAGGTTCTTGAAGGTTCAAGTAAGGTCTTTGGAGCTGCAAGGAAGTGTCTTCTTACTCCACCTCACTTGCCTAATCTCATGTATGAACATTGTTATGTCAATGTGTTGAAATTGTCAAATTTCAATAAAACTAGTTCCATAGTTTTGCATCCTTTGGATCTTGGAGATGGAATAGTTATCATTGCTGGTTTGTATGATCAAGTACATGAATTAATTCAGATCTTGAAAGGTATTGAAGTGGTCAATATGTTTTCTTTTGAACAAAGTTCAAGATCTAGTATTCTAGTGTTGGCAAATTGGCAACTTGTTGACATTGTAGGATCAAGCGTTGTGTGCAAATCTTGTGGAGGTACTTCAAGTATTTCAAGTTCAGGTTTTGGTCATTCAAATGGAGTAGGGAACACATCTTTTTGGCATTCATTCACTCAAAGGCTTTCATGGATTGAAGATCTACAAAGGCAAGGTGGTGATGGAAGTTCATTCATGGAGATGCATGTTGCATTCACTATATGTATAGTGAAATGTGGAGGAGGCATGCAAACACTTGTTGATCACTTTCATTTACAACTTGTTTGCTGCTATTTTACAGAGAAACCAGAGATGGATACATGGAGGAATTCATTAATTGAGATTCTATGTTCTTTTACATGTACCATTTTTATGATTCTATGTAAAATTGATGTAAGAAATAGTGAAGCATCCTATATGGACACTATTATCTATATCAATTATGTTGTGTCCTATTTTGTACATATTAGGATCCTTGAGAAGAGATCTATTCTGATGATGGAGATCATTCTTAAGTTGGAACAAAGTAGTGTTGTAAAACTAGCAAGTTAAGTTGAAGAGGGAGTGTGAAAATTGTCAACATTTCCTTGTCTAGTTTTAGGCCAAAATTGCTAAAAATGGCACATAGTTTAGGATCTGACTTTTCACACGTGTGAAACAGGTCTAGATATTTTTAGTAAGTGTATTTTTTCAGTATGAAGAAGTGTCAAACTTCAAGACCTTCGAAATGAGTCCATTTTCATGTATTTTGGACATATATGCCAATTTTACCTATATAGGGCATATTTTAGGTAAGGAGGGTCTAGAGAGAGGAGAGAGAGTCATCTCTCTCAGCTATATATAGCAGGTAGGCCGTGGAGAAACAGGTTGGAGCAGATCCATTGTATTCATTTGCTTAATGAGAGATTTTTCTATTGGGTTCTCCTTCCATTGTTGGCATTGTGTAGTGATTGAGTTCAAGCTTTGTGTGTATGATCTTAGGTGCTTTCCAAAAGTGGTAGGCTGATGTATTATGGACTGTATAATGCTATTTTGGGCCGCACTTGATGTTTATGGAAGTTTCCATTTGTGATAAATGCTTTTTGATCAAGTTCTTTGCATTCTAGGTAGCATAGAATGTGTTGCCAATTCCTAGCTTATGTAGTTTGGAGTGCAAGCATTCAAGCCAATGATCTTGGAGTTTAGATCCACTTAGGATCTGTATTTTTCACAGAACCTGCATATCAAACTATTAGCATTGATCTACAGTTTCATTTCTTGTCTTTAGGTAATGATACCTGCATTCATATTTCATCAGTTAGAGTAATAAGCTCTAATATTCAAATTATGTTTCATAAAAAAAGAATGGAAGACTGGATAGGCTTTATTTCTTGGTCAATTTGGTCTATACAATTTTACAGTTTTCATCAACTACACTACTTCAGATCAAGCCTACAAGTTATTCAGTCCTATCAAGTCAAAGATATTCACTAGCCGGGATGTCATCTTCATCGCAGATCACTTTCAAGACCTCAAAGGAAAAGGCATCCCCATGTAGCCAATCTGTTAAATTCTCCTGACACATTGAACTTTCCAGTTCCTCAATCGATTATTCTCATTGAAGGTCCAAATTCTTCTACTTTTGACGAACAACAAATCATCGACGAATCAGAAGATGATGATGTTGCAGATCAACAACTACAGTATAATGGAAATGATCAACTTCCTCTATTACCCAGAAGATTTTCAAGGACTAGCAGACCACCTGTGAGGTATATCAATGAGTCTACAACCTATCTTGTTCAGGAGCCAACGTTTGTCCAAGAGACACTTAGTCAGCCTTATTCAGATCTATGGAAAGAAGTCGTGGATAAAGAGTATTCATCTCGTATCAAGAACTGGACATGGACAATTCTCGAATTACCTGCTAGCAGAAATATAGTTGATTGGAAATGGATTTTCAAAGTCAAGTACAATGCAGATGGAAGCATCAACAGGAGAAAGACACAACTTTTTGCCAGAGAATTTTTTCAGGTATACAACGTCGATTACACTAAGACATTCAATCCAATAGTCAAGAATTTTTCTATTCGACTTTTGCTATCAATTGTTGTTGCAGCAGATTTGGAAATACATCAAATGGATGTACAAACAGCATATCTCAATGGAATTATCGAAGAAGACATTTACATGGTGCAACCCGAAAGTTATATTATCGAGGGTAAACACAATCATGTGTATAAACTCCATAAGGCACTTTATGGCTTGAAGCAATCTGCTCGAGCATGGTTTCAAAGGATCAATAGTTTTCTTATTGATCATGGCTACACACCTAGCTCTTCAGATGAAAATGTTTACTTCAAAGCAGTGCAGCAGTCTTTTATCATTATCACTTTATACGTGGATGATACATTACTTTTCAGCAACAGTACCGATCTGATAAAAGAGGCCAACACAATGTTATCTTCCGAATTTGAAATGACCGATCTGGGCGAAGCTCATTTCTGCCTTGGTATACAAATCCACAAAGACAGAAAACAGAAGTTGGTCTACATTACACAACAGAGGTACATCTACAACATGTTAGTCAGATATAATCTGATTAATTGCAAGTTAGTTCTCTCATCAATGAAACTAGGTCTCAAATTGTCAAAGGACCAGTGTCCCCAAACAATTTATGAGAAATATGTGTGAGTATCCTTATCATTCTATTATAGGATCTCTTATGTACGTCATGATCTGTACTAGGCCAGACATAGCTTTTGCAGTCAGCTCTCTCAGTCAGTTTATGACTAATCCTGGTGTAACACATTGGAAGGCTCTTATCAAAGTCATGAGATATCTTCGAGCTACTATGGACTTTTGCATTTGTTATGGAATAGTCGGCAACGACAAACTCAATTTACTCAGTGGTTACACAGATGCAAGTTGGGCAGGAGATGTAGACACTCGTAAATTCACTTTCGAATTTACATTCTTCCTCAACAATGGTCCAATTTTTTGGAACAGTCGCAAGCAATCTTCAATAGCTCTAGCGAACAACGCCGATTGCCTGATTGTTGGATTGGGAGAGTGGATATACTCCCGCTGGTATGCTTGTAGTGCACGATGGAAGTCCACTGATATCCCTGGCAACGACGCCAAAATTGTAGTGGGTTTCTTTCCTTGCCTATCCTCAACCCAAGATCTAATCAATCTAGCATCAAGGAGATGAAGTTAGCTGTCACGCGTAGGTTTGTTCTCATGAGAGCGATAACATATTTTAGATTTCAGCATGAATGGAGGATTCACATCTAACTCTAACATCCATTAACCCTAAGCATCAACACTACGATCATTAACACTAAGATCCACAATGAAGATAACTTACTCTTTCTCTCTCATAAAAAGTATAAAAACATGTAATCCAAATAACAATTAGATCCAACAATCAGCAAATACAATAAAACATGAGAGATGGATGAAAAGTGATAGATAGCAAGGACACTCATAAATCCATTTCACAAGAGAACCAATCTGCTTTATTGAAATGAAGATATGTACATGTTTAGGAAACTCGAGTTGGTCTCTTCTTATAGTAGAGAGGAAGACCCTGGCCTCTGAATCCTATTGGTCCATTTATGCCTCCCTAACTATTCAAATTTAAAAAAGAGTGAGAACCATCCAAATTGGAGGGAAACCCAACTTTATTCACTAACTTAACATTTAGGCCCTACGACATTAAAAGTCCCGCAAAAAGGCCTAAAGTCCTTTTATTGACTTTCTAATTATCAAATAACTGTGTGATCATCGGGTTGGACTTACACATGCAGGGTGCCAAATCCCTCTCACTTATCAACTAGGGTTAGGGTTGCCTTGGGATCCACAAACCCTCCAACAGTTACATCCTCGTAACAACCATACAGATGTTGATTGGGCATGTAGTATTGATGATAGAAGATCTATCGGCGGTCATACATTTAGTTATGGTGTAGCTGCTATTTCCTGGAGCAGTAAGAAACAACCTTAGCCTTATCTTCGACGAAAGCTGAGTAGCAATGCTACACAAGAGGTAATATGGCTTCGAAGATTACTTACTGATTTGGAGCAATTATAGGTGGATGCTACAACTGTATATTGCAACAACAAAAGCTGCATTCACCTTGCTAAAAACTCGATTCTACATGTTCAAACCAAACATATTGAGATACATCATCATTTTGTTCGAGAGAAAATCATTGACGGTGGCATTGATCTAGTTTTTTGTAACCCCGAAGATCAAGTGGCCGATATTTTCACTAAGTCTTTAGGTAGATGTAAATTTGAGAAATTTCGTAGTCTCTTAAAAATAGAAGAATGTAATTATATCATCGAGGGAGAGTGTTAGAAATCAATAATAAACTTAAGTATTATGGCTTATTAGTTACGTTGTTACCAGCTGTAATTAGATATAGGCTAGTTTGATAGTCAACTCCTAGGTGTTTCTCTCTCTCTCTCTCTCTCTCTCTCTCTCTCTCTCTCTCTCTCTCTCTCTCTCTCTCTCTCTCTCTCTCTCTCTCTCTCTCTCTTCTTTGTACACAAGACATTTCAGTTAACGATAGTGTGTATTAAGTGTGTTGCTCTCCTCTTCTTGTGTGGTTTTACTCTTGGTGATGGTATGCTTTTGCTCATCCAATATTTGACACTTTCTCCGAACTTTGTGGAAGGAAAGCTTTTCATTAGCTCTTGATGACTTGTCGAGGGAGGGAGCCTCCTTGATGCTCGACACCTTGCCCTCTAACAAATTTGTCAAAAACTTACCCTTATGTGCAAGGGGCCCTTGACGTCTTAGGGCATAGAGAGTGAATGTAAGATGTTTTAGATAAAAAGGAGATTCTGAAAATCTATTGGGCTACGTGTGTCCTAGAATGGGTTCACACGCACTTGTCAGTAATTTGACTGGAACGGCTGGTTGTCGAGCTGCATTGAAAGCGTTTAAGAACACTTCGTCGTTTAAGAAGCATCATGTCATTGCCTTTTAACATTGCTTTTACAATTTTGTCTTATATCCAAGTTTTAGCTCTCTGCTCAAAGAGAGTAACCACGTGGCCTATTATAGAGCCTAAATATGCATTAAAAGGAAGGGTTATAATTTGATATTCAATAAAATAGAAACTCCACATTATTTAGGGGACTTTCTAAGTCGTAAACAAATCTCTCTCTCTCTCTCTCTCTCTCTCTCTCTCTCTCTCTCTCTCTCTCTCTCTCTCTCTCTCTCTCTCTCGGATGCACGATTACAAAGTTGAGAGACACCTTGTGTGCTCGTGATCTTGGTTAAGTTTCGATTTATTTTTTCTTTTGTCTACTTGTGATTTGTTTTTGTTTGTAAGAAGGCATCTCTTTCGAAGGAGCTCTTGTCTCTAATCAGATGTGGATATTGTGATCTCATTCAATTTCTGTCTGCTTGTTCTTCTTCTTCTCGTTCCACAGGATTTACAATAGTCCTTTTTAGTTTAAACTCTTAGGATTTAGTGGGGGGAAGGCCTTGCAGGAGGGCCTTCCGTGGTGGGAGGGCCTTGCCGAGGGTAGGAGCCCGAGGATAGACCAGCACGGAAGGCCTAAGGAATAAAGGCTTTCCCCTGCGTAATGCTGGGGGGCTAGGGTGGTGATTCTAGCAAAGACAACTAGATTTTGCAAATACAAATTCTCATCAAAATTGTGCTAGTGGAGATGCTCCAAAAATCCAAAAACACTAATAAAAATTGTGGTAATGGAGATGCCTCCAAAAACACAAGGAAAACCAGAGCACACAGCATTACGTTACACGAGAGTGTATGACAGAGATGCCATTCAGAAGGTTTGACCATGTTCTCGTCTGCTAAAGAGTAGAATCGCGCACCCACCATTTGATTGTTGTTGGTGTCGAATGCAACCCACATCACAGAACTTGTAAGTGCAGGTGAGGAAAGGTACGCAGGCCGCAAACCAACGATGCTGCTCCACGATCTCCAACTGTGTTTGAAGCGCCTTACTTTTGCATTCTTTGCTGATTCCGAGCATTACACTTTCAACTCCTGCTCTTCCGGATTACCCGATCGTTCAATCTCACTGTGAGTATAAATAAGAAACTCCATTTCTCGGGGTAGCACTTAATTGATAGTTGAAGTTTGATCACGGCCGTGCCTTGACTTCTGTGATGCCAAAAGAAGGGGTCGCCCGGATTCGCTGAAAAACAGATCAAGAGAGTTGCTCAAGGGGATTTTGACTGCTTGCGGTGAACTTCTTTTCAGCCTTTATTGAGGTTACAAATGCACTTTCACAAGAAAGATAAGCAGATGTATGATGAAAATGAGCATGGAAGTAAAGTCAATGATGGAAACTTTTCCATTCTTGAATCGTGACTAGTGAGCTTTTCTTAGACCTACTAGCAGATCTCAATGCAAACAAAGCAGAGGTTCAGCTGACCAGCGAAGATACTTTCAGGTATGTCATCACTTGCAGTACTAACCGAGGTTCATTCACCACTGCTAGAACTAGAGTCTTTGTTACAAGCTTGGCATGTAATCAGTAAAGCTCATTCATTACTGTCACAACTCTGTCATGCCAAAAAGTATCCAATTACCTGCCTCAGATTTCCTGTTACGGTTCAAGCAACTTACTGCTTTTAAAAAGGATGTCTTGATCTATGTCCATTATAGTAGTTAGTGCTCAAGGCAACTTACTGCTTTATTTAACCTACCATACTGAGTTATTTCTGTTCATGGCTGGCCTTCTGCGACAAAGCATAATTTTATCCACAATTTTGGCTATTTTTGTTGTAAATGTCACATTCCATCAAGTATCAGCCGCTAGCAGTGTTAGGGAAATTAAGGTGGTGCAAGTGCTTTACCACTGAACTAGTCAGAGTGTCTATGTTAATCCTTTCCTATAATGACCATCTTGCATGCTAATCAGCTTATACGCAAAGCGTGACCAACGGAGGCTTCCTTGGAAATCACCCCCTTGTATGCAGAGGTCCTTTTCAATGCAAAAACACCTGCCTGGCACTACAACACAATAGCGACAAGTTTTCATGTGGAATTGCATGCCAACAAAGCAAAAAAAACGTTACAAATCAATGAACAGTTGGCACTACAATTGTGTACAATCCAATGATTATTTTGCAGCAGAGTAGCGACCAATTTTCACCTAGAATTGCGTGCGAACAAAGTAGAAAAACCGTTACAAATCAATGACCAGTTTGCATCACAATAGCGATTAGTTTCTAGCAGAGTAGCGATCGCTTTCCACTTTGATTTGTATGCCTTTTTGTTCAATTGATTCATTACATTCCAGCGACTATTTTGTAGCAGAGTAGCGACCAGTTTAGCATGTTGCTTCTAAAGCCCCCCCCCCCCATCTCAGAAACATGTAGAAGAATAGCATTGTCCGATGATTTTTAAACTGAACTTGTTTGGCTTTTGCGTATTCGTACATGGCTTTATCCAGTGAGAGAGTACATTTGACATCGAAGATCTGCTAGGGTTTAATGGTTGCAATGCATAAGATAATTCAAATCATTAGGAGCCCAATTTTCTAGTCATTTATCAATTTGCAACATCTGCATCATTGGCAAGATGAAGATGAATGCCTTTTTCAGCAGTGCTAAAAGCATTTCGCATGCAACCGTAATAGCGGTTTCACAACTAAAACGGAGTTGTTGAACTAGTTGCAATAAGCAATCATTGGTCTTTAGATACTTTGGCAACATTCTCATTTTGAATATGCCTTTCACCAAAATGATGGTCTCTAGATAATTTGGCAGCATTCTCATTTTCAATGTTGTCTTTCACTTTTTTCGACGACTTGTCATAGACTTTACGAAATGTCATCATTTGTTGTTTAGGTAGCTTGTCATAAATTTCCATACGTAAATGATCTAAATTTGTCAGTTTATTATGCTTCTATCTATACTAACGATTATTTCCAAAAAAATCGAATAAAAAACTGCCTGAAAGAACTTGGAGCGAGCTTTGTACACTATTTCAGATGTTTCATGGCATTTTGCAAACTGCAATTTCGAATTTCATTTTTCATGTTGCATTATCGTTCGGGAGAAAGGCGAATCTCCTAGTTTTTAATTTTGAGAGGGAAATCGCCACCTCTTCTTTTACCATCTTACATTTTGATCAAAAAGATGGCTCTCTAACAACTAGCTTTTCTTAACAAACACTAACATTGTGGAAAGATCTGAAATATTGGATAAAACTTGTTCAGTGTTCTTTCAAAAGATGATTTTTTATTTTGTTTATGAAAAGAATAATTTCATCAAGAACGGTAATATTTAGACTCATGTGAACAACTTTGTCATTAAGAATCAAAATTAGATAAAAGAATATAACAATTATTAACTATTTCAATTTCAACATTATTTTTAATTATTTTTCGTCTTGAATGTTTCAAGTGTTCCAACTCAATTTCTTTTTTGTCAATTTATTTAGTTGTGACTGAAAAAGCTATTATTTCACATTGCTTTATCAGGCTCACTATCCATACCATCATTATTTTGATTTAGAATTCCATTTCCATCATTCATATTGAATTGTAGATAGGAAATTTCACCCAAATTGTGAATTTTTCGATTTTAGGACTGATTGATTGTACTAATCAATCCTCAAGAGGCGTTGATTGCCAAATCAAGTGATCTAACAAGTTCTATTGATTAGATCAAGATCTAGATGTAGATTCTTAACTATTTAGCAAGATCAACATGTGTGGAGCAGAGATCAAAGTACAAGATTCAATGATAGCATACAAAGCATAATATCACAATTCTAATGGTGAAATCACAAGCAAAATGCATAAGATTTCAATGTCTCATCAACTTCTCATTGATCAAGGGGATCTACTTATAGATCAAGTACAAGCACGACCTGGATGCTGATTCAGCAGGTTTGGCACGTGTGAAGAGTGCCACATCACTTAGATCCACCAATGGGAGCAAGTTATTCCCATATCACAAAGTTGACTTATGCTACTAGCTAGAAATCAACTAGTCTCCTTGAAAATAGGAATCTTCTCTATAAAATAGAGATCTAGGAGAATATGTACATGTGATAAAGTATAGCCAGCTTCACATGTGCGAACGACATCTTGGAAGTGCTAGTTACATACAAGGAAATGGGCCAAATGGCAATCTCATAGATTTTAGTCAAAAAACTAGTTCGCACCTGTGTAGATTGATCTAACTTAAATCTAACTATATACAAACAATCTTTTGGCTTCCATTCACACGTGTGAACAGGTTCCACATGTGTGGGATCAGAATATGAACATTAACCATAAGATTAACAAATATGATCAACAAGTTAGAAGTGACATTTCAACAATCCTCCTCAATTCTAACTTGGTAAATCCAATGTACATCTATCTACAATACCAACAAGTGCAAATCTTAACTTAAAAAATGGATCGTTTGGCAAAGGCTTGGTTAAGATATCAGCAATACACTCGAATGATGGTACATGAAGAAGTTGAATCTCTTTGGATGATCCACTTAAGAAGCTAACACTAGCCTTTTAAGTTTTTTATAGATGTACCATAGATTTACCAAGTTAGAATTGAGGAGGAGTGTTGAAATGTCACTTCTAACTTGTAGATAAAATATGATTATCTCATGGTTAATGTTCATAATCCGATTCCACACATGTGGAGCCTGTTCCCACGTGTGAATGGAGGCCAAAAGAGTACTTGTATAGAGTTAGATTCATTTTAGATAAATCTACACAAGTGTGAGCTTGACTTTTGACTAGTCTAAGAAAAAGTCATTTTGGTCAATTTTCTTGTAATTAGCTTGCATTTCTATGTGAATGAGTAAATGCTCGCACATGTCAAGATGTTGTTCACACATGTGGATTTGGATGTACTTGATAAGATGTACATATTCTCCTAGATCCTATTTTATAGGGGAGATTCCTATTTTTGTGGAGACTAGCATTTGGATTCTAGCTAGTAGGATAAGTCAACTTTGATCTATGGGCATATCTTGCCCCTATTGGTGGATCTACATGATGTGGCACTCCCCACACGTGTGAAGACCTGTTGGACCAGTATATAGGTCATTCTTGTATTTGATCTATAAAGATATCACCAATTCTAATGAAAAGTTGATGAGATATTTCCATTCTATGCAAATTTTTTGAGATTGTCACATCATAAGTTATTGTATTTTGCTCTCTTGTCACAATCCATACAATGACTGTTTTCCACACGTGTGAGGCCGCCTTTGATAGATTTTTGCTATTAGATTCAATCTTGCTAAATAGTTAGTGATTTGCTTCTAGATCAAGATCTAGTCAATAGAACTTGATGAATCCTATGATCTGACAATCAATACCTCTTGTAGATTAATTAGTACAATCAATCATTGTCCTAAACTCAGAAACTCAACAATACAAGTAGTCTTTTGGCTTCCATTCACACGTGTGGGATCAGAATATGAACATTAACCATAAGATTAACAAGTATGATCAACAAGTTAGAAGTGACATTTCAACAAAATGACATATCATGAGATTTTTAAGAGATGGGGTGTTGCAATGGTAAAAATTCACTAGTTAACAAACTTTTTTGAAAGAGAGATGAAATTTGGAGAGGAGGGCAATGAAGTGAATGCGTCCATGGAGGAGGAGATTAATAAGCAGGTTGAGATGCGATCAATTGTGAGAAAGAGGTTGGCGCAGTCGCTCTAGGTGCAAGATTATGTTAGAAGCGATCGGTGGTGGAAAAGAGACTGGTGCAGCTACTATGTCTTCTTTTCTTTTCTAGCATTTTTCACCTGTTTTCATGCTTGGGGTTTAGGTTTTTGATGCCATGCATTTTAGGTACGTAGGTTTTGTCTAATCATTTTTCTTATAGTTTTTGTGTTTTGCTTGCAATAGATACTATGCCAAATACCTATCAAGTGCTGGATAATCCTGATAAGGATAAGACTCGCATGACAGAAGAAATATTCAACAGAAATGACTGCTTAAAATGGACAACTCACCATTGAAGTTACGTTGGGCAAATTCTAAGAATCAGATTCGGGATTCAGATGTGGTTTATAAGTCTCAGCCCGTACCCTAGAATCTATTTGATACTCTCACATTGGAAACGTTCGAGACTGACCCTGCCATCACACTCCTTTTAGCTAAAAAAAATGGTCAAGGATGCAAAGACTTTAAGGGCTGGATTAAAGACTTAACTATGAGCAACAAGAAGATCCTCAAGCGTTTGGTTCTTTTTGGAGGGATCAGTTTGATATCTGGAGAGACTTCGAGTCCTGCAATCCCAAGGTAATAGTTGTGGCAGATTTGGTTGAAAGCCTCTTAATGAGGCTCAAGTTCCACATGCACGCTTCTTCTGCCCCAAAACAATTGCGCAAGTATGGAGTTACTTTCTCACCACTTGAAGATGGATTGGAAAATGTATCCTACTATACTCTCTTGTGGGAATATCACGGGAAGAAATATTTGACGAATCTTAGTGGTATAGGCGATGCAAAATGGATCAATTTTTGTTTGTATTGTGGAGAATTGGAGTTCATCAAAGACCTCCAGTCAAGGGGTTTTGACACGAATGCTCTTGATATGAACCAATTGAGATCTAGTTTGCGGGAAGAACTACTCATGCATATTACTCAAATCGAACTGAAGCAAAGTAGAAACACGACTGCTCATGTTTTCGGCCTTTAACCAAAAGGTCAATAAAAAGGGATCCGTTTATAAAGTGCGGAAGCTCCTCGATACGCTTGACTCCACGATGTCGGAAAGGCAGAAAGCATGTCTTATGAAAAATGCTAAAAAAACCTTTTAAATGCAGACAAGCTACCGTCTCCATTTCAGCGAGTTCCATTATCCTTTAAGATGCAACTATTTTTTTTTAGAAAATGTGAGTGAAAAGGCAAACATGGGCTTCACTGCATCTTCCTCTAGAATGGTGTTGCTGGACACCCCTGTTTTAAATTATGATATTTGGTTGTTGTTAGCCAGTGCATCGTCAACAATAAGTTAGATGACGAGGCAAGTTAGTTAGATTCGTGGCATTAGTTATGTAGAACATTTTCTTGGCGCATAACTTCTTATGTTCTTGGATCGTGGCATACCTCTGAAGTCTTAGCGCTATAATTAGGAATCGTAGTGAACGATAGTTTCAGCGGAAGATCAAAACACTTTTGGATCTTGCTCACTGATGTTCTGTTTTGTAAATCGACTTAAGTATAATTTTAGTATCAGTTTCACCATTATGATAATTCTCATTTGCGTCTCAATCTCATGGATGTCACTATGATGTATTGATTCAATTCATTGTTGCTGCTATTGATCTCTTTTGCCGTAGCGATCAGTGGTGGGAAAGAGGCTGGTGCAGTCGCTCCAGGTGCAAGATTGTATGCAGGTGTGGAAAAGGAGACGTTGCAGGTTTGTGATTGCAGTGTTTCTCTCACATTGGTAGTTGCACATAGATGTTCCTCTGACATTGCTGCTTACAAGTTTGTATTGTTGCCTACATGTCTACATTGTTGGTTTTGTCTAATCAGTTTTTATTATAGTTTTTCTGTTTTGCTTGCAATAGATACTATGTCAAATACCTATCAAGTGCTGGATGATCCTAATAAGGATAAGACTCGCATGAGAGATGAAATTATCCAACAAAAATGACTGGCTTAAAATGGACAACTCACCATTGAAATTACGTTGGGCAAGTTTTAAGAATCGGATTCGGGATTCAGATGTGGTTTATAAGTCTGAGCCTGTACCCGAGAATCTATTTGATGCTCTCACATTGGAAACGTTCGAGGCTGACCCCACCATCACACTCCTTTCAATTAAAAAAGATGGTCAAAGATGCAAAGACTTTAGGGGCTGAATTAAAGAACTTAACTATGAGCAACAAGAAGTTTCTCAAGCGTTTGGTTCTTTTTGGAGGGATCAATTTGATATCTGGAGAGACTTCGAGTCCTGCAATCCCAAGGTAATAGCTGCGGCAGATTTGGTTGAAAGCCTCTTAATGAGGCTCACGTTCCACATGCACACTTCTTCTGCCCCGAAACAATTGCGCAAGTATGGAGTGACTTTCTCACCTCTTGAAGATGGATTGGAAAATGTATCCTACTATACTCTCTTGTGGGAATATCACGCGAAGAAATATTTGACAGATCCTGGTATCTGCGATGCGAAATGGATCAATTTTTGTTTGTGTTGTGGAGAATTGAAGTTCATCAAAATTACCCGAATCGAACTGAAGCGAAGCAGAAACACGGCTGCTCATGTTTTTTGTTCGACTTTCAACCAAAAGGTCATTAAAAAGAGATCCGGTTATAACATGCGGAAGCTCCTCGATACGCTTGACCCCACAATGTCGGAAATGCAGAAAGCATGTCTTATGAAAATGCTAAAAAACCTTTCAAATGCAGACAAGCTATCGTCCCCATTTCAGCGCCTTCCATTATCCTTAAGATGCAACTATTTTTTTTGAAAAATGTGATTGAAAAGGCAAAAATGGGCTTCGCTGCATCTTCCTCTGGAATGGTGTTGCTAGACCCCCTATTTTAAACTAGGATATTTGGTTGTTGTTAGCCAATGCATCGTCAACAGTAAGTTAGATGACGAGGCAAGTTAGTTAGATTCATGGCATTAGTTATGTAGAACATTTTCTTGGCTCATAAATTCTTATGTTCTTGGACCATGGCATACCTCTGAAGTCTTAGCGCTATAATTAGGAATCGTAGTGAACGATAGTTTCAGTGGAAGATCAAAACACTTTCGGATCTTGCTCACTTATGTTCTGTTTTGTAAATCGACTTAAGTATAATTTTAGTATCAGTTTCAGCATTATGATAATTCTCATTTGCGTCTCAATCTCATGGATGTCACTGTGATGTATTGATTGTTGCATTGTGCCAATTCATTGTTGCTGCTATTGATCTCGTTTCAATCTTTTGCCATAGCTCTTATAATCTTGCAAATGCTAACAACCTTTGCAAGACTAACCTTTGTCAGCATTTGCAAGATTATCAGAGCTACGACAAAAGATTGAAATGAGATCAATAGCAGCAACAATGAATTGGCACAATGCAACAATCAATATATCACAGTGACATCCATGAGATTGAGACGTAAATGAGAATTATCATAATGTTGAAACTGATACTAAAATTATACTTAAGTCGATTTACAAAACATAACATAAGTGAGCAAGATCCGAAAGTGTTTTGATCTTCCACTAAAACTATCGTTCACTACGATTCCTAATTATAGCGCTAAGACTTCAGAGGTATGCCATGGTCCAAGAACATAAGAATTTATGAGCCAAGAAAATGTTCTACATAACTAATGCCATGAATCTAACTAACTTGTCTCGTCATCTAACTTACTGTTGACAATGCATTGGCTAACAACAACCAAATATCCTAGTTTAAAATAGGGGGTCTAGCAACACCATTCCAGAGGAAGATGCAGCGAAGCCCATTTTTGCCTTTTCAATCACATTTTTCAAAAAAAATAGTTGCATCTTAAGGATAATGGAAGGCGCTGAAATGGGGACGGTAGCTTGTCTGCATTTGAAAGGTTTTTTAGCATTTTCATAAGACATGCTTTCTGCATTTCCGACATTGTGGGGTCAAGCGTATCGAGGAGCTTCCGCATGTTATAACCGGATCTCTTTTTAATGACCTTTTGGTTGAAAGTCGAACAAAAAACATGAGCAGCCGTGTTTCTGCTTCGCTTCAGTTCGATTCGGGTAATATACGCGAGTAGTTTTTCCTGCAAACTAGATCTCAATTGGTTCATATCAAGAGATTTTTTGTCAAAATCCCTTGACTGGAGGTCTTTGATGAACTTCAATTCTCCACAGCACAAACAAAAATTGATCCATTTCGCATCGCCTATACCACTAGGATCTGTCAAATATTTCTTCGCGTGATATTCCACAACAAAGTATAGTAGGATACATTTTCCAATCCACCTTCAAGTGGTGAGAAAGTCACTCCATACTTGCGCAATTGCTTCGGGGCAGAAGAAGTGTGCATGTGGAACGTGAGCCTCATTAAGAGGCTTTCAACCAAATCTGCCACAACTATTACCTTGGGATTGCAGGACTCGAAGTCTCTCCAGATATCAAACTGATCCGTCCAAAAAGAACCAAACGCTTGAGGATCTTCTTGTTGCTCATAGTTAAGTTCTTTAATCCAGCCCCTAATGTCTTTGCATCCTTGACCATCTTTTTTAACTGCAAGGAGTGTGATGGCGGGGTCAGCCTCGAATGTTTCTAATGTGAGAGCATCAAATAGATTCTCCGGTACGGGCTCAGACTTATAAACCACATCTGAATCCCGAATCTGATTCTTAAAACTTGCCCAATGTAACTTCAATGGTGAGTTGTCCATTTTATGACAGTCATTTTTGTTGGATACTTTCCTCTCTCATGCGAGTCTTATCCTTATTAGGATCATTCAGCACTTGATAGGTATTTGACATAGTATCTATTGCAAGCAAAATAGAAAAACTATAATAAAAACTGATTAGACAAAACCAACAATGTAGACATGTAGGCAACAATGTGAGAGGAACACCTATGTGCAGCTACCAATGTGAGAGAAACACTGCTATCACAAACCTGCAACGTCTCCTTTTCCACACCTGCATACAATCTTGCACCTGGAGCGATTGCACCAGCCTCTTTCCCACCACCGATCGCTTCTAACACAATCTTGCACCTGGATCGAGTGTGCCACAGAAGTCCTCATGTGACTATTGTGGAAAAGAAGGCCACACTGTCTAGAAGTGTGGGTGCAACCCGAAAATTTTGTGTATACATTGCAAGATAATAGGACATGCTGCTATCTATTGCGAAGAAAAGAGAAAAATCAGAAGCAAATGTTGCCGAAGAATCAAAGACAAGTCACATACAAAGACAAGAAGCCAGAGAGAGTTCTCAATCAATTGAGGACTATGCGTGTACCTACATGACCGAAGATTTTAAAGAAGATCAACATGCAATAGCCAAAGACCTGATTGAAGTCGATAGACATGATGAATGCCACTCAATTTCTTCTCTTACACCTGAAATGGTTCTGACACCTCATGAAAACAGACCATCTATCATATGCATCATCAACAACTGACTCTAGGCTCCATGTTGCACCTGATAGAGGTAGAATTGGTTAAGTATCAAAAAAGTTATGAGTAGAAAACCTAACAGGATTTTAACATGGTATCAGAGCGGCAGAGGGATGTAGTTATGCACGATTCAGTGGAGCTATTGGATAGCATATTTCACCAAGAAAAATAGCACTCAAAGCGTCTCAGGAGACAGGACTCCATACGAGGTATCGGCAGTCCGGATGGCAGGAGACAACAAAGTTCCTTCAATCGAAGCTTCGGGAAAGATCAGAACGATCGTGGTAGGTGAATTACGGGGAGAATTCACAGAAAAACTTGTAGTTTGGTGGTTTTGGGGAAATTATCGGTGATGGCTAGCTATTCACTATGTGGACAACCGTTTGGTGCAATGGGGCTTGCAAGGGATTTGCAAAGAGTAGTGACAGAGAGCCATAGCAATTTACAGGGTCAGATTGGGTGGAAATCTGAAAAAATTGTGGAATTTTCAAATTTTATGAGCTATTGAAGGCTTTCTCAAAAAAGCGGACTGTTAGCGGGCAATTGGACACCAATCGACGAGCTGTAAATTGTGTTATTGAGCTGGAGGTAGGGCGACCTCAGCCAGATAGGAAGCTTCAAGTGAAATCTCAATAAAGGTTGAGTAATGGCCAAGAACTCTCTCTTTCCTCATAGCCAAGGTTTATGAGCAGAAAACTTTGGATCTCTCTCTATAGACAAGCTTTTCTTGAAGTTGTAAAATAGTGAGGAGGGGCGCCCTATCCTGGAAAGATTCTACTAGGAGACCGTGGACAACAGACGATGCTGGAACCGTCTGATTAGGCAGCTGAAACCCTATCTCCATAATTGGCCGAGAGAAGATAAGAGGAAAATGAAGGAGAAGGGCTGGCGGGAGCTCGCCGCCCAAATGCTTTTGTGGCTTAGCGCTTGCAGGGCGTTAGCACATTGAGGAGGCCGTTTCAGTGCGCAGATGCGCGCATAGCTGTAGGATCATACCTTCAAAGGATCAACGGTCAGGAAGGGCAAAGTGCCCTTATTCTTCATTGAAATTTTCAGCATGAAATAGGCTGAAGGGACCCGAAGGGCAGAAAAAACCATTCTTCATTAAGAAACTTCAAGATAAAGTTCTAGTTCAATTTTGCAAGCAAATTGGTTTTGGGCCTATCTTTAGCTAGAAGGCACCTATTTTGGCCATCCTTGGGTCAAAATGACCCCTGAAACTGGCTGCTCAAAGCCAGTGGATAGAGCAACGTCACAGAGCAAAGAAAAACGCATTTCGAGGAGTTTTCGTCACCATTCTATCGAGCAGAGTGCGGGTGACCTAGTGATGGGCTACATTCGCCATTTGGGTTCCGTAGGGCCAAATTTGGGGCAATTTTTGGCTAGTGAAACCTGCTACAGGGCAGTACAATGAGGCATAATTACTTCTAATCATTATTGCTTACTTCTAACAGGGTAATAGGGTGTTTGGAAGCAGTAAATACGGTATGAGATGAATGGTAGCGGAATTGTGTGGAGAAAGGCGATGGAAGTGCAGTTTGGCGGCATAACTACTCATCATTGGCGACAATTTTGAGAGGGCAAGCAATCACAGGTGAGAGGTAGACATGGTATGCCAGTTACGGGGGGAAAATTCTCGTGATTAGGTTCAACTCTTGGGGTTTGAACCAACCAACGTCAAGTGGGGTTTTGGAGGAACGCTCTCACAGGCATGATCGGCAGTGACAATGTCGAGTCAAGTGATAGCTGCATTGACACATGCATCTGCAGCTTGGAAATTTCTCGTTCGAAGGGAAATATGGGCAAGCTTGGAGGTACACACATATTGGCGGTCACAGGTGATTGAAGTGCGAGATGGTGACAGTTGGAAGCCATTGGGCAAGATAGCGGACTTGCATTGGACGAGCTGTGTGTGAGACACATGGAGGATGAAGAATGGGTCAATGATCACACTTTGGATGCTCTTGGAGAGTAGTAAGTGTGATGATTTTGCAGTTTTAGAATCGGTAAGTCAATTTTGATCAAATAAAATTAGCTGTGGAGCAGTGTATGAAGTTTGTCATCGAAGAGATACACTTCAACTGCCTATTCAAGGTAAGTCAAGTCAATTTGCCGTATCATGATTGAATCAGGGATGCAGATTTCAGTGATGACAGGGTGTAGATCGTTTGGTTTAGGCCATGGAAGATCTCACATGTTCACTTGGAAGGATATTGGCATGCACAGTCATGTGAGGGACTAAAGATTTGACTCTCTTGGCGTCCGTTGCAATGTGATGGGATGATTGCCTTACCACTTTGGCATTCGACCAATGGCGTCAGATAGTATTAAGGATAAGCTGCTGGTGGCCAGATTATATTTTCATGCTGCAATGATGGGAGGCTCCTGGGAATCTTGATTCACAGCTTGGACGACTTCAAAATGGATCGACGGAGCCCATCGTTGTTTTTTGTTGCACAACTTAGACTTCAACACTACCCGACTCAATTTCATGGAGAAGGTGCAGTATCATTTAATAAAGATTCAACGTGATGCAAATAACAGCCCATAGTAATGCATCTCGCAGGTGTCATGGGACCGCCACCAGTTTTGGTGGGGGATACTGTTGGAGGGTTTGCGGATCCCAAGGCAACCCTAACCCTAGTTAATAAGTGAGAGGGATTTGGCACCCTGCGTGTGTAAGTCCAACCCAATGATCACACAGATATTTGATAAATATAAAGTTAATAAAGGACTTCAGGCCTTTTTGCGGGACTTTTAATGTCGTAGGGCCTAAATGTCAAGTTAGTGAATAAAGTTGGGTTTCTCTCCAATTTGGACGGTTTCCACTCTTTTTTAAATTTGAATAGTTAGGGAGGCAGAAATGGACCAATAGGATTCAGAGGCCAGGGTCCTCCTCTCTACTATAAAAAGAGACCAACTCGAGTTTCCTAAACATGTACATATCTTCGTTTCAATAAAGCAAATTGGTTCTCTTGTGAAATGCATTTATGAATGTCCTTGCTCTCTATCACTTTTCCTCCATCTCTCATGCTTTATTGTATTTGCTAATTGTTGGATCTGATTGTTATTTGGAATACATGTTTTTATATTTTTTATGAGAGAAAAAGGGAGAGAGAGAAAGACTAAGTTATCTTCATTGTGGATCTTAGTGTTAATGATCGTAGTGTTAATGCTTAGGGTTACTGAATGTTAGAGTTAGATGTGAATCCTGCATTCATGCTGAAATCTGAAATATGCTATCGCTCTCATGGAAACAAACCTACGTGTGACAACTAACTTCATCTCCTTGATGCTAGATTGATTAGACCTTGGGTTGAGGATAGGCAAGGAAAGAAACCCACTATAGTAACCAATGCCGAACCCTAGAGACCACAGGAGGTCAGATACCATAGTTAGGGGCGTGTCCAGCAGCGTACACGTCCCACAGGGCAAGACAGAGTGGGTAGTGTGCCCCAACACGTTCCATAGCCAGGGCGGGCCTAACACGGCATAGGGACTCTGTCAGTAGGATAGGGCCTCACATTGAGTCTCGACGTGCAGTTGGCCATGTTAGTGCCACGTGGCCAACACTTGGCAGTATGCATGCTAGAGAAATCATTCTATCTCTCAGTGCTTGATTAGGTAGGTTGGTCGGATTGAGGATAATGATTCATGGGAAAGAGTTAAAGCATACAATGTGGATATTCTCTAGCTGGCCCGTTTTGAGGACAGAACTTGTCTAAGGGAAAAGAATGTTACGTCCATGTCTAGTATGTGGGATTCGAAATAATTCCTGATATGGATAGTTGGTAACTCCAATGTATAAGGTTATTAGTTATGCCTAGTCATTCCGGGCTTGGTCAGTAATGTAATTAATAATCTTACGAGGGAGAAGAGTTTTCTCCTGAGATATAGCTTGGAAGCTACATCGCGCACTTTGTACAGGGTGCTCAAGATGTCCTAGAATTCCTTGGAGGTTTGAGCTTTAGACACATGGCCGATTTGAGTGTCTGATATGTTGAGGATGATCAGCGTGAAAGCTTTGTCATCCTTCAGCTTCCATCGGGAAATTGCAGCGTCATCGGCTTCGGGTGTTGCCTCTACATCTGTGACAACATCATACAACTCCTTAGCCATTAGCACAGTTTTCATCTTAAATTTCTATAGATGGTAATTGGCTCCATCAAGTTTGTCCATACTAGAACTGGCTTTTCCTTGGGAATCCATGTGGAGGTTAGTCTTAGTGATAGTAATAACTATTAGTGAGTTAAGAATGAAAACTAAATGCAATTTACAGAACAAAAAAATTAATTACTTTATCGACTAATAGAATCAGATTCTGTGAAAAGATTATCAGGCTATAAAAATAACTCGAAGATAAAACCACTTCTGATACAATGTAAGTATCAGATTAAGAAATCATATAAGCTCTGATACCATGCTAGGGAAGTATGGAACGGATCGAAGGATTGGTTCAAGGTTAAGCAATTAGATCGGGACAATCTCACTTCTGCACGAAGGCGTAGGTCAACTAATTCCCTCGGTGCGTGCTCTACAACGACAATAGGTGAATACAAAAGTAAAGTAGAGCTTAGTTGCACGGCTGTTTGCGAAAGCGTAAGGGCAAAGAATCAGACAAAGCATTAAGAATGTCAAACATGAAGATGGAGTAGCAAAGCATACAATACTGACAAGAACTCTAAACGCAATACAAGACAGTGATTGATTCAAATTAATGTATAGAAATACACATCAGTTTGATGCTATGAGCAAAAGATAATAGTGGGCGAAACTGCGTGCTCAGGAAGCTAACTTCGCTTTGTAAAAGCCATGAGCTTATTATTGACAATTAGTCTGAAAGAAAAAATCGATGCATGAAAGCATCTACAGTGTCTGTCTCAAATCTACTTGATAATCAATTGATTACAATGATCAACTATATATAATTTACATTTGTGCATATGTATGTACAAAAGGATGGCATGGAGTCGTTGTGCCGTCTGGAGGAGATCGTGGTTGTTGTTGTCATTGTCCAGTTAGTTGCACAGTACAAGAAGTGAGCATGAGAAGACGGTGTTGAGCGAGTCGCTGATGTGGCAAGTCGATAGTTCGGACAAGTCGGGTTTCCTCAATAGGTCGGTTGAGTTGACAAGTCGGACTCCTCGATATGTCGGCCAAGTCGGGCTTCGTCGATATGTCGGCCTACTTCGATAAGTCGGTTTCCATTCTCTTGTCTGTCTTCAATAATAGAGTATTTCTGCAGACTGTGCAACAATGCATGTAATATTGCAATGATATGAATGGAAGTAAATTAACATGGGATTTAGGAGAGTAGAGGAGATAAATCCAACAAATTTAGAATTACTCCAAAAATGCAAAATATTGAATCAAGCAAAATCTGCATGCAAAAGGTAGAATCTAGATATCTCATCTAATAGAATGTACCATCCACAATCATGAGTAATTTTTATCTCCACATTTCAGTAAGTGGTTCAAAAAATTTTCCATCTACAAGTAATTTGACCTCAAATGATTTTAAGATGACAAAGATCCAAACTCTATATTTGAAACTACAAGATTTGAGCTAGAAACACCTCCAAATTCACATAGAATTTATGGCGCCCTCAAATCAACCTCTAGATTTGCCAAGTCCACCAACTTTGGCCTGCAACCTGCTCTGATACCATGTAAAAAATCAGAGATCAAAACACATTTAGTATCTTTAGCCAAATTTGGTTGCACATCTAGAAATAGCTAGAAGATATAAATTACTACTTTATGCATGCTAGAACTTAGAAACACACAAAGATCTGATCATAAACACTTAGATATGACTTAGTATTGTCTCTGAACTCAAGATATCAAGAGAGAAACACATGAGATGGAAATAGAAACACAAGAGATGAATTCTCCACAAAGAAATTTTTTTTGATGAGTATTTCTCCATGCAGGTACAACTATTTATGGCTTCCAAAATGTCATTTGGCCACTTGCCCCAAACTTGACCTAATTTGAAAACTTCTAGATACTTCATCAAAAACCTAGAAATACAATTGTACCAAAATTAGCCAATTAGAATGGATCCAAATCTGACCTCATCCACTTATCTACTTGCCAAAAACAATCTAGGCCTTTATTGACAAATATGAACCTATCTCTAAGTTGAGATTTCATTTTGGCCTTAAAAAATGCCAATAAACCAACAAACTAGTTGAAATTTTTTCACAACTAGCTCACATGGTTTTGTATTGTTGGATAGTGGCAGTCTAGGCATCTTAAAACTTGCTTTATTTTATAGTACTTTATATTGTAATTTTTCATGCAACTTTTTTATTACCTGTTATGCTATAAAACAAAGGGTTCAAAAGGTTTGGTCTTGTTTTGTCAATGGGGGGACTATGTGAAATGTTCTCTCTCTCTCTCTCTCTCTCTCTCTCTCTCTCTCTCTCTCTCTCTCTCTCTCTCTCTCTCTCTCTCTCTCTCTCTCTCTCTCTCTCTCTCTCTGCATCTTTTAGATGCACATCTGATTACCTTTTGGTTGGGGTAGTACCTTCCCTTTACCTTATTCCAGTTTGATGGCTAACTTAGATCTTTCTTAATGTTCTCAATCCTTAGGTTGGTTTCTTGATGCTATTAATCTTGGTTACGGAGAACCTCCTCCTTCTTCTAATCTTTTCATTCAAACTATTATATGTCGTATGAGAAAAGTTGTTCACCTACACCAATTTATTATTGATACTGTCATATCTACTTGTCATGCGGCAGGCCCTGAGTTAAAATAGCAATGATCGACTTATACAATGCTTTCTAATTTTGACGGCACCACATGTACTCACTTCTAGAATTATCGGTCCATCTTTTTTTTACGAGCCCTTTGAGTGCTCTTAAGCAACTTTATCTTTGTACTTGATTATTAGTGTGAATATACAGTTTGTGGGAGAGCAATTTTGTTGTCTTGTCTTATTGCACTTGACGTTGTGTTGTGGTGATTGATTTGGTCGGATTTTTAAACTGTATTCTCAACTTGGTATCAGAGCCCTCGGTGGCTACAATCACCGGACAGGAACAGAGAGCTGCGAATTCATGACGGTTTGCTGGTTGGGAAGCACAAAACCGAGTTTGTGGAGATTCGTAGAACAGATCGAAACTGTAAAAAGGACTTAGAGACAGGGAATTGTCGGCTGAATAAAAAAGCAAGCAAAAAATGAAGCCCAAAATTCAGTAGGAGGGTTGCTTGGCGTTTGTGATTGGTATGAATCCACTCAGATACCGATTTAAGAACTATTTGAAGCAAAAGACAGCTTACTGTAGGGCGACCTTAGTGGGATAGGTAGTTGCAAGAAGTGTTTCGGAAAAAGACTGAATAAAGTCCAAAAAACTCATCCTTCGTTCAGCTAGGGTTTTAAGCTGAGCAACTCCAAATCTTTCATGTTTCTGAAGCTTTTTCGAAGCTATGAAAATGTGTAGCTGGGCGCCCGAGGGTGTATGAGGGTGTGTCAAGCAGCTGTGCTTGGTTGCGGACAGGATAGGGAGCATAGCAAGCTTATCTCCAGTAGCTACCATAGCCAAAAACCCTAGAAGGACGTATAGTAGTGAAGGTGAAGGAGCGCAGATCGTGTGCGGACAGTAGGAGTTTGGTGCTAGTGTACATGAGTGCCCAATGCTTTGAAGAGCCCTTCTCAGTGCACAAATACATTGTGGATCGGAGGATTAAGCTCTGAGTTCATGAACGGCTAAGATCGAGTTGGATATAGACCGTTGATTATCCCACAGCCATCGGATCAGCGTGGGTCCAATTCAAATGTCATAGAAGGTGTCTGAAGTGCAAAGTGCATTGCAACTTCATTAAAAAATTTCAAACTGAAGTAAAAGTTGGGTCCCAAGTTTTTGAAGGGTGAAGTTTCTTCACACTGAAGAAATAGTTCAAAAATTCAAAAAGCCCCTATATTCACCTCCTTTAGCCTATTTTGGCCAAACGAAAGGCTATAGCCTCCAAACGAAGGGCACCCTGACTGTACCTGCAAGTAGGTATATCAAAATAGAGTGATTGCCGCAGAGAAAGTGTTCGGAGCAGGCCAAAAGTGATTTCACCATTCCATTGGGCACGTAGTCGGGAGTTGGTGACAAGAAGCATTTCGGAAGGCGACGCCAATTTGGCGGAAAAGCGGCGGGTGGCCTAGTAAGCCAAAAATTGCAGGTCATTATTTTTTATTTCTAACATCACGGTTGGCTTCAGCATACACTTTTTAGCCTACAGGTGGAGTTTCAAGCAGTTTGGAAATGGCAAACATCAATGAGGCAACTTTGGACGATGCAAGCAAACTTGATGGGGCTTCTAACTACAACATCTAGAAATTCAAAATGAAGAGCATTTTGATGGAGAAGAGTTATGGGACATAGTTGCAGGTATTGAAGTCCGGCCTAATACCACTCCAGGTGACATGAGGGCCTTTGATAAAAAGGCACAGAGAGCATTGTCCTTGATCAACCTTTCAGTGAAGGACCATGTGATCACCCATATAAGTGATGCCACGACAGCTAAGGGAGCTTGGGAAGCTCTTAGAATGTAATTTCAAACTTGCAATCCATCTCGAGCCATGTTCTTGAAGTCGAGATTGAACGCAATCAGGATGGAAGAAGGCGAATCGGTGGGATCGTTCTTCACCAGGATTAAGGAGCTGAGAGATCAACTTGTGGCAGTTGGAGAGCCAA
This sequence comes from Diphasiastrum complanatum, assembly GCA_029204225.1. Classification (NCBI taxonomy): domain Eukaryota; kingdom Viridiplantae; phylum Streptophyta; class Lycopodiopsida; order Lycopodiales; family Lycopodiaceae; genus Diphasiastrum; species Diphasiastrum complanatum. The sequence goes on from CM055104.1 coordinate 41,561,767, forward strand.
TTAGGGACGTTGAATTGGTACATACCACTATGAGCGGTATTTTGGAAGGTCTACAAATGTTTTTGAACAGCATTGCTTCGAGGGAGAGATTGCCTACTTTTGAAGACTTTCACAGAATCATGTTGCAGGAAGAGCAACGCCACGAGGTGGTGAAGTCAAGGCAAACCCCATAGGATGATCAAGCATTGCTTGCTAAAGGCAAGCAGAAAGGGTGGAAGAGGATTCCTAAGAAATCCAAGATGATGATGATGAGGGAGAATCATCATCGAAGGTCAAAAGGAAGAAGAAAGGCAAATGCTAGTATTGCCACAAACTGGGTCATTGGGCACGTGAGTGTTACAAGAAGAAAGCAGACATAAAGGTGGGAATAGTGAAGCAACAAGGCAACATTGACGAGATGATGGGGAAAATCGGCATTGGCATCCCAGGTTGATGATGGTGCGGGCCTATGTACATGTGCCAAAGGAGGAGCGAAGAAAACTTGATGCCAAAGCAATCAAGTGTATTTTTGTCGGTTATGATGAGAGGACGAAGGCGTATAGGTGTTTTGATCCTGTAATAAACAAGATCCACATAAGCAAAGATGTAATCTTTAATGAGATGCATAGATATGAAAATGAAGACCATGCAGGTAATGAAAGCATCAAAAGACTTCCCACAGTCTTGGAAGAAGAAGATGAAGAAGACGCTCCACAAGATGATGCACATGAAGACGAAGGTCGAGAGGGTGAGTATGAGAGGACACCACCTATCCAAGAGCCTAGGGGAAGGTACTTGCTGATAGGAGCAACAAAGGATAAACCGGTTGGAAGTAAGAGACATTACTTGGACACTCCTTGGGACACATACTCTTCACGAAGTGTATCACTTGAGTCTAAGATATCAAAATGGTATGAAAAGATCATGAAGGACTCAAAGCTAAATCAATCCGGATCTAGAACACAAGAAGAAGTGAGAAGATCAACACGGGAAAGAAAGCCTCCCGATCGCCATCATGTGAATTATGCCCTAATGAGTGACATTTTGAAGTGTCGAAAGCCATCAACCTTTGATGAGGCAAAAGATCACAAAGAGTGGCAAAGGGCAATGGAAGACGAGATGGAGTCCATTCACAGGCATGGTACGTGGGAGTTAGTTGATCTACCACTGGAAAAGAAACCCATTGACAACAAATGGGTGTTTAGAACAAAGTTTCATGCGGATGGCACAATAGCAAACCATAAGGCATGTCTAGTAGTGAAGGGCTATGAGCTAAACAAAGGAATTGACTACGAAGAGACATTTTCTCCAGTGGCTAAGTGGACTACGTTACGTCTTATCATCGCCTTACCATCTCATTTTGGGTGGAAGATCCATCAAATGGATGTGAAGTCCACATTTTTGAATGGTGACTTAGAGGAAGAAGTTTACATGGTCCAACCACAGGGCTTTATGGCAAAAGGACAAGAACATAAGGTGTGCAAGCTATGCAAAGCACTTTATGGCCTTAAGCAAGCACCACGCGCATGGTTTGGACGCATTGACAATTACTTTATTTCTCATGAGTTTGTAAGAACAAATTCAGATCCAAATCTTTATGTTCTTATAAACAAAGATAGCATTGCCTTGATTGTACTTTATGTTGATGATATTATTATCATGGGCAATGATGAGAATCTCATTCATTCTATCAAAGCCAACTTGTGCAAGCAATTTGAGATGACAGATTTAGATCTTATGCACTATTGCTTGGGTGTCGAATATGGCAAACTGGCAATGATACCAGGTTATGTCAAAACAAGTATGTGCGCAAGATATTAGAGAGAGCATGACAGAGTGCAAACATTCCATCACCCCTTGTGAAGTTAGTAAGAAGTTATCTCGTGTTGATGATAGTGCATAGGTTGACACTACTTTATTTCGTCAGCTAGTTGGGAGTTTGAACTATCTTACGACTACACGTCCTAATATCTGCTATGTTCTAAGTCTGATTAGTCAATTCATGTCATCACCCACTATGGATCATTGGAAAGCTGCGAAAATGATTTTGAGGTATGTGAAAGGTGTGTAACCTTGGCTTGGTCTACAAAAGACAAAGTGCTTTACCTAAGTTGCAAGGTCATGTTGACGATGATTGGGCAGGAAATGTAGATGATGGAAAGTCAACAACTAGATAAGTTTTCAATTTTGGTAGCGGTTGTTTTTCATGGTCTAGCAAGAAGCAAGACACCATTTCTCTTTCTTCTACAGCCACTTGTTCCTAGTCGTATCAGCATGGCTTTAGCCCTGATATGGTACTATTAGGGCTTGGCCTATCTTTGAGTAACCGTACGTGGTTTGGGAAGACTGGATTATCATTTATAAGTGCTATTTATGTTGTTAACTAGTATAGCTACTTTTGGACATGGATAACAATTGAACTATGACACCTGTCTTCCCCACTATACTAACTCGTGTGGTTTTGTGTTGTGGGATGGTGGTAGATATCAGGTGGACGTCTTGAAAGTGATTATGCTTTATGGTATTTTTTTAGTATTCTATATACTTTTCAGCTTTATTTAACCTTGTTGGAATATGAATAAAGGCTTTAAAGGGTTCAGTCTTGCTTTTTCAAGAGGAACTATGTGGTGTTTCTTTAACTCTCGCATGGACTCTATTTGACGCTCATTACGATATGTCTTTCCTTTTCAAGAACTAAAGTGGTCAATGCCTAAAATGTCGGTCTTTTAATACACATACTTGGTAAGTACAACACATAAGTTTTTTTTGTCTTTTGAAGGGTCTTCTTGGTTTTGCAAATTTGGCTCTTCCTTTCCTCCAATCCTTTATAATGAGATCTCTTTTCTTATTTTACATATCCAAATCTACATCACAAAAACAAAAGGTATTAGAGCTAACACTAACAATCACAAGAAAAACACAAACAAGAAAAAAAAGAATGTCATTTATTCTCACTCACATCTCACCCCCATCTGATCCTCACTCTTCTATATTTTCTCTTCTCTTCTCTCTCACACAATAGAAAAGAGTCTTTAGACTCTCAATTATCTTGCTCAAAAAACTAAAATGACGTGAGAAACTATCTGGTTTTCGTGCCAAATTTATTTAGTTTTTGTCCAAAAACATTTCGCGTGGATATTACGTGGAAAACTTTCCACGTGTTATCCATGGACCCAACTCTCTAGAATTTTCGTGGATAGCGCGTGGATTATCCACGAATGGATAATTATCCACGCGGTATCCATGTGATATCCAAGCAAAAGTTGACCCCTTTTTTTGTGATTTCACTATGGTGTGGATTATCCACATGTAAATAATCCACACAAAACATATGCTAGTATCCGGTGTCGGACCGCGGTGTCCCAAAAATATTTGCATGGAACATCCGCGTGTGGATAATCCACGTAGTTTAAATTTTGTTTGCATGGATAATTTACCCGGCATCATCCATGCCTATACCCATGCCAATCCACAGCTATATCCATGCAAAAAAAAAAAATTGATTGCGTGACTTCCTTTGGATGTTGCGTGGATATTTTCATGTTGTGTTCTTGTGGTTTGTGACTATTTATCTCATTCCTTAGTACATAATTGCTCTCCTCTTCGTAAATTGTTATGTTTTACTCTTTGAATGTACCGTATAACATAGTGTTCAACACACACAAGTATCTACACTTTGATAACGGATATCAACTAAGACATACTAATCACATTTGACTACAGGCATTACAATAGTTGCAATAGATTCTCTTAGAATACTAGGTGCCTAGTGACAAAGGTCTACCACTTTCTTTTTTATCCACATGATGAATATGGTTTTTTGCATAAGTAGAAACAATGTTATGACTGTTTAGTTGACTAGACCGTTACGATATGATTCAATGACTATAGACACGTATTAATACTAAGCGAGAGATGGCTAATGCTCAGGACATTACTTCACCACAAATTCAGGTACTTCGCTAATCATGATTCTTTGTTCTTTACACACTCCCTACCTAGAGTTCTCAACTATTCATTACACAAATGATATAAAGAATACATCTCATCTTGGTTCTTGTATACTAAACAATAGCGTTTTGGATAAGAAACGCTTACCACCTAATGCATAATCTTGAAGTAATATCAAGGTATTGTTATCATTTTTAGTTTTTGATTATATTAAATGAACATCGCAGACTTGACAAAGTAATGGTTATGAGTAGGCGATCAATTCAAAAGTAGTTGGTATGGCATGAATTTGCCCTAACTACTTACCATAACTCAAAGACATTCAAGTTTGTATGGCACAGATCATACGTCATACTTTGACTATGAATAAACTGCACCCACTTTGCTAGTAATGGATGATTACAATATTTACTCATATATTTCACATTAAGGTATAGTTATAATGCGGGGAATTGCTCTCATACTGATCAGTATGGCGTATGCCCTGATACGGTGCAATAAGGCGAAACGTATTACAATCTTGATTATATTGGTAGGAAAGATTGGGCTAATTGCTTTACTCTGCTATCCAAGTTGTCATGTAGTGAATCTTGTTGTGACACTTGTCTTCCTCACATACTAACTCGCGTGGTTTTGTGTTTTGGGATGGTGGTAGATAACAACTGGGCTTCTTAAAACTTGCTTCACTTTATGGCACTTTGTATTGTAATTTTTCATGCAACTTTTTTATTACCTGTTATGCTATAAAACAAAGGGTTCAAAAGGTATGGTCTTGTTTTATCAAGGGAGACTATGTGAATTGTTTTACTCTGTGTGTGTGTGTGTGTGTGTGTGTGTGTGTGTGTGTGTGTGTGTGTAGAAAGAAATAGTGTAAGCCCATGGCCTTGATGATTAGGCATGTCATTTCCAATTCTACTTCATTTTATGTAGTCATAATTGTACCAGTAGTACTTTATGGAGCATGTTCGATTTCTCATTGATAGCTTTGTAACTTTGTGATTCTCTTTTGATCATTGGACATAATTCGGTTCTTGATTACTCTTGAATTCAATATTGGTTGATGTTATGTTATGTTCAACCTTTTTCATACTTTGATATTGTTGAATTAATGAATGAGCTATAATGTTGATATTGTTGAAATAATGAATGAGCTATAACATTTTCGTTGTAGTGTTGAAATCTTGATTGTAAGTCCACTAGAGAATAGTGGTGGTTTTGTTGTCATTAGCTAAAACAAAACTATAATAAGACATAGTCAATATTTCCAAGTGCTTTGGCAATTCATTCAAGCTTGTCTTCACATTATAACCCTTTGTACTGCCAAATCTATGAGTGAAAGGGTTATTAGCCCTCATATACATCCATTATAAAAAATAATCTTAACCGACTTGCTATGTGTAATATATTACAAAAATTGATATCACTTTCATTTGCAAAAACTTTGGAGTTACAACTTTTCTAGATGAGTCATAAGATGTGTAATTTGTACAAGATCAAAACTTTGATTAGATCGTTGTCAACTATAGGAATATACCAGAATAGAAGCACCACATGTCAACAAGTTTGAGGGCTTACATTATGTTGCAATAGGCATAATCTTTATTAGCATTTTTTTCAACACAATAAGTATCAAAGAAAAGGCTAGGACTTCAACATTCCATTTATAGAGTTTATCATCTATCTTGTGAAAAACTCATTGAATTTTGCATGTTTCATCTTAATCTAACAATGCAAATGTGAGCCATGGTATCTGTCAAACTTAATAGATTGAAAATAATCTCTTGTTTGTCATTAGACAATGTGGGACAAAAGAATTCTTGAGGAATGGAAATAGCACATTTTAACTAACATGTTTTGAAAAACCTAGACCAAGCTAAGTATTTGTTGAGAGGGGTTGCATTTGGTCCATCTTTATAATCTTTGTAGATACTATAATCACCATAAAAATAATATCCTCTTCTATATTATAGGGATGTACTTCAAGAAATCTAACCTAATCTATCAAGAGAAAGAATACAAACATCAATATTTAAAATACTAGAGCCACAACCCCCAGAGTCCATCTGCCATAAGGAGCATTATGAGACCTCAACTTAATCATTCATAATGAGTTTTGAAGTGCACTCCCTTCCCACATACCTACAAAGACTATATAGTTGCATATATACATAATTTTATAATTGGATAGTCTTCATTAAAGCCATATTTCTTAGCTTCTTCTAGACCAATAATTGTATTAAAAAGACACAACTTTAACTATGTAAGCATCATATTGAAGAAGATGTTGTACCCATTCTGAAAAAAGTAATGATGGTCAAACCCTAACTATTTATTGATGGTGAAGAAAGAGTTAGAATAATGCGGACTAAGAAGTGTGTTTTGGAGGTAGAAAATTGCTTGAAATAGACACCTTTCAAAAAAATCACAAAGGATTGAGTATTCAATGTGGTAAATTTGTGAAAACATTATGAGATGGCAATGTTCTACTAAGGAGTATATATACTACTTCTTAATATGAAGCCAAATTACATGTCATTGTGTTCAAATTAATCAAGGCATGACCGACAAACCACTTACATCCGATGCCCTCCACCTTCCTATTGCATCCGACGTTTTTTCTAATTTTCGAGTTTTTCGAATTTTTGAGTTTTTCGAATTTTTCGAGTTTTTCGAATTTTCTCTATTTCATCCGACAAACCACTTTCAGTTGCATCCGACGCCTTCCTCATCAACTGCATCCGACGCCCTTCAAGTTTATTTGCATCCGACATCCCATTTTCAATTTGCATCGGACTAGCTCCATCCTCCGTCTTCCTATTGCATCCGACGTTTTTTTCGACTCGTTGTAATTTTTCGACCCTCTATAATTTTTCAACCCTTTGTAATTTTTCGACCCTCCATTATTTTTCAACCCTTTCTAATTTTTCAACACTCCATAATTTTTCAACCCTTTGCAATTTTTCGACTGTCCATAATTTTTTGACCTTTTTCATCCATAATTTTTCAACCCTTTGTAATTTTTTGACTCTTCGTTTATAGTGTCTTTCCAGTTGTATCAGAGGCCCATCTAATTCGCTCACTTTCAGATTGCATCCGACGTTTTTTTTTTTTTTAATAATTTTTGGATTTTTCGAGATCTCATTATTTTCGGATTTTTCGAGATTTCCATATTTTGATTTTTCAAAAATGTTATTATTTTTTGAGTTTTTCAAGTTTTTTTTGAGTTTTTTGGTTGTTTGAATTTTTGAATTTTTTGGAATTTTCGAGATCTTACATCCAACGTTTTCTTTTTCGCATTTTCATTTTTTGTTTGCATATTATGCCCCTCATTTTTCATTGGATCCACCACTCTCCATCCGACCCTTTGTAATTTTTCGATCCTAGATTTTTCAATCCAATAATTTTTCAATCCAATAATTTTTCGATCCATTATTTTTTCATTCATTACTTTTTCGATGCTAGATTTTTTCGATCCCTGATTTTTTTTATTTTTTATTTTTCTTCGATCCCTTAGTTTTCGATCCGTTATTTTTCAGTTTTTAAAAAAAAAATTGATTTTTATATTTTCTCGATCCCTTATAATTTTTTGATCCATTGTCATTTTTTTCTATCCACTTTATATTTTCGACCCACTCTATTTTTTCAACCGATTTTGATTTTTGACCCACTTGATTTTTTCGATCCACTTTATTTTTTGTGACTCCTTCGTTTTTTGACACAATGTATTTTTTCGATCAAGATTATTTTTTCGACCTCGTGTATTTTTTTTTAACCATGATTTTTTTTTCGACCTAGTTTTGCATCCATCCGTTTTCATCCAGACCACTATCAGTTTACATCCAAAGACTATCAATTTGCGTCCGACGAACTTCAGAATACATCTAATGAGCTATCTGAGTTCCTCATAAATAATCAGATTTTCATGATTGATTTGACATATAAATCATCTTCGAACTTGAGTTGAATAATCTCTTATCAACAATCAATACAGAATCTCATATTGTTTATCTAATTCTGGTATTAGATTCAATCAAAGACCAAACAGTTTGAGACATAATAGAATGAATTGTACAAGTGGAGTTGACATGTCAACTCTAAAAATCTTCAAATTGTCTTTAAGAGCATAATGAAGCAATTATCTCTCCTGAAAGATCATGAAATGTCTGCCTTAAGTAACAAATAGATTGATGTAAGATATCAACTACAATTAGCCACTAATTGTCAATAGAGATAGCCAAACCCACTTGTATGGCAAGGGTTCAAATAAAAAACTTTTGAAAACATCTGGCACCAAAAGAAAGAGATTGGGTGTCAATATGCAACAACTGCACTGAAGAACAAACTCACAATGTTTTGTGTTCTTGGCTCTCCAAATCTGCATCAGAGGTAAAATATAAACAAGAGATTGGTAGTGTACATCCTTATATCATGGACGTGTTGCAGCAAAACCTTTGGGGAGCATTATAATTTCATAAAATTGGAAAAGAATAGAACTTTAAGATATAAAATAAGTGTCAATACAAAATATTTTCAGTAAAGTGTGACAATGTTCTTTAAAAGCATGGCCTTCTAGGAGCAAAAAGGAGCCCTCTTGTCATGTGCCAAATCCCAAACTAATAGCAATAGCAATGAAGTAAAGCTAGAAGCAAGAAGATAACAAGACATTCATGATAGCATATCAATAGAAAGCTAGAAACAATGAGATCACAATGGAATTGCATTAGTAATGAAAGAAAGAATACAATCAATGGAAATGGAGCATTCATTCATGTGGATAGGGCACATGAGACCTAGCAATGGAGATCTCTATGGCTCACATTCACAAAGAAGCTAGAAGCTCTCACTTGCAAATGAGCCAAAAGATTCACAAATTGATGTCTCTTGCTTAGTTATAGACAATGCTCTCACTTAACTAAACTTAACTATCTTGAGGAATAGCTAGCCCTTGTTAAGTACTATTTAGGCTACATTGGGTCCTTGTTGGCCTATTATCCTTATTAATTACTTTGGAGGGCCTAAAGAGGGAACCGCCTTGTTCTTAAGGCTAATAGCTCCTTTTGGGCCTACAAAGCTTATAATGGATATTATATTGCCTTGAAAAGCACTGATGTACTAAAAGTACATGACACTCCCCCTACTTAAACATTTTTGTCCTCAAAAATGAAGACGCTTGTCTGATCAGCTTGATCACCTTGGTTAAGTAGTCATGACTAAGGATGTGTCATCCAAAAATAATTTTTTGCCTCGTTACAAATCTCAAGCTGTCGAATTGAATCCATTTTGCTAGCTTCAGACTGTAATCCTTGTTCCCATGGAGGAAAAACTGATGGTTGAAGAAGAGGTTGATGAAGCACCATATTGCTTGTTGGTAATCAATCTGTATGGAATGGACTGAGTGTGTCACCACATTATTTTCTTTTGTCTGCTTCCTCGACATCATACTAATTCGGATGCTTATCCAATTCCCTTGTTGCATCCAGCTCTTCTGTCGTAATTGCCAATCCATGTTGTTTGACCAATTTGACGAAGAAAATTACAATTCTGTCATAGACAATGGTAGTCATGAATTGTTGTTCATATATAAATGCTCCATATGAAGTACTTGGCATGAATATTAACACTCTGTCGTATGATGAAGCATATTTCTGGGCATACTGTTGACCAAAATATATTTCTTCAAATTTGGTCAATACCTCCTTCATAGGTGGTTGTAAATGTTTGACCTGATTGACCTCAAAAATGGACTCTCGTTTCAAAATATACAATTTGCAGTTGCCCATATAAATTGTTGAAGCATCAATCCCAATCCAAAGTTGAACCAGGGGTTTGATGTCTTGATTGTTCCAAATAACCATTGATGAACAATCGTTGTTGACATTACTCAATTGAAGATTGATTACATTAGAGTCCATTGAGCAATGTAGACCTCTCCAAAAAAATTGATATAAACTGATGGCATATTTTTTAATCAGCTTCCTATAGAGTGTTGGTTGATTGATAGAATATTCCCAATCATTATTCATGTCCATACATTCTGGATAAGTGCGTGAATTAGATATTGGCAATTGAGTTCTAGAGAATCCATAGGAAAAGGTTTCTCCAACGGAAGCCACTTGAAGCTCTTGACTAATGGATCCATGAGGCATTGAACAATAATCCAAAGTATTGATACAAGTAGGAATTCCATGGATTAATGAAATCTCTTCATTTCTACTAGTATCCATGCTGAATACCTCATACTCCATTAGATCATTGTCAAAAATAGAAATATTTTTGAAAGCTTCCAAATCGAAATGAATTGGTTCGCAGTTTGGATCCTTCATATATCCACTCAATTCCAAGCCATGGAATATCGGTGCCATATAGTCCTCATTCTGAAATTTTGGTGAATGCCTTGATCGACTTTCTTCGAGCATAGCAATAATTCCAATCTGACGATCTATAGTTGCTTGTTCATTGACCAGATTAAGGCATTGATGTAGGTCAAGTTCCGGACTTTGATGGTCGAAGTGAAACTCAAAAGAATGTTCAATTATCTTCACATCCCGATCTGAATCTTGACTTTCAGCTGAATCCTGATTTTCACCATCTGTTGTTGCAACTTGATTCGAATCTTGAATTGGACTTTTGTTGCTTGCAACTGTATCTGGATCTGAGACTTGACTTTCGTCGTCACTTTGCTCATCTGACTCATTGTCATCGTTTCGCTCATCCGCTTTGTCATTATCACTTTGCTCATTTTCATCTTCAAAAATTTCTTCACTTTCATGTACTTGTTTTGGTTGTCGATCTATTGATGCTTTAGTGTATACACTCACTTTTTGAATCCGCATCTTCATTTCCTCAAACCATCTGGATTGTTCTTCTTTCCTTTCAGCTTCCAACTTAAGCTCGTACTTTAAAACATATTCCATAGTTTCCCTTAATCGGAGCCCAGGCTGGAGAGAAGTAGTTTGTAAATAGTTTTCTACAATGCTCCGATATTGAGGTCATAAGCCATATACATAACATTGTACAAAAGATATACTTCTCCATAATCGAATACTGGGACCATTTGTTGGAATTCTCTATTGTACTTAGCAACTGTAGTTGTTTGGTCCAAAGAACACCATTGGATGAAGTCAGATCGATTGAAGATTTGTCTGCAAACTCTTTTGAAAGTTAATCAATTCTCAAGAAGGAAGTCGTGAACGATGTTCCATCATGACTGAACACGCCCTTGGAAACCCGATGAAGCAAAGAAAACTATATCATTGTCACCAATACCTCCACTATAGTAAAAGTTATAATCCAAATCCTCTAGCCAATTGTCTACATTAATGGAGTGGATGCTTCCATCAAAGGTAGGACTACGTTGTGCAACTCCATAAAACTAGCGGCATAAATGGATCTGGAAAGAGTTGGTTGAAGCACATTCTTTATAGGCGTTTGAAGGAAACCCACATAGTAATTCAAACATTTTCTATACTCAAATTTTGTGAATCCATAAATTGTTGTACAGAACCAGTTTGTTTGAGAGATTCAAATGATTTCTCATAAAACCTGGTAATACTATCAATGAAAGCAATTTTGAATTGACTCCAAAGCTTTGTGCTCAAATGTGTTTGAGTATCCCACCATGCTCGAACTTGTCCTTGAAAGCACAATGAAGCGAAATAGATTTTATCTTTTTCAGAATAATGGCGATGACAAAAATAAGCTTCTAATCATCAGTCAACCAATCATCAATGCTGATTGAACTTGGTTGTCTGTCAAATACAAGACTGTAACGTACGATTTCATATTGTATTTCATCAATAGATGGAAATTGAATGTTTTGACTATAACGGTCCATCATTAATGACTAGTGAAGACTTGTGGACTACTAATTCACTGTCTGAAATTTATTCAGAATGGTATTTCACAAGCTGGAAAAATTGCTCTTCTCCACCCACTTGAGTCCTCGAAGAATAAAGTGGCTGTGAATGGAAAGTGTAACAAATTAAAATGAAGTAGCAGTTGTGTTCAATTTGTCGCTACGAGCAATTTTGCTTTTTACAGTGTCGAATTCTGAACTCAGACGGAGATGATATGAGAATCCAAAATACACAAATAAGATACAAGGAAGTTTGACTGAGGGTAAAAAAGGGGTCTTGAAAAACAAATTGAAACGTAATAATTACAAATTTTCAATAATTTAGCAGTGTCAGGCTCATCGTTCTGATCACTTTTCGTTTTTACAGTTGAATTCCGAACTCAAACTAGAAAGTTATGGATTTTTTTCAAGAACTAGAAAGAAATGAATTAATTGAAACTTAGAATAGGGGTCTTCACAAAAATTTTACAAATTGGAATTGATAACACTTTGAAGTCCTTGAAACATTTCAGTGCTTGTGGAAGATTGTGAAACTTGTAAGAATTTTATAATTCACGGCAAAATGTTTTTCTTTAGGGCACGGAGGAGAGGTGATAGGGAAAGAATGTTTTGAGAATATTTGAAAAGAATAAATATTCTCAAATGATATGGCACAGTAGGCTTGTTGGGCGCCGCAAGCAGAGGGAGAGAGAAGGGGTTTAGAGAGAGGGATCTCAACCGGACGAGGGAGAAGGGGTTAGAGAGAGCGGGATCTCAACCGAAGGAGAGAGGGACGGTCGAGAGAGAGTAATCTCAATCGAACGAGTAGAGAGAGAGAGAGAGAGTAAACTCGACCGAAGGAGAGAGAGCGGCGGTAGAGAGAGAGCGAACTCGACCGAACGGGTAGAAAGAGAGAGAAGTCGACCGAAGGAAAGAAGATGGGAATAAAATGAACTGGAAGAAATAAGAGGTCGCGATGGAGTGAGTCAACTCAGCCGAGGGAGTGGAAGATCATTGCCACAAAGTTGCATCCCTAGATTGGAAGACAATGTCGCTGCAGATGACAAATGTATCTAAATTCAGCTAGCAAGAAAGGAGGCGGCAAATGCCTACTATCAGCACGATTTTTGATGCCAACGAGCAAAGTTTTTAAACAATAGAGAATTTGGTCTCCCTTCTTTGAATCTTTTGTTCTACTAAAGATAACAAAATGTGGATGAAAGCCGCTCCAAGTCGTGAACGATCTGAAGGCCTGTAGATTCTCAGACTTGAGGAATGATGCAGCTTGCAGTCGGGATGCTGTTGAGATCAATTCCTCCTTCACTGCGCCTGCCTCACTCTCTTTTCCATTTATATCTTCTATTAGAAATTTAAGCTTTTAATGCACAAGTAGTCTGAGTTCCTCAGGTCATTCGTTTTCTCATGTTGGTTTTTTCTTGATAGATTTGTCGCAGTCGTTCATTTTCTAGAAACGTTTGATAATATTGAGATCAATGATATATCATTGGCAGATTACATAGCAGTCTCTGTGGATAAGCATGCCACTTTTGTTCCACACACAGCAGGCCGTTATTCTGTCAAGCACTTTTGAAAGCTCAGTGTCCGATTGTTGAGAGATTGACCGATTCGTTGATGATGCACGGTCGTAACAATGGAGAGAAGTTGATGGCAGTGCACATTCAAGTAATAGTAGAGCGCTACTTCCCTGAAATCACCATGTTGTTTGGATCAGAAATCTGTCTACGGATGTCTCTCTTGGGATGTCTTTGTTGATTTGAGAGAGAGAATGGCGTGAGACGGAATCGCGGGCACCCGAGGCAACAGAAGTAGCCGCGTGTCTGAGTGGGTAGCCGAGTGTTTAAATGGGTAGCCGAGTAGGGTTAGGGTAGATTTAAGCTAGGTTATGGCTGTAGGTAAGTAGGGTTAGGTTTTTTTTGTCCCCTTTGCTATGCAATTATCATTCTTCAAAAACGAAACAAACATCGTGCTTGAATTGGACATCCAAACCATTATCCATAAGTTGACCAACGCTCGGCAATTTTTTGGTGATTGATGATACATAAAGAACATTGTCTAGATCCATTCTTTCTGAAGATCCTAGACACAAAGGGATGGTTCCAACACCATCTATTCTACATTCTTGATCACTTGCTGTAAATATGAACTTTTTAGCACATTAAAAGAAATCAGAGTTGAGAAATAGTCCTATTGGTATGTCATGTGAAAGCTAGCCCCACTATCAATCCACCATGATTTTCTTGAGTTGTTTTAGCTTTTTGGTGAGGATGTAGATGCCATCAAGGATGAGCCTCTTTCATCCTCCTCCTCTTCATGTGCTCCCCTTGTGCATTCTTTCTCTTGTAGCACTCGGATGCAAAATGTCTCTTCTTTCCACAAAAGAAGCATTTTAGCTAGGTCTTGTCCTTGTTGCCTTTTCCCTTTGAACTTGATGTTTGATCCTCTTCCTTGGCCTCCTTGTTTTGATTCTTCTTGACTCCTTTGTTCTTTTTTTGTCTTTATATGAGAAGTTGACTTTCTCATCTCCATCATGCAAGGACAAGGAACTCATCCTACTCTTGGCATGTTGGATCCTACAATCCTCGGCCACAAGCACAGTATGTAGCTTGTCAATAGAAGGTAAGACATCTTGTATGGCAAAGCTTTGAACCAAATTGGAGAAACCATCTCCTAGACCATTGAAGATCACTCGTACAAGTTCTTTATCAAGAATTTTATCTCCTATTGAAGCAAGTTCTTTATTAAGAGACTTGATTCTAAGCTTATACTCTTGTGCACTATTCATTATACTTTGCAAGATTTGATTTCTAAGCATGAGTACTCTAGAGGTGTTATTTGATTCATAGATTGCCTTTAACAAATCCCATGCTTCTTTGGCCGAAGTACCGGTTTTTACCTCTTTTAGAAGATCATTACTAACATTCATTTTGATACAATGCTCCAAGAAGCTCATCCTCTTCATCTACGACAATATCAAAGAGGCCTTGGAACACTAGGAGCGACTCTATCCTCACTTTCCATATTGAGTAGTTTGTAGAATTTAACCTCTCACTAGGTTCCAAGAGGAATGCTCTAATTAATCCCATCTTGGTAGTGACTTGTACAATGGATGTACTTCTCCGACCCTCTCTAAGTTCCTTTTCAGAATTTGCCTCACTTGCAACTCACTTGATGTTCACAAAGACACAAGTAGCAAGATCTAAGTGATCTTGATTCAAAAGAACTATCTTAAAGGATTCTACAAAGAATTACTCAAAAAAATTGAATAGATTTGATTCTAGAAGTTCACAAAGAACTTCACTTGATTTAATCAACTCAAGATAGACTTCTAGCTTTGCTAAGGACTTCTAGTCTCGACCCTCTCACTTTCTCACTAAGATTGAATGGAGATATGATGACTTTGCATCAAATTCCTATCAAATCTCATCAAGAAATCAATGATTTTGGACAAAAAATGCCTCTTTGTCACTCCTTGACGATCCAACAAGACCTGTAAAAGCATTGTTAAAAGACTTATTCTCAGCATCTATTGATTGGATTCTATAATACAAAGTCATATCTCAATAATGGTTATTGATCTTTGATGCTTCCTCTTTGATTTGCATCAAAAATCTCATCAAGATGATGTGTGATAAAATTATTGGATCTAATGAATAATGGAACTAAAATGCAAGTTCAGAGGTTCCCACACGTGTGGAAAGTACACCTGCAGTCCACTACCAAATATAGATCTTAAATCTTAAAGCAATCTCTTAGTATAGACTCGCCCACACAAAACTAGTTTTCTAGCATCAAACTTGCTAAATTTGAATCGTGTTTTGATCATCAATTATTTTCTTGTACTTAGCTCTGATACCATGCTGGAAGTCCAGCAAATTGGACCATAAATGAATCTCTAATTAATTCTCAAAAGTGATTGATTGATTTGATTAACCAACTATTGCAAGACCGGCACTCAAAAATTGATCTAGATTGGCAATTTCAATCAAGAGCAATCCACATTAGTTCAAGCAAATTCGACTACATGTGTGTGGTGCACGATCTGTAGTACGACCTATGGACAGAGAATGATCTTCACTAAGTTTAGATGGCTTACAAATCACAAAATCATCACACAAATAGAGTAGAAACTTGAGATTGTCAATGAGCTCCAAAATCTTGATCTCACTCAATTGGAATGAATGAATGATAGTACAAAGTGGATCCTATCCTTGGCTGGATTAGCAGGTACAGCACGTGTTCATGTACCAAAGAGTCATTAGGTTGACCTACTCCAGTCAATTTTGACCTAACCATTAGATATGTCATCCATGGTAGTTAGATCAACACGAACTTCCTTGATTTTAGGAGTTAGCTCCAAAATTTTAGGAGACTTGACCAAACTTCCTAATTAACTCCTATGACTAGGATCTAACCTACCTAAGTTGGTCTACACACGTGGAAACATGCTCACACATGTGATTTACAATGTATTCAAAAAAAACTATATACAAATCAAGCTAGAATTTGCCAATTTTCACATAATGTTAATCTCGTAAGCCTATTATTTTCTATTCAAAATAGACTTCACCAGTACATAAGTGTAAAATTTAGATCAAAGATCTCCCACTTTCTACAACATCCTAGCTAGCTTTTTAAAACTCACAAAGGACTTCTTGTTGAATTAGTCAAGTACACACAATGATTCACATTTTTGTACATAGAGTGTCAATGGCATTTCTATAAATTGGCACACGATCTCACAATGTAGGCACAAAGCCCCAAAATCTTAGCAAAGCCTTCAATGGTCATGTGCAACTAGTGAGTATCAAGCTCCAAACCTCAAAGTAAAAGATCTATTCACTGCAAGACCACAATTTATCTACATAACGAACTTTGAACTTTTCATACTTGGATCGTAAAAGTAAACCTTTCCCCCAATCCACACGAACACAGGTGCACACACATGCACACACAAACATGCAATATGTATGTATGTACAAAATGGACAAGCTCGTTATCTATTAGTGCATTTTATAAAAAAAATCTATAAAGATCCAAGCCTATTCAACTCCTCCAACGAAAAGAGACAACTTGGAAGATATGACCACATAATCAATTCTTCCTAAGCATTATTGAAATCTTTTGAAGTTTGAACTCCAAGTTTCAAATTTATGTGAAGCATCCAAATATTTCATGCAAATACCTCACTAATATTCTCAGGCTTTATACTCAACTGAACATCCTCATGTAAGCACCATTTTAGATTGAAGGGAACCATGTGTGGGTTTTCCATAGTGTTTAAATTTGTGTAATCGACGGAGTCTCAAACATTTCATGGGATAAATAAGTAGGTATTAGTGGAATTTCCCAATGGTTGACGAGTGGTACTTGGTGGAGCTCCTTCTCAAAGAGGAGAAATCATTAGCCTAGACAAAGGAATTTTCAACCTGAAATATAAGCATGAAAATTGTTGAGCATAACCCTTCAAAAGAATGCAATGAGAAGTTAAATTCCAAAATGATTGTAAAAATTAGATTAAATAACAATTTTAAAATTGAATTGGATTGAATTATCGATTTTGAAACTTGTGGCAAAGAACATGAAGCTTCCAAACATGAAATTAGTCATAAGTTGAAAATTCACAATGTAGACTTTTGGCTAGTTTATATTGAATAATAATTGTTGATGAATAATTATAAAACACTACAAATGTTAATTGGCATCAACAATGTTATCACAACCCTTAAATCCATGATAAATGACATCTAGAGTGAGGAATTCATCTTACAAATATGATGCTTCTAAATGATGTGATTGTTCACTGGGAGCAAGCAAGCTCAGAGACACATGAACTAAGAATCATGATTGTGAATGGCTAAAGAGTTGAAGACAAAAGAAGGGCTATGATGGCACAAAATAAGAGGCTAAGAAGAAACTTGATTCTCAAAAGACATGAAAGAGGGCATGCACTAGATTGTGAAAGAGCTCAAGATATGCATTTGAAATAAGTCATTTCTGTGATGCAGCTACAAATCTCCTTTGAAAAGCAAGAAAGAAGATTTTTCTGAGCAACAGGCAAAACATGTCTAGAAGAAAATGGGAAAATGGGATATTCTAAGGAAGAAAATTTCCAAATTTGGTGTCAATAACAATTCTGGAGGAATAAGTCAATCACCTGCTTTGGAAAAAGTCTTACCCATCTTAACACAAGCTTTTGAAGGAATTTCAAGCATCATATTTGTCAAAGGCACACTTAATAACAAGCCTTAAAACTTTCCACTATATATATATATATATATATATATATATATATACTAGTAAAGAGTGCCCGTCGTTGACGGGCAATGGAGGCCGATCTAGGTGGCGGCCAATGATTTAGATGATGGCCGATCTCGCACATTTCGCATCTCGAATATCAAACATTTGAGTCTTTGGAAAAATTCGAGTCTTTGAAAAAATTAACGTCCTTGAAAAAATTTGAGCTTTCGAAAAAATTCTAGTCTTCGGGGAAATAAAATCGAGTCTTTTGAAAAATTCGAGCCATCGAAAAAATTCGAGTCTTTTGAAAAATTCGACTTGACAATACAAAGGTCTTTCAATCCTTTGGAAAACTTCGATCCTTTGGAATTAACGATATTGAGTTTGGGCTTGTGGTTAGACATTCCTGAAAATGGTGGGCCAAGATAGAGATTTGAAGAATTGAAAAAAAAAAACAGTTTTAGGTAGTCCAAAAAAAATTTATGTTCATGATCTATGGGTAAAACTTTGGTAATTCAAAATAAATAAGAAAGCCATGTAATAAAAATTATTGGCTAAAGTTTAAAGCACATTGAAGTTTGTCAAGAAAATAAAACCTTAACTTCAAGCTTCAAACATTTGAATTTAGAGAAAAGTATTTGAATTTAGTGAGTGGGAGGGAGGGGGTGGGGAATCTTTTTGGGGCCCACCCCTCAATGCACACAATGTGCAAATGTATGGGGATATGCACTTTCCCCATACATGCATCCTCATCATTTTTATTTAGAAAAAGCTCATGCATGGGTAAGGGGAGGAGGATGCATGGGTGCACCCATACACATGCGCAAAAGTGTACATAAGTTTAAATATATATACATATATATATATATATATATATATAAGGAAGCGGATGGTGGACGCGGACACGCGTCCGCGTCCAGACGCAGACGCGCCAAGGGTGTGTCCGGGGGTCCGGACGCGTCTGCTTTTTTTTTTTAATCTTTTTTTAAAAAAAATTAGTGTATTTAGGCTTTAAAAACTAAATAAAAAATAAAAAAATAAAATGGACGAGTTCAACCCAACGTCTCGGGGTTTGATCGGACGCCGGACGCGGTTTGCCCGCAATTGGCCCGGACCCGTCTGAGATATATATATATATATATATATATATATATATATATATCATAGTGCCCCATAGTACCGCCATTATGGTACCGTTGGTACCATAATGGTGGTGCCACCCTGTGGAACACGGTATCAGGGCGGCACCAGTATATAATTTTTTTTTTTTTTTCCTAATAAAAAATGCAGTATGGTGCCGCGGTACCGGGACCGGTACTGCTGGATCTATGATATATATATATATATATATATATATATATATATATTGAACACTATGAAATCCTCCTGTTTTTAGCCAAGAAAGAACTTAAGAATAGCAATATTTTATGCCTGCCCAGTATGTGAACATCAGACTCAAACCCTGAGGCTTCTGTCCTCACATTCAGAGTTCAACTCATGCATTTAAACCAAAAAGGATAGCCAACGGTCAATGAGCATTTAGATTTGCAACAACCAATGCTAGGTTAGACAAAGGATCAATTGAAATAGTTAAGCTTCATACAATATCTATATGAAAGACTTCGGCCAATATTGAATATTAGGAACTACTTTGTGATTTTAGAAACTACATTGAATGCACATGTTTTAAGCCTAAACTCATTAAAAGGATAGGAAATTGCTAATCTTGTGAACTAAGCACATTCATGTGCATTTCAAGTGATAGAAACCATCTAATTCCAAAGATCCAAGACATGTCATATGAAACAAAGCCAAAGTCAAAGGCAAGAAGCTACTGATAGACCTGGTGGGATTTATCAGCAAAAGGAAAGGTTGTGCAAATAACATCTGCATCTTCAAGCCCTTTTGGCATTGTGTTATCAACACTCACTATTTCATCTGAAATTGGAAGGCAGCAGAACATCTCCAAACAATGCATGGGACAGCATTTAGCTTCTAGTTCCAGATCTCCTGGTTACAGTTAAAGCCTGCAAAGAGCAAACATATTCAGATGAGTTGTAACAATTGATTTAACCGTGTGAGGTTTCCAGCAAGTTTCTGTGTCCACTTCCATCAAAATTCCCGATAAAGAAGGAACAGAAAATAGACACAGGTTTCAATGTTGATTTAGCAAATCTACATTAGTCTCTAAGCTGGGTAAATTTTCCTTACTTGCAATTTATCATTCCGGACAGTGGAACTTGTATATCAAGCTGTCGCAAAATTAGACATCCCAAAATGACAAAAGTGACCAGTGAAACAGGCTACTAGCAAAATGTTGTAGAGAATGCCAGAAGATGGCACTGCAAAGTTCTAAGATTCACCTGCATCAATAGGACAAAGTGCATCAAGCGTTTTGTCACTAGGAGTTGCAACATGACACTAAGAATAACTATTCTTAGCACTTTGAGAAAAACGTTCGCTGTCACAATATCATGTTACAGCTATGATTGGGTACCACTGGAAGGCACGGAGCTATCAATGAAAACATGAGAGATTAATCTGTGGCAGGTCCTTATAACCACCTACCAGTACAGCACTGCCGGTATCATAAAACCGAGGTATACATACTAAAAGAACCATCTGTCCACCTGGACCTGTGTTTGTTAGAAACGTCCATGTATAATTAGTCAGCATGCTTTTCTACTAGAAACATGACCCCTCTGATAGCAACATTAGGTACTAACTGTTTCTGCAAGATGCAACCATACCACCTTTTATCATGCGAGAGGAATAACTTGGTTGGTTCCCACAAAAATATACATGTGGGCATGACTCTATGACAAACGGATCTCTGTCTGTGAACGGATAACAACCTGCATAAATGCATTCAAACCTGTGAAGACCCAGCAAATATTAACAATTAATTTCCCATCAGCTCCAAATGTTCCCAATTTTAGGCCTCATCTGGTCAATAAGCAGTGAACTGAGTTAACTACCTAGAACTGAGGACTGTAATGTGCAGGTAAATACACACCAAGTGTATCTGGTGCAGTAGGGGCAAGGTGCCTCCATCTCAAAGTCCTCTCCATAAAGTCCAACCTATCTCCACCCTCCGAGTACTTGTCTAGGTCATCAATGTTCTGACCAGAAGTCCCAAGAAATCTGCATCAAACAGATAATCAGGATGGATCTTAACTGCATTCAGTAGAAAATTCAGGAGAGCTATAAATGCTTGTCGAGTGAAATATAAGCAGATCCAATACTTTTGATGTTTAAGTGAACTTTCAAGTCAGGGATTGAAAGCTTACTGTACGCCATCGAGTTCAAATTGGTGAGGATTGGTGCCAGTAAGGAAAGTGCTATAAACTGTAGCTCCAGGGAAGAGGCACTTATGTAGTGGCTTGAATTGGCACATGTAATTGACACAATTACAAAAAAAGTATCTCAGTACCAGAGTGATTCACATCGAAATGACCGGCTTTTACTCAGAGAGCCAAAAGTCACTACAGACAGTGATAATAAAGACCAAAAACACAACTGGCAAGAAAAGAACATAGAACATAGTCATGTGTCTTACGGGCATTTTCTCAAGACACTACCTGCTGTGGAAGTGAAAAGTTGGATGGGTCATTGGGTCCGGGCATGATGTCAATGGGCATAGAAGCTGCGATCTGTAAGATGCACTGAAATCAGAATCTTGATATTTCTTCCATGTATCATCAATGCTTCAAATAGTTGGATGCTCAGAGAGCTCCCCTAGTCAGCAAAATCATGTCAAGAATGGTTGGATAGAGAGAGAAATTATCAAAGGCAGCTACAATCCCCCTTAAGAAGAGCATCAGCGACATTAACCATTTACTAAAAATTTCTTCCATGGAAGATAATTAACTTCACTAAAACAAAAATACAAAATTGAGTAGGGTTATAGACAGCTGCTTCATCTTTACATTTACAAAAGTATTTCTAATGGGAAGGTGGCTGAAGCATAACCAAACATATTGACAGAGGAACCTTTTTACCTGTGTAAGGATAAGATCAAGTTCCTTAATAGGTTCAATAAGCTTGGCTTGCTCCTTGGAAGAAACAGACTATACAACAGTGACAAAATTAAGTGAGACCACATTATATTTGAGCTCACAAAAATGTAAGGGAAGGGTTACTCATATTTTTGATAACGTAAAGCATAGGTGAGTACAAAGTCTCCATACTGAACTATCTTTCTTTCAAACAAGTGTAGAAAACAAATACAAAGAAACAATACTAGACTGAGATCATGCACAAACAGGGACAACAGTGCAAAAGCATACACAAACAGCGACATTCTTCACATGAGCACAACAATTTATCTTGGGAAACCCCTTTGGAAGAAAACCTAGCCACCAACAACTTACAATATCTTAG
The DNA here is from genome assembly GCA_029204225.1 of Diphasiastrum complanatum. Taxonomy (NCBI): domain Eukaryota; kingdom Viridiplantae; phylum Streptophyta; class Lycopodiopsida; order Lycopodiales; family Lycopodiaceae; genus Diphasiastrum; species Diphasiastrum complanatum. The sequence continues at coordinate 41,584,172 of CM055104.1, forward strand.
ATCAACAAAGCAATACTTGCTTACAACATCTAGTATCACAAGGCGATAAGCCAGAATACTAAGATCCACACTATGTTCTTCTCTACTTCAGATGTTGCTAATAAATACGGCTAGATAGCTTATATGGATCCTAAACATTAAACCTTAAACCATTGATTATGCCGCAACAAAAGTGGAGCATAGGGCAGCTATAACGGGTGCATGTATGTAACTCCTACAAAGTGTTCAGCACATCCTTCAACAAAAAAGCCTACAAGCTCGCTTGGTAAGCAAACAAGTCATGATACTTACTACTTACAAGACATGGACAAGGCATGCAAGGCTGATTCCTAAGTCTTTCATCCTTTATGTTCAAATATATGCCCTTCAAAAAGAGAGTAGAATTGAAAAAGCATATTCTCATTGAAAAGCATTCTCATATAATGTTCACATGTGTTAGAAGCCCTATCTACAATATTTCATGTTGATGCTCTATATGTTAAGAAGAGAAGCCACATTGACACACCCTAAACAGTCATCAAGATTCTCTCTAGTGTCAAAAGCTTCTCCAAAGCACTTGTTGCAAACATTCAAAACCTTCTCCAAGTGGAATTGGGGGCTTTTGTATGGCTAATGTCAAATTTATTCAAGAAGAGGCCTCTTTACGAGGTTTTGACCCCCAAAGGCCAATTCTAAATTTTGGTCCATTGGAGTCCAAGTTGGATGGGTGTTGGGGCTTGGTGGGACACCATACCATGTACAAATTAGATAGATCTAGAGTAGTCAATAAGTGTGAGGGAATTGGTTCCCCTGCATGTGTAAGTCCAAACCCCCTGATCACATTGTTATTTCATTTATAAATAGCAATAAAAGCGATTTTTAGGCCATTTGCGGGAAGTACATGGTTTCGGGGCCTAAAAGTCAAGTTAGCGAATAAAGAGGTGTTTCCCACCATTTTTCAAATTCGAATAATAAGGGAGGCAAAAATTGGCCAATAGCCATTGAGGCCAAGTGCCCAATCTCCACTTTAAATAGTGGAGCCATGTATTTCATTTTTCATGTTCAATCAAAGAAGGTGGAACCTCTAACATTTTGGCAATCGAATGTCTTCTCCTCTTCCTCCAACTCTCTCATGCTTATTCTTACCTTTCCATTATGTGGATTTGCTAATTGTTGGATTTGAATGTTGTTGCTATTTCAGTGAGAGAAAAGAGAGGGAGAGAAAAATAATCTTGATCATGGAGAATTAGGGTTAATGGATGTTAGGGTTAGATTGACATCAACATGCATAACACTTTGAATTTAAGCTTTGCTCTCATGGGATCGAACTACCGTGTGACATGAAAGAAGAATCCTCTTCATCTCTTGTTTGCTTCGCAGGGGTTTGAAGGTGGGTGAGGAAAAGGCAAGTAGGGCCTTTCCCTCACCCACCTTCAAACCCTATTTCCAAGCACATGTGAAGCAAACAAGAGATGAAGAGGATTCTTCTTTCATGTCACGCAGTACTTCGATCCCATGAGAGCAAAGCTTAAATTCAAGGTGCTATGCATGCTATGATGTCAATCTAACCCTAACATCCATTAACCCTAATTTTCCATGATCAAGATTATTTTTCTCTCCCTCTCTTTTCTCTCACTAAATAGCAACAACATTCAAATCCAACAATTAGCAAATCCGCATAATAGAAAGGTAAGAAGAAGCATGAGAGAGTTGGAGGAAGAGAAGAAGAAAGGACATTCTACCTCTCTTATTATTTGAATTTAAAAAATGGTGGGAAACACCTCTTTATTTGCTAACTTGACTTTTAGGCCACTAAACCATTTACTTCCCGCAAAAGGCCTAAAAGTCACTTTTATTGCATCTATAAATGAAATAACAATGGAATCATTGGGTTGGACTTACACAAGGTGCCAATTCCCTAAGGGTGATTGGTCACTTGAAAGGCCTTGATGCTGATATATGTCTTCGCGATGGTGCCACCAAAGACGAAGCCCATTGTGCTTCAGATGTTAAATCCCCTTCTTGATCTTGGATATCTGACGATGTATCTCCACCATCTCCTCCTTCCACTTGCACTCTTTGTAGCGAAAAGTAAGACTGGAGGGGAATCTGGATCTGAGGTGTCGTATGCGTTGCCTCGACAGCTTCCTGTTTGTACTTCCAAATGAAAGCACTCACACATGTACTCTATTTAATGATTTTTTTCAACATTTCAACCCTTGCCCAAGACAATTTTGATGTTCTGAATCCATCTGTGAGGTCGACGAAGGTTCATAATGACATCTTGATGCCCTGCGAAGGTTCCTAAAGATCCATAGAGCTGAACCTTCAAAGAACACCATTTTGAGTGCTTCTAATGCAAACTAGCCCTTGCCCACTTCAAGGTAGTGAGAAAACACTGTTTGGAAGTAATTGTGATCTCGACGAAGGTTGGTTTGACTGTTTATGTCAAAAATTAGCCCTGCTTCATCTTTTTCACTTGAAAAATCAAATTTCCTTTATCATTCTTTGTTTTGATGACTTTTTCTGACTTTTGCTCATCTTTTTCCAATATTTTTTTTTTCAATGTCTTTTTCCAAATAAATAGAAAATTAATTAATGGAAAACAACAAAAAGAGAAAATAAAATAAAATTTGCCAGATAGACACTAAGTAGGAAGTTCTGGTTGCCAAAACTTGCGTAATCGATTGCCATTGATTGGAGTATCAAACTATGTTCCATCCAGATGCTCCAATACTACTGCTCCAAAAGATAGAATTTCCTTGACACGATAAGGTTCTTCACCTGTGAACTTCAATTTTCCCTTACTAAGCTTGGTTTTGTACATCAGCACCAAATCACCCTTTTAGATCCTTTTTATGATATCTTCGATCATGCCAAGCTTTCCGGCGAGCTTTCTCATGTGCTAACGTATGAACTGCCATCAATTTGGTGCCACATAGCTTATGTAACGCTTCATGACACAGTTGTAAAGATTTTGCCTCATCCAAACGTTCTATTGACGCTATTCATAAAGATGGTACAAGGAACTCCATTGGCATAACGACATCCTAGCCATAAACTGTTGGAAATGGTGAACTCAACCAAGCTTTTTTGACACATTCCCTGAACAACCGATAGTTCGAGATACATCATCGACACCTATAGCTGGACACAACGACATAGTCACACAACCGTCGAATGGAAGTCGAACTATCGAGCGTCGGGACTGTCGAGTGATACAAATAATCAAATTTGAAACTTGGCAGTTGTGAGACGCAAAATGTCACGATCAGCTGTAGGCAACATTACAAGAGTTAACACGTAGTTAGCTTGTAGTTTAATGAAAACCTTTCTTGTAATGATTAGCTAAATTATCTTTTAATTCCCTTGGCGGAATATATGTATGAGAACAACGAAAAAAGAAATATAGAAGAAAAGAGAAGTGTAAGAGGAGCGCTAGGGCACTACTTGATGCCACACTGTCGACTCACTCAAAAACAAAAGACATTCTATTTTTGCAACATTGTTTTGCGTTGCATGCATTCGATTGAGTGTTGTGTTGTCTGTGATTCGTATTAGCTCGTCTAAATCTAGCAATTTTTCCGCACCTCACAACACACGCTTCCCCCCACATAAACCAAATGAAAAGCCGTTTGATTTGTACTAACTTAATATGCAATTCGGAATGCCCATAATGCAGCATGCAACTTATGTTTCCAATCCGATCTACTAGCCTAGACGGTTTTAGTAAGAATACAGCACAGAAACTTATTAGAAGATTTAGCTTGTTAGTTTTCCCTCGGGTAATAAGGTGTACTAAACCGATGTATCACAAAAAAATTTCCAAAAGAACTTTTATTGTTTCATTGACGAAATGAGTGCCTCTATCAATCACAATTTTCATAGGACATCCAAATTTGACTATAATGTTTTTGTACAAAAACTTTGCAGTGGATCTTGCATCTGCTTCCCGCACCACATTGCTTCAACCCACTTGGTCGGTGCTTGTGCTAAAACTGGATGCAACAGCTCATAATGTAATTAAGTAAGCCACCCTGCACTTTTGACAAACATCACAAGATTGAATATACTTTTCCACATCCTTATGAATGGTTGACCACCAACACCCTGATTGTAAATTTTATGAACCATGATATCAGTTTCATAATGACCTCCACCTATAGCATCATGCGATATCATGATAGGGTCTAGTACTTCATGTGGCAAAATGCATCTTCGTAAAATATCATCAACTCCTCTTCGATACAAACGACATGCCATCAATTGTTACGAATGTGCCTTCAAAATCAACTTTCGCATTGCTGAACCTTTGTCAATGATGCACTTGGTTGTCCATGCATCAGATATTCAACAATATCAGCTGCCCACTCAGGCACTGCTTCCACATAGACCAACGTTGCATCCGGAAGATCATCATCTACTTCGGTATTCACGGGTGTTGATTGAATCCATGAAACATGATTCGCGATGTAATGTTGTTTACCCTTTCACACTACCACATGGAAATCAAATCCTGATAACAATAGTAACCATCTCGCAATGCGGCCTGTATTGCAGGTTTTGTTCACAAGATACAACAATGGCTAATGATCTGTAAAAAAAGCAAAATTCGTAGCCATCAATTAATGACAATACTTTTTAACACAAAACGCCATTTCTAGGGCTTCCCTCTCCATGGTGGACTAATTGATTTCAACATCATTCTCAGCTAGCGAACCTGATTGGAAAATCTTTCTTGTACTCTCTTGGTTGTGTTAACACTGATCCAATGGCATATTTCGATGTATTAGTATGAAGATGGGATTCGATCGTCCAATTTGGAGCTCGCAAAATTGGTGTGGATATCAACGCAGTTTTCAATTTTGGAATGACTCCAATGCTTCTTGTGTCCAGATCGGAATAATGGTAAGCTTATAGATTAGATGTGCCAAATCTACAAAGAATAGGATAAAAATTCGGTAATAATTCACAAGACCCATGAAAGCTTCCCTTATTGTGCCTGGTGGTGGAAGATCCATACTGACTCTTATTGTGGAAAGATCCTTAGTTTATCCCAACACTATGCCATTTGTTACCCATAATTGACACTTCTCTAGGTCCAAAGAGAATTGAAATTTCCGACACTGAGGAAACAATTTTTCAAGTTGGCTTAAGTGGTCTTCATCCATCCCATGGACACAAAGGTCATCCAAATAACTTTCCAAGAATTTTTGCAAGTAATTGCATAACGCGCTGGAAAGTACTTGGCGCATTACATAATCCAAAGGGCATTACTTTGTATGTGTAGGTTCCCCATTCAGTTGCAAATGCAGTTTTATGTTGATCTTTAGATGCAATGTTCACTTGATTGTATACATTGAACCCATCTAAGAAACCATATGCTTCAGCACCAGCAATACAATCCAATACGCTCTCAGTGAAAGGCAAAGGAAAATGATCCTTTCAGGTAACTGCATTCAAGGCCTTTAGATTCACACATATTCGCATCTTGCCATTCTTCTTTGGTACGGTCACAATTGGTGACACCCACTCCGTATGCTCAATTTCATAAATGAAATTAGTATCCAATAATCTTTGTAACTCTTTCTTGATCAATTTCGTGTAATTTGGATCAGATCAATAGAATCGGCTCACTTTTGTAACAACATCTGGTACCAATGGAATTGTATGCTATACTACCGAAGTGGGAATACCCTTCAGATCTTTGTAAGACCAAGCAAAACAATCTTTGTGTTTGACCATCAACTTCTGCAACTCTGAGAATTGGGATGAAGGTAGCTATGCTCACACATGGATTATTTTCTCTTCTTCACCTGACTCAGCTAGATTCATTGGTTGAGTACGAGTTGGTCCACCTTTAAACTTCTTGCGTCTCTGAAACACTTTCTTCAGGTTCCCGATGAGCTTTTGGCAACATGAGTACCACATCCTGAAAGGTATAACTTTTGAAATGCTTTCACATATCATGTTGGACTTCATCTTCTTTTTCCTGTTCCAATGGGTTGATCATCCTCTCCCTTTTTCATACGAAGAGGAGAGTTAGACTTTCAACTATACAGTTGGAAAGGCTTGTACATGTCCATGCAAATTTGCGGCTCTTAAAAAAGCTCAATGATACAAGAGAGTCATTACAGGTGATTACAACTCAAATTTCAATGCTAAAAAAAAGACACATTGTGGTGTATTTGGTGATTTACTATTCACATATGGAATTCAAGTTCATTTTTAATAGTGAATCTATCGGAAATTTGGCATATAGAACTTTAGTTACAACTTAGTAGAGAATAGTAATACATTGTGCATGTGTATTTTGTGACGTATCTCAATGTCTCATTGAGTCCTCGATCATTTGAGCGTGTTGACAATCAATTGTTCATATTGTCATTGTATAGAGCTATAATCAATCTCCAGACAATAAAACAACACTAAAATTAAACCAAGCCAAAAAAAAAAAAAAACTAAAAGCATTTTGCCATTTCTTTCCCAACAAAGCTGATTCTTTCTCGTTTCAAACGCGTTGCAAAAAGGCTTTCTGAGAAGGTCCACAAAACATTGGCAGCATGTAGGCGAATTTCAAGGAGACATAGACATGGCATGTGGAAGTAGGCAGGTGATAATCAGCCAGCAAGGCACTGGCAACATAGCAGGACAAGTCACAGAGAGAGAAAGAAAGAAAGAAAGAAAGTTTTATTAATGTCTTTTCCATGCCAAAAGGCATATAAGACTAGTAAACATGTCAAGTATGTGGTAACAGTGGGAGCGTATGAAACGTCAAAACAGTAACAGAAATAGCAAATCTAAAGCTATGAATTGAAATAGATGTGATGATATATGAACCATGTGGGAGCATGTATACTGCTAAAAGTCATGAGTGGGGTATGACACTATCGTCCAACCCTGTCCTGCTGATGCTATAAAAGGATGTAATACGGGCCGCAGCATGAAGTGAAGGGCCATTGGTGGTGGTCGCTAACGTCGTCTAGGAGGATGAGGAAGTATCCTCGTGGAAAGTCGAGTAGCTCTGCTGCAACATGAGTATGTGTGGGACATTGTCTCTGATCTCTGTGGGCAGGTAAGTCATCATCATCATCATCAAATACTATGTCTCATCCTCTCCTCCTGGAGAAGAAAGAAGTGATCTGAGGCTGAGAAACATGACTCTGTTGGGCAGTCTGACACAAGTCCTATCGCAGTATAAACATCTCTCGTATCATGAGTGCAGCTCATCAAGAGTCCTCATAGGCTAGGAGGGATCGTAGGGTGACAGGTGTGTCACGTAACAAATAGTGGTATCTCCCTCTGATCTCATAATACACCGGGCACCTAAAGATAAAGTGCTCCTCTGACTCCACCTCATCTAGGGAGCATAACTAACAAATCTGCTCCTCTCTCGGGGTCCCCTGAAATCTCCCAGTCTCAATAGCCAACGGATGTGATGATACGCGGAGTTGTCCCAATGTAAATTTGAGGCAGTGTGATAATCCCGAGTCCAAATAGTGTGGCAAAACGAGGAACCCTGCTATGTCAAGCTCAATAAAATGAGTCCAGTAATAGTCGGGTTTCACCCCGAGCTGTTGCCTCCAAGTGCGATCGAGATATGCCCGATATAAGGCGCGCCTAATATACTGATGAGTACCTGATGGGAGCTCTGTAATGAAGATACCAAATGACTCAAGGAGGAAGTGGGATGCCTGGGAGAACCATGACAGTCGATAGCCCTGGTCATGAAGGGAGTTGAAAAAACAAGTGTTGTCTGTGTATATCTCATATCTGCATCTGCATCTGGCAAAGCCTGGACTCTCTGAATATATGCGATAAGCTAGAAAGTGGCATCAATCTGAATGGGTGGAACTGCAAACTCTAGAAGGATCTCGTGTGGAACCGAGGGCTTCGCCCGAATCATATGAGCTAACATGGTGGTTTGTAATCATGAAATGCTGGCCCAGTATGATGAAGGGAGACCGGTACACCATGTCTCTACTACATACAAGGTTGTGGGGGTGACAATAGTGTCAAAAAGTCTACACTTACTGCGAGCATCTCGGATGAGCTTCCTGAAGCAGAACCGCTCAAGCTAAACAAGAGAGGAATTCCCCTTCCCAAGTCGGGTAGTGGCAGCCTGTCGCATACCTTCAGTATAAGAGGAAACTACCTCTAAAGCCTGTCCATCTAGGGTGAGCACCCGGCGCTGCATGAAAGCTCGAGAGGTGTTGAAGACCATAACCTTAGTCTTCGCAATGTTCACCCCCAATCCCTGTAAACAATCCAACTGCCTCTGTAATCCCTCTCTGGTCGGGGATACTAGTACCACATCATCCGCATAGAGGAGAATAGCAATCAGAGAGAGAGAGAGAGAGAGAGAGAGAGAGAGAGAGAGAGAAAGCTTTATTAATGTCTTTTCCATGCCAAAAGGCATATAAGACTAATGAAGTACATGTCATGTATGTGGTAACCATGGGAGCGTATAAAAACGTCTCCAAATTGGGATAAAGAAAACATCTAGTGCAAACTAAAATAGACACGTATGCGAGAGTGCGCATAATAATCATATGTATCTAGGGTAAGATGTCAAGGCTGTGCTGTTGCTGCTGTGCTGATGCTATAAAAAGATGTAATGCGAGCCACAAAATGGGAAAGCACTGGAGCCTGCCGGCGGCGTCTATGAACATGAGCACGTGTATGTGTAGTAGTATGCCTCTGCGTAGAATGTCTAGTAATCCTGGTAGTAACACTGTCTTTGATCTCTATGAGCATGAGAGCGGCCATCATCCTCGTCGTCGTCATCATCATAATCCTCATCCTCAGGTACTAAATCACGCGATCTTCGTCTAGTAAAGAACGAAGTAATCAATGGCTGTGAGGTAAAATGCTGAGGTGTCTCGTATAAATCTCTCCGTAGTCTGGAAATCTTGTGTACCATCAGAGCGACACACCGTGGGTCCTCATAAGCTATGAGAGAGCGTAGAGTGGTAGGCATCTCCCGAAACAGGCAATGATATCGCCCTCTGATCTCATGATATACAAGGCACCTAAATATAAAGTGCTCTTCAGACTCCACCTCACCTAGAGAGCAGAACTGGCAAATCCGCTCCTCTCTGGGAATACCGTGGAACCTCCCAGTCTCAATAGCTAGCTGATGAGAGGACAATGTGAATCTGAGGCAATGTGACAGTCCCGAGTCCAAGTAGCGCGGCATGACCGCAGTCCCTGATGCATCTAGCTCCAAGAAATGAGTCCAGTAGAAAGCTGGCCTAACCCCTAACTGGTTACGCCAAGTCCGCTCTAGATATGTGCGATAAAGGAAGCGTCTGATATACTGATGTGTGCCGGAGGGGAGCTCTGTGTAACGCCTGTATCCTCTGTATATAGGTGATAAGCTGAAGAACTGCCTCGATCTGTATAGGTGGAACTGCAAACTCGGCCAGGAGAATCTCATGTGGGACAGAAGGCTTCGCCCGAATCAACCGAGCTAGCATGGTGGTCTGTAATCGTGAGAGATTGGCCCAGTGTGAAGAAGGGAGACCTATACCCCATGTCTCTGCCGCATAGAAAGTCGTGGGGGTAACAATGGTATCGAAGAGGTGACACTTACTGCGAGCATCCTGGATGGACTTTTGGAAGCAAAATCGCTCTAGCTGAACAAGGGAGGCATGTCCTTTCCCTAGTCGAGTGGTAGCGGCCTGTCTCATGCTAAAAGTAGGACCTGAGAAAAGGACCCCCAAGTATGTGTAGGAAGGGACCACCTCTAGAATCTGCCCACCCAGAGTAAGCTCTTGTCGCTACATGAATGCCCTCGAAGTGTTGAAGACCATAACCTTGGACTTCCCAATGTTCACCCCTAGGCCCCATCTGGTGCAAAACTCATGCAAGCAATCCAACTGTCGCTGTAAACCCTCTCTGGTCAGTGAGACCAACACCACATCATCAGCATAAAGGAGGATGGCAATCAAGATGTCACCAAGCCTGCAGCCAGTACCACCACCCTGTGTAATGACTCTCTCCAACTCATCAATATACAAGCCAAAGAGGACTAGTGAGAGGGAACAACCCTGCTTCACCCCAATAGTGCTCCAAATGTGCTCAGATATGCCACTGCTATGCCGGAAACAACCAAGGACACGCTCATAAAGTGCCATCATAGCAAGAACAATGTCCGTGGAGAAGCCGAGGTCTCGGAGTCTTTGGATGAGCAATGAGTGAGGAACAGAATCAAAGGCTTTCCTGAAGTCCACAAAACAACAGTAAACCCTCTCTCTCATGCGCTTAGCCTCCTCAATCAAGGCTCGCAATGTGAATGTGATCTGCCGTAGAATAATGTGCTCAGAAACCAGCCTGACCCATGGCATGTAGAATCCTAGTCTCCGCCTCTGAGCTCACAACAGACTGCAGTATAGTACCATATAATTTCGCCAGGACATGCCCAATCATGATGGTGCGGTAGTTACTCGAAATCATGGGGTCACCATTCTTATGGATGGGGTGGATAATGTTAGTGCACCAGGAGGACGGAAAACCAGAGACAACTGCAGAGTTAAGAAGGGTAGCTATAGTGGGGGCGAGTAAGTCGGAGGCATGAGAAAGGAGTTCAGATTCAAGGTCTTTGATATCTCTGGCCTTGTGGGACTTCATCTTCTTAATGGCTGCAAGTACCATGTCAGATGTGAAAAAGGAGGACTCAGGTGGCCGAGGAGATATGGTGATAGGTGAGTCGGTAGGAACTGTGTACAGTCTAGTAGCATAATCAGTCCATATGCGGAGGTCTTCCAGGAGAGGTGGTGGAGAGCGAGGAATGAACTCGCGCCAGAAAGCGCCCGAAGAAGAACTGAAAAGAAGGTCAATCAGACGTTTCCCTTCAGAATCGTCATGGGAACGTTTCTTACGGCGAAGAGCACGATGGTAGGAGCGTCGGGAAGATCGAAGCAGATGTGGGGCATGGATGCGTGAGTGGCTTACTGACTGATCGAGAGAGCAACACTCAGTATCGTACCAAGGAGGGTGTAGTGGTCGAGGTGTGCGTCGGGTCTTTCTGGGATGGGGTTAATGATGCGGCCGTGTGGAGAGAGGTGGTGAAGAAATCAGCCTGGGTGTCGACTGGACTGTCATGAGGAAAGGAGTGTAAAAGTGAAGCTAAGGACTGTCGGTATAGCGGCATGTGAGTGGGGTCAAATGTGTACATGGGTGCTCGGGTAAGCGTGGGTAGTGTAGATGGATGAGTGGGTGAGAGGTGGCCAATATCGAAGGAGAGAAATGAGTGGGGTCGGAACGTTCCGTTCCGTACGTTCCGGAATGTACTGGGTTGGAACAATTTTTGGTAAGTTAAAAAAAAATGTAAAACAACCCTGCTGGCCCGCGCATTCTGCATTTCACAGATAGCGAGTTGTCATACTTCTAACGAGGACAGGAAGGTGTCATGGAAGCCATAAGGCACTCTGGAAGAAGCTTCACGGAGGCGATGAGCTCCAGCTATGGTGAGTTTCTCATTGTGGTGGAAAGAAACTCCTGGAAATTGAAGCCTACTAAGGCAATTCTTCCTTGAAATTGAGCAGACTTTTCTGTACATCGATGACTGACATATTTTATGCTCTGAGATATGACAACTACTCAAACATCACATGGGGCGCATCTGCACATCATGGACGTGGTCCAGGAGTTTCCAGCGATGGTGAGCTTGCGGAAAGAAAGCAGGAAGCCTTATGGACGATCCTGTTTGTGTGTTTAATCTTATCTCACAAGATGCTCCTTAAATGGCTTCCATACGAATTCATAAACCACTATGCCCCCTCGTGACTGGCAGTGGTTATTATTCTATTCAGTGGTTTTTTTAAAAGAACGTATTTTTTTTTTTGAGGGTCCCGTTCTGGAACGTGTTCCGTTCCGGAACGGGCAACTAAGCACCACACACACACACGGTGGTAGATGAGAGAAAAAAAAATCAGTTCATAGGAAAGTGCTCTGATACCATGGTATGAACTCAATCACAGATATTGGTATCAAATAAAACATAAGACAACAAAAAGCATCCACAAAGCATTCTCCAATTAAGAAGACCAAATGAATATCAATGGTCACCGATAGCTCAAGCGGATCTCCAAAAAGTATAGCTCCCCTACACTGACAAGAAGCTCAAGACTCCAAACCGTAAAACTGAAAAATGAATAGCCTTATTGGCTATTTATATTAAGTAAGAGCTACTTCCTTCAATTTAGTAGGAAGGAAATACGAAATTCAAAAATTAGGGCCAAACTAAGGACCATGTAAAATAGCATTCTAGGGCTTGTCAAATGTAATAAACATGCATGTCCACTAATATAAAAGTATGGACTGTCTCCATAACATCACATGAATAATATGCTTCAGTTTCATTGATTTTTGCTTTAAGTACATGATAATATTTACAAAACGAATGTTTGATACTACACATCAATAGAATGAGGCATGTCCTTTAGGATTTCCCCAATGACCAATCTCCTCTTTGAGCCCTCCTAGCCTAGACCTATAACACACGGTGAATGCAGCCAACCACTGGCTCATGCAACTTGGCAATATCTTCATACATAGAGATGAAGTACAGGAGCTATTAGAATTGTATTTCCACCAGGAAACCTCATGTATGCCCTTCCAAATGACATCTTGACGTATAAACTCCTCCTGTTTGACACATTGCACAACAAACTCAATTTTAAGAGCAACTACCCGCCTACCCATTGTCAAAACATCACCTCAGCTGATTACTCACCCATTTACAAATAACACCCTTTCACACAGTCAAACACTTCACATTTTATGCTCTTTTTACTTTTTAACAGCTAGTACCTACAGTTTACTTCAAAGGAGGGATATAATAGCATCTAACAAAAACCATGTTTATCCAATTTCACATGCTCCTTCAATCAGATTTGACAGGAAGCTTACTTTTGTACATTTTTCTTATTTTGATTCTTGGAAAAAAAATTCAAATTACATTCCCCATGCCAATATTTTAAGATAGACCTAAACTGTTTCAAGCAACAATATTTTCCCCATATATACCTGGCCAGTAAGAAGATTATTCTGCAACTCTACTGAGTCCCCAGCTATTATGAGCCGAACAATTTGCGCACTTAAGCTCTGCTCCTGCAAGTGCAAAAAAAGCGAACAAGGGTTCAAAGTACCAAGATTCAAAGCTTTACACCAAAGCAACCAACCAGAGCATGAGACTAAATCTAACCAAAATACAATACTTTGCATAAATGCGATATGTAGCTGTACTCCACTAAAGACCTGTTCTTCACCAAGATGGCCTGTGAGATGGTCAACCAAAAGCTGCACTTGAAGTGGGTTTGAGTCATTTCTTCCAATTTTAAAGCCAGACACAAAGGCTACATACTTGTCATCTGTAAAAAGAATCAATTTCATAAACTTCATTAACACTTACATACAAAACATACAATCTAGACTTGAATCGAAGATGAAAATCATTGATCAGGGCCCTATAGGGGTTTGAGAAAGAGATGATCAAATGTTCAATATAAATTCTTCACAAGTTCAACATTTCCTATCCTAAGGCTAAAAGGCACAATCAATCTAAGATTTAGATATTTGTTTGTGAAATTGAATACATTCAAACTCACAATTCTAGTGTGCAAACTTAGTAATGTTGTTAACTATTACTCAAAACAGGATATCATAATAGAGAAAAAGAGTTAAATTAAGATGTTGAAAGAATCTGGTTTTGTTGGTTAGAACCAACACCAACTAGGAAGTAAACATCAACCTACTAAAACAAGTTTTCTAATTCAAAGAACAGAATGCAAGACAATACTTAACATGGTGCTACATAAGAAGTGCAAACTGGTAACCCAAATGGTCAAATCTAGCAGAAAAATCGTTCCAAACATAGTTGTATCCAAACGCATTTGGAAATGCCCATGCCTTGAATCTGCTTTCAGACGTAAAATTTACGAATGTTTTCTTAAAACGAGTCAACAGAAGCATCACCCTAGAACTATGGTAACAAGAAAGTGAGAGAGACTTAGCACATGTCATGCCATCATCACATACACCCCCCATTGGCCCATCTTCTACCACCACAAGGCATATCAGACCTTCAGGGGCAGGTCCCAGCACAGTCCGGGGAAGAGACTTAGCACATGTCATGCCATCATCACATACAGCCCCCCATTGGCCCATCTTCTACCACCACAAGGCATATCAGACCTTGGCAGCCAACCATTACACATCACAGAGGGGTTAGGCCTAGAGGACATCATACTTTCGATAGAGGGTGGTAAAGCGCTAGCATGAGTCCTGTTCGAGCCTAGTGGTTTAGCAATTATACGAGGCAATTTCCTTGACTATAGAGCTCACCATGCTGTAGATGAACTTTGCAGTGATGACTGCACCATCTTGAGTGGCATCCACTCTAAGTATGAACACGGTGCCAAGCGGGTAAGAAACCATGATGTTCACAACGGATCTGTAACGAACGTCTGTCGGACAATATTGAGCATCCGTAACTGCATAAATTGCATTAGACATAAGTTAGACAATCTCTCCATGCTAGCAACATTCAAGAGATGTGAAACAAACCTGCGAAATGAAATCGATGATACATTGTGCAAGGTAACAAGATTCTTATGCTTGCCAACTTACTCGAATAGGGCTCAACTCGCGTGTGATTGTCTTCTTTCCTAATGTAGGAGGCCCGTGCGTCTTGCCCCTCGTCTGGCAGGCCTCCATGAAGCATTCACTACTGCCAACAGAAGCATCCTTCCTTTGAGAACGTGGGTGTCACCAATGGCAAATGAAAGAGCACGCTGCACGTGGCTCTCAAGTTGTCACAGACAATGCCACAAACTGCAGGCAAATGGGAGATGTTGATGCACGAGCACCCCTCCAGTATGTGGATACCATGTGTTGCACACTCCAATGGTGATCTACTAATTCATGACCTACGTGCACTACCTTGGATCCATGAGGCATCTATTCTTCACCTTTTTTCTAATCTTTTATACTCATTTTATTGTTGTCATTTCCTTGATTCATTCAGCTCGTAACGAATTTGCATTGGATCTTTGTCTTGCAAATCACTGCCCTATGTATCCAATGTCTCCGGTCCCACACACTGCGAAGGCCCTACAGTTATGAACGTAGCCACGGCTGATCTAGATTTAGTCTATGAAAGCATCACATAAGCAAGACTTAACCCTAGAAAGCAGGAGAGAGAAAGCTTAAGGAGACTAAAGAAGGAGATCATATCATAAGCCAAGTAACAAATGACACAGAATCCCTACTTGTAGCCAAGAGGAAGCCCTAAAAGGAAGCTTCCAGTGGCTAGGGCCAAACTGAGAGGGAAAATAGTGCGCCCTCCAAGAAGGCCCCCACTCTCAATAATATGACCAAATAACCAATATAGTGAATCATAGGGCCCAAGGCCAATAATATGGTCTAAATGTCAATAAGAGGGCCCAAGGCCAACCATATACTCTAAATGTCAAATAATGAATAAAAAAGGGCCCAAAGCCTGCCTATGCATAAAGTTAAGTAAATGTAAATGGACATGGCGAATGTAATGAGCCGAGTCCATAACTCTCCCCGACACAAAAATAAAACCCAACTGCCATAAAGGACTGGATCAAGTAACAGCAAGCCCTGGAGGATCAATTGGAACAGCATCTGGTGTAGTAACAACTGGAGCAACAGCTGATGTAAAGGAATCAACAAGTGCGGCAAGAGCACGAGCCTGATCCGCAAGTGACGGTGTATGATAACAGACATAAATAGGCTCCCATGTGGCCTCCTCAACAGGACGACCATCCCACTGGACTAGGAACTGAATCTGCCGGCGGCGTCGACTATGATGCAAACGCACCTGAAGGATAGCAGCATGTAATAAAGGAAAGAGATCCGGTGCAGTAGGAAACTCAGCATCACGAGGAGCATCATCCTCAATAGCAGCACGTAATAAACTGACATGGAATATATCACAGGCACGTGTGGAAGCAGGAAGCTGAAGACGATATGTAACTGGACTAAGAACCTCCAATATACAATAAGGCCCATAATAACGTGGTGCAAGCTTCTCAGTAGAAGCATGGCCCTGAATAAAATGATGACGTGCAAACCGTAGGCGTAGATATACCATATCACCAACATGAAACTCAACATGACGTCGATGACGATCAACTGAAGCCTGATAACGCTACTGGACCTGCTGCAAATGGGAACTGGCCTGGAGAATAAGCTCGCGAGCACCTGATAGAAATGAAGACAGTGTCACAAGTGTATCCTCGGGAGGAAGAGGAATACCAGGTAAAAGAGGTGCATAACCATGAGATAATAAAAATGGTGCAACGCCGGTGCTGGTACTAACAGAGCTGTTATAGCTATACTCTGCCAAACATAAGTGCTAATCCCAATCCTTCCCTGAAGGAGTAACAAAATGGCGCAAATAATCCTCAAGGATCCTGTTAAGGACCTCAGACTGCCCATCAGAAGGAGAATGATAAGCAGACCCCATAAAAAGCTATACATCCAATATACGCATAAGCTCTGTCCAGAACAATGATGTAAACTTACTATCCCGATCAGAAAGGATAATACGAGGAAACCCATGTAGGCGAAATATCTCTGAAAGGAACAAGCGTGCACACTGCTCTGCTGTGATAGTACTACGGACGGGTATGAAATGTGCCTGTTTCGAGAATCTGTCAACTACCACCATACATGAATCGTGACCACGACGGGTGCGGGGAAGGCCAATGATGAAGTCCATAGAAATATCAGTCCACTGGCGGTGAGGAATAGGCCAACTCTGAAGCAAACCAGCGGACTTAGCACGGGAGTACTTATTACGTAAGCAGAAAGGACAGGTACGAATAAGTACAACAAGCTCTTTCCTAAGGGATGGCCAATAGAAATGATCCTTAAGACGAGCATAAGACTTCTGAAAACCAAAATGACCCCCAACTGGGGACGAATGAGCATCCGACAACAACTGAGAACGGATACCCAAAGAACTAGGAATACAAAGAGAACCATAATGATAAAGACGGTGGTCAACAATGGAATAAGCCTGATGAGGTAAAGACGACATAGGTGGAGCAGAACTATAAACATCACAAAAATCAAAACATGTAAGATAAGCAGATGGAAGATCATCAAACCAGGAAGGGATCGTGGCAACAAGGGTATTCAATAAAGCAGGAAGTCTAGACAATGCGTCAGCAGCAGTGTTAGCACGACCAGGACGATACAAAATAGAAAAATCCAAAGATTGTAAAAACTGCAACCAACGAAACTGGCGATCACTAAGATCACGCTGGGAGAAGAGATAACGTAAGGACTGATGATCAGTAACGATATCAAAAGGAACACGGTACAGGTAATGGCGCCACTTCTTAAGAGCATAGATAATGGCAAGAAGCTCTTTCTCATGGACAGAATAACGTTGCTCATAAGAGCGTAAACGACGCGACTCATAAGCAATAATACACTGAGACTGACGAAGCAAGGCACCCAAACCAACATTACTAGCATCGGTCTCAACAATAAATTTCTGATCAAACTGTGGTAAACACAAGACAGAGGCCTCCACAACAGCACAACGAAGAGTGTCAAAGGCGAACTGACAATCAGAAGTCCAAACAAAAGCACTAGACTTCTTCAAAAGGGCATGAAGAGGGGCAGCCACAGTGGCAAAGTGAGGAACAGGACGACGAAGGTGAGTAGCGAGACCAAGAAACATACGAACATGGTGGACATCTGTGGGAACAGGCCAATCAGCGATTGCCCGAACCTTATGAGGGTCCAAACGAATACGACCATCACAAATGAGAAATCCTAAAAACTCAATCTCAACAACAACAAAGGAACACTTAGAAAGTTTAGCAAACAACTGGTGATGAACAAGCAATTGAAAAACAGATGAAAGATGTAACACATGCTCATCAAGAGTCTTACTAAAAACAAGAATATCATCAAAATAAACTAAAACACAACGACCAAGGAGAGGATGCATGATGTTATTCATCACATTCTGGAACGTAGGTGGACCATTAGTAACACCAAAAGGAAGAACACGAAACTCATACAAACCAAGATGGGTACGAAAAGCAGTCTTGTGTTCGTCCGAAGGATGCATCCTAATCTGGTGATAGCCGGAACATAAGTCTATCTTAGAGAAAAGATGAGGGGTGCCTAACTGGTCAAAGAGATCATCCATGTGAGGAATAGGATACTGGTTACGGATGGTCAACTTATTGAGGGCACGATAATCAATGCAGAGGCGTTTGGAACCATCGTTCTTACTGACAAGGAGAACAGGGGCACCAAAAGGACTGTGACTAGGAACAATAAGGCCCTGATCTAGTAAAGCAGTAATCTGAAGCTCACCCTCATCACGCTCAGACTTAGACATACGGTAAGGAGGCCGGGAGGGAGGAGCAGAACCAGGACGCAAATCAATATGGTGGTTCACATCACGTAATGGTGGTAGCGTCGTAGGTTCTGAAAAGACAAATGCATACTGATGTAATAAGTCAGAGATCACCTGAGGAACAGCTGCTGGAGGAGAGGTAGTCACTGGAGAATCTGCTGCAGCACGCTGAACACATAATAAAGCTGCACAATGAGCCTTAGGTAGGCTGCGGATAAACTGCTTCCCGCTGATCAGCTGGAAATCTGCCTGAGAATCAATACCAGCAAGTGAGTGGGTCACTGCATCATGAAAAAATGTCAATGTCTGCTGAGCCAGGTCCAAAGTAACCGCTCCCAATGAAACAAACCAATCAGCACCAAGGATAAGGTCATAGCGCTCCAGAGGAATGATATAAAGATCTGCCTGTCCAGAAAAATCACCAATGCGGTAGGATAATCCCTGAAACATCTGAGAACTAGGAAATGAGTGAGAACTGGCAACCTCGACTGTGAGAGGCTGTGGAGCAAGAATAGGTAAAGCGCGTATCCGGCTGAGAACATAACTGCTGATAAAGGAATGAGTGCTGCCGGTATCAACTAAAGCAATATACTCACGACCAGTAATGCGCACACGTAGCCGAATGGAGCGAGGATTGGGGCACCCTGTCCAGGTAGCATAAGCAAGCTGAGCATGGCAAGTAGCAGGAAGTAAATCAGTAGAAGGCTCAGGAGATAGATCAGGCTCATCAGATATATGAATGTAGATATCGAACTCATCTGGGGTAGTGCCCTCATGGTAGAAAACAGCAGTAGAAGTAGGCAGGGGCTGGCGGCAATCACGGGCAATGTGGTCAGGACTCTTACAACGAAAGCAAAGACGCTTCTGCTGAATGTCAGCGAACTCTGCAGACGTGTAACGTCGGACAAAAGCAGGACGAGGAGGCGGAGGGCGAGGAGCGGGAGAAGTAAGAGAAGAGGTCGGGACGACAGTGGATGGGGCAGATGGGGCCGGAGATGGTAGAGGTGAAAGAGATGGACGGGGTCGGGAAAAGCGAAAGGGAGCAGGATCAGGGTACTTATGCTGTAAAGTACTAGCAAGGGACATGGCCTCAACAAGTGTGGGTGGACGGAAAGAAGAGACATCGTATCGTAGAGCACCACGAAGTCCAGCAATGTAGCGAGAAATAAGCTCGGTGGGCTGAAGATCTATAAAGAGGTAGGAAAGGTCCATAAACTGATCTGTATAGGAAGAAAGATCACCAGTCTGAGTAAGACTACGGAATATATCACGCTGGCGGCTCAGCCACTGAGGGTCAATCATAGCATGACGAAGATCACGACGAAAGGTAGGCCATAACTGGAGACCGTCCCGATCAGGGTCAAGTCGGTAGACCCGCCACCAAGTGGCAGCACGTCCATCTAAATGTAAGGCGGCTAACTGGATCTTCTGAGGATCAGTCTTAGGGTAAATCTGAAAATAAGTATCAAGCTTTGCAAACCAATTCTCTAACAAGTTCCCGTCAGAGGAACCAGAATAGGTGGCAAGTTGTACCCGATCATGAAAATCTCGAGCAAAATGTGGCTCAAGAGCTAGATGTCGTGGAAAATGTGACTCAGGAGCTGTAGGACATGGAAAACCGGGTGGTGGGTTAGGTGGAAAATGAGGCCCACCGCCAAAGGAAGTAGACGAGGATGGAAGTCCAAATGGAGACCCAAATGATGAATGAACAGGGGCTTTGCCAGGTCCATGTGGCTGTAAGGAATCAATCTGTGACTGCATAGTGGCAAAGCCGGTCTGTAGAGCCTGCCTATGCATAAAGTAAAGTAAATGTAAATGGACATGGCGAATGTAATGAGTCGAGTCCATAACTCCTACAAACTGAGAGGATGCCTGATATGCAACTGCCTATGATGCTCTACTCCAATCTACATACAAAGAGCTCAACCCCCCTCTCCCAGTACCTCTAGGTCGCTCCTAGGCCTATCCGAAGGAGGAAGTAGCTCTGCCTGTGTCTCTACATCGAGGTCCACTAGTACATGTTCTATACCCCCCCATCATCCGCCTCCTCCTCAGCCACCCACTCCTTCTCCTCATAGTCCACTGTATACTCCTCTCTATCCTCACTATCTTGTCTCCTCCTCTCGACTGCTCTCCTATGATGTCATGCAGAGCGGGCCGTGACATCCATCTGCCTGTGCAACTCTCAAAAGATATCATCCTCAACCTCAGCCTGCATAGGAGGTCCTCGAGGAATGGTGGCATCGGTGTCAAGCATGCACAAGTCAAGGTTCACCTGCAACCACAATAGATACCGAGTTGCCACAAAAGTTTCATTGCTGAGCTCACAATGACAAAAACCAACACATATCAAAACCAAATAAAACATAAACTAACCTCCAACAACTCTTCGTCTGTCGCGTAGCATCGTAACATTCGTGCATTGCTAGAAACGTACACTAGCCGCCTGCACTGATCGATCGTCTGATGCATGGACCAACTGATCCACACAAGCAGAAGCCAAACAGTCCTGTGACAACACTCTCTCCGCCAAACGTTGGAGATCTGGCGTGGAGGGGCCCTGAGAACTTCACTATGTCACAAGACGCAGTTGATCTCCCTCCACTAGCACCAGTCCCATGCAAAATGTCACTCGAACTTCAGCAAGTCTACCTTGAGGTTTCTAAGGCACTGACCTGGTGGCAAAAGAACCATTTTACGTGTCAATGTACAAGAAAGCATGATCGTACGGACATGAATCATCGAAGCACTCTAAAGTTCCATTGAAAATTTGTCTATAATACTTGGTCCAGGATAAAGTCACTCTACATACTCCACCCATCATTATAGTGACTTTAGATCCTTAAACATTGCCAATCTAGAAAATCGAAAAGCCAATAAAATTGTTGATGTTCGAGAAAGCCAATGAAATTGCCGGAGTTCAAGAAAGCCAATGAAATTGTGAATGTTCGGAAAAGCCAATGAAATTGTCGGAGTTCAAAAAAGCCAATAAAATTAGTCCCTAGAAAACTAGAAAGCCAATGTTTAGAATAGTCGATAAAAGTATACAAATGGAACCAACATTTTCTTTTGTTTTTTATCTTTTGGTTGGATCTTATTTTATTGAATAGTTGCAAATTTATTCAAAACTAAAAATGAAAAATATATGTTTTCTTACGTTATATACAATACAAACAGTATATCTATCATATATATAATATACACAAAAAATCTATGCTAGTTTTCTGGACAACGTTCTGGAACATGATTGCAACATAACGCGTTCCACTGCAACCATTCACGACTTGCTACAACTAGTAATTCATGAATCACAATTTAGAGAATTGCAATTCGCAATCATGAATTATTGTTTTAAATTTTAAAAAATAAGGGCACACTCTTGTGTGCTACCTACGAGAGAGAAAGAAAAACAAGAATGAATGAAAGCTTTTTGTTTATAGCCGAGGATATATAAGACAAAAGAACTACATCTCAAGTGTGTAGATAACTCTAGGAGCGCATGAAAACGTCTCTAAACTGAATAAAATAGCAAACTACAAGCTACAAAGAGCTTCAAATAGAAAGCTCACTCTCAATCTCATGAGTACAATGTGATGAATACAATGGTACAGTCCCGACAGGACTATGAAAAACTCTGATAGACAACTCTTGTAAAAGTGTCAAGTCGATAGCACTCTGAAGAAACAAGTGATGGTGGTGGACCGCACTGGATGCACAATATGCCTCTAATATTGTCATCTCTATCTGGAAGGTGGACAAGAGCGTCGATATCCAAGCTTCTGAGGTAACTCAACTCATGAGTCCCAATTCGAACTAATTTGACGTTTGGAGAAGAAGGCAATAATGCTCGGCTAAGAGAGATCATGTGGATGTCCCTCATATAGATCTCATCTCTCACGAATCATCAGAGCCACACGTGTCGGATCCTCATAAGTAAGCAAAGAATGGAGTGTCATCAATGAGTCTCAATATAGGCAAAAGTGTCTCCCTGTAATCTCATAGTATATAGCGCATCTGAAAATAAGGTGATCCTCATCCTCTACCTCATCCAAAGTACATAGCTATCAAATCCTACTCGCTCAAGGTATATCTTGATAGCAACCTGTCCAAATACAACTGGTGAGATGAGACTCTAAGCTGCCCCAACATAATCCTAAGCCCATGAGGTAAACCAATATGCAGATAATGTGGTAGAATGGGATATCCAACCAAATCCACTCTATAAAATAATGGTTTTATTCCAAGCTATGCCATGTCGTTTGAATCTATAGCCTATAAAGATAATGTCGGATATACCAATGAGTAACCTCCGGGAGGTGAGATATGGACATGCCAAAGGAGTTCCTCAAACGGCGCACTGCCTGGGAATACCAAGCTATTTGATGGCCCTAACTATCTAGTGTCTATGAGGAAATAAGCGTTATATGCGAGTAGCGACTCCGATCCATTTGAATAAGTCTCTGCAAAAAAATGATTAGTTGAAACTGCAAAGACCGCCTCTATCTATATAGGTGGGACTACAAACTCAGCCAAAGTAATCTGGTGTGGCACTGAAGACTTGGCGCTAATCATCCATGAGAGCCTGGTGATCTGAAGTCTTGAGATATTGGCCCACTCCGCTAAAGTAACCCCAGTACACCAAGACTTTGCAGCATACATAGTAGTAGGAGTAACCATAGTATCGAATAAACCACACTTACTAGGAGCATCTCCAAGATGGCTTCTGAAACAAAATCTCTCAAGCCGAACCAAAGAGGCCTGACCCTTCCCCAATCTGGCGAAGGCTGCATATACGGAAGGTAGGGCTAGAGAACTAAACACCAAGGTATGTGTATGATGAAACCACCTCCAAAGATTAGTTATCCCACAATAAATCATATCCATTGTCAGTGCATAAAAGCTCGGAATGTATTAAAGAACATAACTTTGGTGTTCTTAGCATCAACGTCCAGACCCCACACCACTATCCTCCTTAATAATACACTCCAATTGAGAGAGAAGAAGAAGAAGAAGAAAATTATATTAATGTCTGTTGGGTGCCCAAGGGCACATAAGACAGAAGAAATAAGTACATATCTCGTAGGAGCACTGTCCATGTCGGACAACATAAAAAACGCTAGTCTAAGTGGAAAAAACAATATAAAAATCTCTCTAGCTAGTCAGAAGACACATCAAACATAGAATCATAAAAAGAATACAAGAGCTTAACCTCCAGCTCTGAAGAGGGTACAGGTGCTAGAGCTTAACCGCCTGCTCTGCTGAGGAAAGTAAAAGGAAGAATAAAATATCAATCTCGGAAAAAACGTCTGATACCCATAGAAGCTATGATCTATGGCTGTCGAGGAGCTCTGGTAGCTCTGGAGGCTCGTGTAGATCTAGCAGCAGGTGGTGGCTGAGCACGCTGGGCCTTCGCCCTCATCGGTATGACTGCCTCGTCATCTAATAGGTCATCACGCTCACGCTTCTGAAAGAAGCTAGTAATAAGATGTTGGCGAGAATCAGTAATACCCTCCGAAGGTATCAAAGAGGCTCTCAACTTAAGCATCTCTCGTAGTAAAAGGCCGACACATCTGGGATCCTGATACTCCAAAAAGGTACTGAGGGTATCCCAATACAAACAATGATAGTGACCACGTATCTCATAGTATGTAGGGCATGTGAAGATAAAATGGAACTCATCCTCCACTACACCCAATGTGCATACATGATGTTACAATCTTACTTACTGCAAACCTCCAGGTGTTGGTTAACCACAAGAGACCGAACGATTCACGTTCCACCCCGCCATAGGACCTAATCCGGGTCCACCCACCGTGCCCTGGCCTGTGACCGTTTCAAGCTGGATCCGACCTCCATCCCAGATGGCGTCCCATACCACCGCCTAGGCTCTCAGCCATCTCCTGCCTCACGCTAGCAACACATCCTGGCCGTGCACACGCTCTCCATCCACCTCTTCCTAGGTAGACAGAATGGATGGCAAATGAGTCCTCCCGTTGTATACCTCCAAGGAGAGAGACTCCAAACCATGTGCACTCCTGGATCATGACACGTGACAACCATGCAGGTTCACGAGTCACCGGTCAAGTCTACAGGCCCAGTCATCATTTGGTCTCAAGTCTGGGTTTGGGACCCAAGGGAGTTGGGTCCCTAACATTCCCTCTTCCTTAAAAAATTCCTTATCTAAGGAAGGAATCCAGGGAATCTCAGTTTAAGGTCACGTTCCTTCTCCCAAGTATTATCGTCCTCGGAACTTTCTTTCCAACGAACCAAGTACTCAGTTACCTGTCGGTTTCTGAGCCCATGTTGACGTACATCAACAATGGCCTGTGGTTCAGTAGGTACAAAAGATGATAGGTCCTCCAGCTGAACTAAATCCTCCTGAGGCATTAAGTCATCCTTTCCACCAAGTCGTTCCTTTAAACGACTAATGTGAAAAACAAGATGTACCTTAACCCCTTGAGGAAGTTCTAGCTGGTACGCATTCCGATGGAGTTTCTTTACTATACGGAATGGCCCTGCATAACGAGGTGATAACTTAGGACATTTCCCAGTCCTTAGTACCTTAGAATCTTTTGGCTCATAGACCCTAGGTTGTCACTTTTGATTAGCGTAAAACTGGGCTCTATCCTGAGCCGTTTTTACGTTTTCGCGAGCAACAAGCAACATTTCTTGCATATCATGCAGGAAATCTACTGCTGCTTTAACCTTGAGGCCTTTGAGGCCCACTGAAATGGGAGCCCTAGGCTGGGAACCATACATCAGAGAAAATGAACTAAAACTCGTCGCTGAGTGCTTTGCGCTATTATACGCAAACTCAATCATTGGAAGGTACCTTTCCCAATCTGACTGTCTTCTGGAAACATATGCCCAAAGCATATCTTCCATAGACTGGTTTGTCCTCTCTGTCTGAACATCCGATTCAGGATGATCTGATGACCCCAAACTTAGAGTGGTCTCTAATTTCTCAAAGACCGCTTGCCAGAATTTGCCAGTGAACTTTGGATCTCGATCACTAATGTTAAAAATTGTAAAACATATCTATCATCTGTTGTTAATGTTTGGGGGATCCTACCCATGTAAATATTTTGTACATATCCAAGGTATGTGAATTGAGCACATATCCTTGTAGAATAAGGCGAGTTTGGGTTAGGTAGATCAAATTCCAGTGACATGCATAAAGTCTAGTTGGTCTAGTATGATATGCAATAATGTTGACAATGTCTAGTTTGACATGCATATAGAGATTCACATGGAATTGGTCAATTATGACCTTGTAGAAACTCGAGCCACAATAAATGCATAATGTCCTAAGTTTCCATAGTGACATGCAAAGCATGCAATCACTCTAATGGACACATGCATGTAGATTTGTACATGGCTAGTTGAGAAATTGCCATTTGGAGAAAGTAGGTAAAAGTTAGGTGCAACCTATGCATGCTAGCAGTTAGGTGTCAGTTAATAGTTGTTTGCACTTGAATAGGTGTAGGATGTGCATTGAATGCAAGGAGTACCACGAATTTTGGCTCTCCTATATATGTGCATATCATTCTCATTCACAAAGTAATGAAGAACCAAAGTTTTGTAGCTATCTCATGCTTGGTTGGATCTAAACTGTTTTTTCTTGTTATCTCTCTAGCTCTCTCTCTCTCTAACTCGTGTTGAGGCTAATGCTTATGCATTGTAATCTTGTACTTTTAATCATTCTTTGATTCATTGCTATCATAGTCTATTGATTAGCATACTAGATTGTGAATTAGCCATATCTTCTAAACTAGATCTTGTTGAACAATCTAGAATCAGGGTACTGTGCCAATCACAAAGCTTAATCAAGATCAATCACTCTTGTGGACATTCCCCACACGTGTGAATTCTGGAATTTTCAACTTGGTATCAGAGCCTCATTAAGCTTTGCATGCTAATTTCCCTGATAGTACAAGAAATTGAGAGATAAACAAGCAAAAAAAGCAGTTTTTCACCTTTTCTAACATTTCTCTGAAGTGTGATTGGATCAAATCGGACCTGAACTGAATTTTCAGACCTGAATTGAGGTAGTACGGAATTCTGGAACTCCGCACGTGTGAAAATCAGAGATTTTCAGTCCCTTTGTTTTCCTTGCTGATAGATCCAAAGATAGCAGTGTTATAGCTTGATGGAAAGCTTATGATCTGTACTTTCCATAGAAATTGAAACCAAATCAATCTGAAGTGTCTAGCAAGAGTTATAAGCTCTTAAAGAGGATTAGGATAGGTCCAAAATCCGAGTGACAACATTTTGATTTGAATCAATTTTTACTTTGTTCTGAATTCATGGTTTTGAGCATCCTACACAAGAAACTAAAGATCAAGACTGAGTTTGATTCAAACTAACCAAAGTGTCTCAATCCACTTTGTGTATCTAATCTAGTTAGCTTGTCTAGTGGAATATTTGAGATCTGTCTCAAATACAGTTGCATGTGTTTCACATAGGAAGGTAGTACATTTTTTGAAAATACCTATAGTGAAAGAGAGCAGCAACTCTAAGTCAGATAGGAACAAGCTCAAACATATTGCAGTCCAATTACAAGAGTCTTCACATTCATGGCATCTATAGGAGATTGTCTCTTTCAAGCTAGTGAAAGACTATACACCTTTAACTATTCAGTTTGGAAGGATAGGATAGAATCCTTGTTGATTCTCTATGGTGTAATGGATATTGTAACTGGAACTGAAGTTGAACCTGCAGCTTTTGATGAGGCTCGGAGATTCAAGAAGAGAGCAAGAATTGCTCTACATATCATCAAATTGAACATCTCTGATGAGATGTTGAGAGAGATTAGTTCATGCACCTCAGCAAAGGAGACTTGGGAGACTCTGAAGAACCTTCATGAAGCCAAGATCAAGTCAAGAAAGAGGAGTAAGAACTAGTACCCTCGTGCCTTCACCAAGAAAAAAGCAAAGAACAAAGACTATGGTGGAGTAGAAGATGAGTCAGTTCATCCTTCTAACTTCAAGAAGAAGACACAAGAAGTTCAAACCAGTTGTATCATAGAAGACTCACATGCAAGTTGTGGAGAGGCATCTCTTCTAATGTCTAGTTTTTCTTCTTTACCTTTTAATGATGTATCATGGTATATTGATAGTGGAGCAACAACTTATATGAGTTGCTCCAAAGATTCTTTTGTTTCTATTGAATCTGTTCTAGATCCTAAGAAATCAATATACACAGCAGTTGGTGATGCATGTGCAATTGAAGGTGTTGGAAGTTGTTCCTTAAAACTTACATCTTCTATGAATTTTACACTTTCCAATGTTCTCTATGTGCCTAATCTCACAAAGAGTGTGATTAGTGTAGGAAAGTTGTTAGATGATGGTTATGAATTGGATTTCAATATCAATGGTTGTTTCATAAAGAAAGAAGATAAGATCCTTGCAAATGGATCTAGATATGGAGGTATTTTCAAGCTAGATGTGCATGAAAATTCAAGTTTATGTGATGCTGCATTGATGACTTATGTTTCCAAGGAGGAGCTATGGCATAGGAAGTTGTATGTTCCCAACTTCAGGTCTATGCCTATTATAGTCAAGGAGATCAAGCCAAGAGTGGCTTATTCTATGGCAAAATCACTTATGGATCCATATTTAATGTCTTCTAAAAAGACAGAACATCCGATGTTCATCTTTCTTTATCAGTGAAAGGAAGGTGTTTCTTGCTTTGCATGTACTATTGATGGATCCACAAGTTACATTTGGCTGTGTCTTGTCTGTTCAAGTTTTTTGGTGCATGTGTATGTTCCATCATGCAAAACTTTATGGAGTTATGAAGCTAATGGAAGGAGTGCACTTTATGAAGTCTTGTTCAGTTATAAGCCTAAGGTTGTATACCTCAGTGTTCTTGAAGACTATTGCTTTGTATGTGGTTTTTTGGAAAGAAAGAAGGATGGTGATCCTAGTCTATGGATCATGGTTGGATGCTTATCCACCAAGGAAGGCTACATAGCCTTTACACTCTCTATCTCGAAGGTGTTTGAGCATGGAGAAGTTCTTGATTTTGAAGATCTATTTTCTATCTTGGAAGTGGCCGAGAGCACAGTGTCTCATAGTGCATCACAAGTCATTACTATGGCAAGTAATCAATTTGTGATAAGGTCAAGGTTTGAGGAGGAGTATCCTCAACAAGCATGTCCAAGGAGATCTTCATCATCGTACAAGGCCGAGTCCTTGTTGATCTTACTTCATGGAAAAGAAAAGAAAAGTAAAGGTGGTATTCACCTATTGTTCTTTTTCTTTGATTAATGATGTATCTTGCTTATCTCAAAGATCAAGTAAGACTATTTTGTTCTTGAATGAAGTCTTTAGTTTGGAATTACTTCTTGTCTTTTGTGACTTGATTATGTTTCCAAAACATCTAGAAAGCAACATGTTGTACCATCATTTGTATGCTCTTAAATTGAGTAAGAGCAAGTATGAGTTTAGTACTCATAGTTTGAAAAAAGGAGTTTTTTCATGTATTGAGGCATATTGTAAACTTCTTGTGAGGTTAAGTGAAGCATCCACTGAGGACACTTACACCCTCAAGAAAGTATTTAGCCTTAATTTGATCAAGTTTGAGTATGGTTTCAAGATTAGATCCATTTTGGATAGAGTTCATATTTTTTGGACTAGTGAAGCTAGTATGCTTAATCTTGAATATTGCTCATGGTACAATCTTGATCTGTATGATCTTTGTGGTCATGATGAGACATGGAAGCCTCGGTTTTTTTCAGTCTTTCTTGCAGCCAACTTCATGCATGTGGACTTTGCATACCCAGGATTGACATCAAACATGCAGGAGGTACATTGGCATAGTAGCAGGTTGGTAGCATATTTTTCAAAGGCATTTGGAAAAGATTTCTATCAAAGAGAACTTATCATGGATTTGGTAAGCATACTGCTATGATGGATTTTTTGTTCATCTTCACTTCAAATGCAAAGCAAAGAATCCAAACTCAAAGGATCTTCACCAACATCAGATAGATATATTTTAAGGAGGAGTGTTAAAAATTGTAAAACATATCTATCATTTGTTGTTAATGTTTGGAGGATCCTACCCATGTAAATATTTTGTACATATCCAAGGTATGTGAATTGAGCACATATCCTTGTAGAATAGGGCAAGTTTGGGTTAGGTAGATCAAATTCCAGTGACATGCATAAAGTTTAGTTGGTCTAGTATGATATGCAATAATGTTGACAATGTCTAGTTTGACATGCATATAGAGATTCACATGGAATTGGTCAATTATGACCTTGTAGAAACTCGAGCCACAATAAATGCATAATGTCCTAAGTTTCCATAGTGACATGCAAAGCATGCAATCACTCTACTGGACACATGCATGTAGATTTGTACATGGCTAGTTGAGAAATTGCCATTTGGAGAAAGTAGGTAAAAGTTAGGTGCAACCTATGCATGCTAGCAGTTAGGTGTCAAGTTAACAGTTGTTTGCACTTGAATAGGTGTAGGATGTGCATTGAATGCAAGGAGTACCACGAATTTTGGCTCTCCTATGTATGTACATATCATTCTCATTCACAAAGTAATGAAAAACCAAAGTTTTCTAGCTATCTCATGCTTGGTTGGATCTAAACTGTTTTTTCTTGTTATCTCTCTAGCTCTCTCTCTCTAACTCGTGTTGAGGCTAATGCTTATGCATTGTAATCTTGTACTTTTAATCATTCTTTGATTCATTGCTATCATAGTCTATTGATTAGCATGCTAGATTGTGAATTAGCCATATCTTCTAAACTAGATCTTGTTGAACAATCTAGAATCAGGGTACTGTGCCAATCACAAAGCTTAATCAAGATCAGTCACTCTTGTGGACATTCCCCACACGTGTGAATTCTGGAATTTTCAACAACTAACAATGTCATTCGGCAAACCAAACAACCTGAACAACTTTTCCACGAAAAGTTGTGCAAGTTCAAAAGCTTCGACAGTCTGCTTGGTTGGTATGAACTGCACCATTTTAGTTAACCTGTCACCTATTACCCAAATTGCATCATTTTGCTTCCCCGTCCGAGGTAGCCCAACCACAAAGTCCATGGAAATGCTTTCCCACTTTCTTTCGGGAATTTCCAAGGGCATTAACAAACCAGCTACCTTAAGTCTTTCAGCTTTGTTAACTTGGCATTGCGCACACTTGCGAACATATGCCTCCACCTGACTTTTTAAATTTGGCCAGCAAAAGTTCCTTTTTACTAAGTCAAGTGTGCATTCATGCAGGATTTGTAGGAAAGCAAGAGACAAGTCACCAAGATCTAGTTATCAATCAATCTCCACAAGAAACAAGAGAGAAGAGGCTGGGCGCCCAACTCTAAGAGAGAGAGAGAGAGAGAGAGAAAACAGCAACAAGAGCAATGGAGAGCCAAACTGTATAAAATGGAATACACAATGAGCATCTGAGTACTCTACCTGGATGTGACCAAATGCCACCAAACCCTAAGGTTAACCACTTACTAAATGTAGGGCACCCCCAAAAGTCAAAATAGGGCCCCTAAACAAAATTAGACCCCTAAGCCCCACGAGTCAGTACATGACCAAAATTGGGTCCAACTGAACTTAAGACAAACTTAAGATGGCCTAAATAACTAAATACCCATGGTTACACAAATCTCGACCTTTTGGGTCAAAGTAACCTATGGATTAACTTCAGCATAGTCATTTATTTCTAACACCCTCCTTAAATGAAAATGCAAAAACTGAAATCTTCACTATGTAACAAAACCAACACGTGGTATCAAATTTAAAGCTTCAAATCTGACTCTAGGCAACGCCTTAGTGAAGAGGTCCGCAATCTTATCCTCCGTAGGACAATATTCAAGTAAAATGTCGCCATCATGAAGTCTCTCCCGAACAAAGAAATAATGGATCTCGATGTGCTTCGTCCTCGCATGAAAAACAGGATTCCGTGCAATGGCAATAGCACTTTGACTATCACTCAAGGTAAGAGTGGCTGAGGGCTCGCCAAACTTCATGTCAACAAGTAGTCTTCTCAGCCATAAACACTCTGTCGTGGCTGAAAATATCGCTCTATATTCTGCCTCACTAGAAGAAGTAGCAACAATGGGCTGCTTTTTACTTGACCGCGAAATTGCAGAATTACCGTAAAAAAAGCAATGTCCACTTGTAGAGCGTCTAGTGTCTTGATCTCCACCCCAATCCGAGTCACTAAAATCAACCAAACATGCATCATCGCAAGCAGGAAAAACCAATCCATGACTTCTTGTTCCTTGAAGATATCGAAAGATCCTCTTCAACGCTTTCCAATGTGATGTCATCGGGGCATGCATGAATTGACTCATGAGTGAGACACTATAAGAAATGTCCGGTCTTGAATTACATAGGTAAATGAGACAGCCAATAGCTTGACAATATAAAATACTGTCAAATGATTCACCATCATCTTGACTACTTAATTTCAGACCTCTCTCCATAGGTGTAGCAACCGGCTTGCAATCTTCCATCTTGAACCGCTTTAAAATCTGCCCAATGTAGCGTTCTTGAGAGATGAAAAATTTCAGCACCTTCTTGTACAAATTCAAGACCAAGATAAAAGTGCAATAGGCCTAAATCTGAGGTTTCAAAAACCATACCAAGATCAAGTATTACGGCATCAATCTGCTGCTCATTACTTCCCGTAATAATAATATCATCAACATAAAGCAAAATAATGATGATATAATCTGAAGTATGCTTGACATAAAGAGTAGATTTGCTAGGACTATTAGTAAACCCTCGATCACAAAAGTAGGTATGTATCTTTTGATACCACATCCTCGGAGCTTGCTTCAGTCCATAAAGTGCCTTCTTGAGAAGACAAACTTTATCTTCTTGGCCTTCAACCAAAAAACCAGCAAGTTGTTGAAGGTACACTTCCTCATTGAGATCACCATTGAGGAGTGCTGTCTTTATGTCAAGTTGCCGCAAACGCCAACCAAAGTGGGCAGCCAAAGAGGTTACTACCCTCATAGTAGTCATCCGAGCAGTAGGAGAAAAAGTCTCCTCATAATCAGTCCCCTTTTGCTGAGCATAGCCTTTGGCAACGAGCCTTGCCTTGTACCTTTCAACGGTACCATCTGCCTTATACTTGATTTTGTATACCCATTTAGAACCAATTGCCTTCTTCCCATGAGGAAGATCAACAAGAACCCAAATCTGGTTCTTCATAAGTGAGTCATACTCATCTTGCATCGCATCCTCCCAACATTTTACTCCCTTGGCCTGCTCATAGAAAACATGTTCTTCTGCAACATCTCCATGAGATGCAGGAGCAAAATCTGAAAAATCAGCATAGTCCACTGATTTTGTAGAGGCACGTGTCTTTCCATCATAAAATGAACTTACTTTGCTGTCCCGCAAAGTCGACAACAGCCACCGTGGGACTGTTTTGGGCTGTCCCACAGCCATGTCTCTTCTTACAATTTGCTGTCCAAGATCTTCCGACACCGCACTTGGCTGTCCAAGATCTTCCAAAACTGGTCCTTGCTGTCCAACAGTTCCTGCAGGCTGATTTTGAGGAACAACGGGCGGTTCTTGATGAACATTAGGCTCTAAACTTGATGAGGTGTTGGGCAGGTTGAAACTGGTTGATTGCTGCCCCTTATCTCCAACAATAGAAGATGGTACCAAATCTGGAAAAACTTCAACATTCACACTATGTGGGCTGTTCCCCTTCAAGATATGAGTTGGGGCCACATCCAATGAATTCTTTTCATCAAAATGCACATCACGACTCACAATAATCTTATTAGTGCTCAAATTGAACAGCCTATAGCCTTTGCTTTCACTACTATAGCCAACAAAAATGCATTTAACTCCTTTATCTTCAAGCTTTGTACGAAGTTTATCCGGAACAAAAGCATAAGCCGTACAACCAAAAATGCGAAAGTGAGAGATTGTAGGCTTCTTTCCATACCAAACTTCATAAGGAGTTAATACTTTCAATGCTTTAGTAGGACAACGATTGCTTATGTATGCTGCCGTTATAACCGCTTCAGCCCAAAACTTGTGAGGCAACCCCTTTGCTTTGAGCATGCAACGGGCCATCTCCATGAGTGTGCGATTCTTTCGCTCGGCAACACCATTTTGTTGAGGCGTATAGGGAGTTGTCAATTGATGTAGAATTCCCTTTTCTCGAAGAAATGCACCGAACGTATTCTTAATGTATTCCCCTCCTCGATCGCTGCGTAGGGTCTTCAAAGAATGCCCAAACTGATTTTCCACCATTGCTAGAAAATCTTTGAAACGTTGAAAAACTTCCGATTTAGCCTTCATAGGATAGATCCATGTAAAACGGAAAAAGTCATCAATAAAAGTCACAAAATAGATGCACTTTCCAATGGATTTGGTCCTCATTGGACCACAAACATCACTATAAACCAAATCAAATTTATCAAGAACCCTTATAGTTCCATCAATTGGAAAAGGTTTCCTTTGAAACTTTCCAAGTATGCACCCCTCGCATACATGCCCTTCCGGCTGCTCAATAGTAGGAACGTCTTCTACCATATCAAATGTCTTCAGCTTCTTCAAACTTGCAAAGTTGAGATGCCCAAACCTTGCGTGCCACAATTCAGCCAACTCCAATGATTGTGATGTAGAAGCAACAAGACATGTAGAGGGAATTCGTCGCTCATAGGTATCCATAATGAATAAGCTAGCATGCATCGTTCCCGAAACAATAATCAAGAGTGATCTTTTAGGATCCTTGACAAGACACTTATCTTCTTTGAACTCAACCACTAGTCCTTGCTTCAACATAGTTGAAACCGAAAGAAGATTCTTCTTGATTCCCGGAACATAAAGCACATTCTTAATGTACTTTTCTTCACCATTAGGCAAAATGATGGCTACAATTCCAATTCCATGAATAGAATAAGATGCATCATCCGCACATTGTACCTTACTTCCATTTTGCACTTTTACTAATTTAGTAAATGCTTCTTTGCAAGAAGCCATATGCCGAGTAGCACCACTATCAATCACCCATTCAATGGGCTGAAAATCAGCAACTTGCAAAACAGAATCTGAATTCCTCATAGATGTAGTAGTACTAGTAGAAGCAATATTAGACACAAAAGTATAGTCTTGGTTGAAGAGATCACCACTAGCTTCAAGCTCTTGCTCCAAAATACAAGTGAAGCACTAGTATCAATTCCTTTACTCTCCTCTTTCGCAAGCTTCTTCTTACAATCCTTGATGAAGTGCCCATACCTTTTGCAATAATGGCACTTCCTTTTCTTCTTTTGAGTGTTGACATCTTAACCTCCAACGGGCTTTTGCTCATCCTTGGAAGGAGGCTTCCCCTTTCCTTTTGACTTGCCTTTGCCCTTGCCTTTCGTGAAAAAAGCTTGATCTTGTTGAGTGTCACCCGCAAAGTTTTGCCTCGTTTGCTCCTCTTGAAGAAGCAGCCCAACAAGTTCATCAAAGGAGAGTTGTTGTCCCCTAAGAGAGATACTCAAAGATGAAACAAATGGAAGATAAGATGAAGGTAATGAGTTGAGAGTAATGGAAACAAATTGAGCATCCTCAAATATCTCATCAATATTGAGAAGCTCCTCACGAAGATCCTTGATCTTCGTCAAGTGATTGGTCACTTGATCCCCTTCTTGCATCTTCAACAAAGAAAGCTGATTTCTGAGATACACCACTCTTGCTGGATTTTTGACTCTATACATAGTATAAAGTGTATCCCACGCACTTTTAGATGTCTTACAAGACCTAATATGAGGTAAGATAGATCTTTTCACAACAAGAGCAACCATAGAATGTGCTTGTGCATCCCTTCTATCCGAAGATGGAGAAGATGATGTTGATGATGATGATCCACGAGGTGTAGGAGGTGCCAAAGACGGAGGCCTTTCCTCATCACCATTGACCAAATCCCACAGCCCTTTCGCTATGAGAAGATTCTTCATCATGTAACTCCACAAGGAGTAGTTTGTGCCATCCAACCGATCTTCACTAAACAAAGAACCGATAGCTTCCGATTCTTTAGCCATTACCTCCAACAAAATTTCAGCTTGTAGTAGATAGGAAAGAGAGCCTTTCCACAACCAAATCTACTCAAAAATTTGCAGCAAACAAAGAGCTGAAAATAGGAGCACAAGATATCTTTCAATCTGCAACCAAAGTGCTCAGAAGATAATGGATAGATGGCTGTCTTTCTGCACAAAAAAACCAGCTTCTTGAAAATTAGGTTAGCTTCGATTGAAGCCTACACCGAAACCCAATTAGGAAGCCAAATAGTGTGATCAACACACACTCCAATAGGGGTGTTGGAAGCACCCTACTACTTGCTGAGAATCTGCAAATTTCCAACCACAAGTTGACCTAACCCTGAATAGGGTTTGCTGAATTTTGGGCGCCCTCCTACACAAATGCCTCCTCCAAACAAAACTTGCTGAAAACTGGTTGCATAAAACTTAGATTTGAGATTCTGATTTTTGGGTGCCAAAAATTGCTCCTCCAAGATCTCTGATGGCCGCCCTCCTTCAACCTGAAAAGAGACAAAAAAGCTGATCCAAACTCCACTTGAAAAGATCAGCAAGATGCTGAAATTTCACAACAAAAAGCAGAGAAGCTCCTCTTCTGGTAGGGCGCCAACAAACAAGCTTGTTGCAGATCCGGTAGCTTTGATACCATGTAGGAAAGCAAGAGACAAGTCACCAAGATCTAGTTATCAATCAATCTCCACAAAAAACAAGAGAGAAGAGGCTGGGCGCCCAACTCTAAGAGAGAGAGAGAGAAAACAGCAACAAGGGCAATGGAGAGCCAAACTGTATAAAACGGAATACACGATGAGCATCTAAGTACTCTACCTGGATGTGACCAAATGCCACCAAACCCTAAGGTTAACCACTTACTAAATGTAGGGCACCCCCAAAAGTCAAGATAGGGCCCCTAAACAAAATTAGACCCCTAAGGACCCACGAGTCAGTACATGACCAAAATTGGGTCCAACTGAACTTAAGACAAACTTAAGATGGCCTAAATAACTAAATACCCATGGTTACACAAATCTCGACCTTTTGGGTCAAAGTAACCTATGGATTAACTTCAGCATAGTCATTTATTTCTAATAGGATTTGGGCCCTTATATCATCATTTTCTAGCACAAAAACCTTTCCATTCCGGAAAAGCAACCCATTCCTAATGGAATAGTCTCTTTGTATCTTGCCCTGAGGAGAAATCTTGGAATCCTGCATTCCAAGCTCATCACTAGATCTAGTAGAACCTGCCAGGACGTCTAGCCAAATACGACCGAAGTACCTATCGGTCTTACACAAATCTCTTAAGGACAGATACAACTCAGATTGGATCTCAGAAAAGCTTAACTGATTAACCTCTCCAATCCGGCTTAAGGCATCCGCGACACTATTAGAAGTACCCTTCCGGTACTCAATGTCATAATGAAATTCTTGGAGCATCTCTGACCATCTGGCCTTACGACCCCTAAGGTCGACCGCATCGTTAATATACTTTAACGCTTGATGGTCAGTAACTATAGTAAACTGGGAGCCATACAAATAATGTCTCCAAACTTTCACGGCATTAATGACAGCAAAAAGTTCCTTGTCATAGGTGGAATACCGCTTTTAGCAGCACGTAATAAACTGACATGAAAGATATCACAAGCCCGAGTAGCAGCAGGTAACTCAAGACGATATGTAACTGGACTGAGGCGCTCAAGAATCTGAAAAGGCCCATAATAGCGCGGCGCAAGCTTTTCAGTAGAAGCAAGACCCTGTACAAAACGATGGCGAGCAAAGCGTAACCGGAGAAAAACAGTATCTCCCTCTGCAAACTCAACATGGCGCCGATGACGATCAACAATGGTCCTGTACCGCTGCTGAATATGTTGTAAATGAGTAGCGGCTCTAGTAATAATCTCCCGAGCACTCGAAAGATAAGATGAAATAGTAATAGGTGTATCGTCTGGAGGAGCAGGTATACCGGGTAGAACTGGTGAGTATCCATGAGCAAGCGGGAAAGGAGAAACACCTGTGCTGGAACTAACAGAACTGTTATAACTATACTCAGCCAAACATAAATGCTGATCCCAATCACGACCAGAAGGAGAAACATAATGTCGTAAATAATCCTCCAATACCCGGTTAATAACCTCAGACTGACCATCAGCAGAAGAATGATAAGCAGTGCCCATAAGTCTTACTATGTCTTGTGCTCATCAGGAGGATGCATACGAATCTGGTGATAACCAGAACGGAGGTCAAGTTTAGAAAAGATCTTGGCTTGGCCTAACTGGTCAAACAAGGTCATCCATATGATGGATAGGGTACTGATTACGGATAGCAAGTTTATTTAAAGCACGATAATCTATACATAGACGTTTAGTACCATCCTTCTTATCAACAAGTAAAACAGGAGCACCAAAAGGACTGTGGCTAGGAACAATAAGGCCTTGACGTAATAAATCAGACACCTGACGCTGGACTTCCTCGCGCTCAACAATAGACATACGAAAAGGAGGACGAGAAGGAGGTGATGCAGAGGAAACAAGGTCTATGTGGTGGTTGACATCTCGTAAAGGTGGTAACTGAGTCGGCTCTCTAAAAACATGCTCAAATTCACGCAATAGTTTAGAAAATACCTGTGGCAAAGGTGGTGCATCCGCAATAGGCTGAACTAGCTGAACAGAAAGAATAGCCGCACAGTGGGCCTTCGAGAGGCTCCGTATGAACTGCTTCCCGGAAATAAGCTGATAGTCCTGCCGAGAATCAATACCAGAAAATATGTGTTGAGTACCATCATGAGAGAATGTCAATGTCTGTTGTTGGAGGTCTACTGTAACCGCACCAAGGGATGCAACCAATCAGCACCGAGGATAAGATCGTACAGTGGAATAATATGAAAATCTGCCTGACCAAGGAAGTCTCCAATCCGATATGAAAGTTGCTGATACATCTGCGTGCTAGGAAAAGAGTGTGCGCTGGCAACCTCAACATGCAGGGGATGAGGCATAGTGACTGGCATAGCACGAATGCATGTAGTAAAAACGAGTGAGTGCTACCCGTGTCAACAAGGGCAATAAACTCACGACCAGTGATACGTACGCGAAGACGGATATGGCGTGGACCCGGCTTACCAGCCCAAGTAGCATAAGCAAGCTGAGCATGGCATATAGCTAGATCAAGGGGATCAGGAACAGGCTCAGTGGGTATGGCAAAATGATCAACAGGTGGGTCATCATCAAGAATATGAAGGCATATGGCAGAATCAGGACTATCATCAGGTGTGTCAGCATCATGGAAATAGACGGCAGTAGTAGTGGCAGGCTATCGGCAATCACGGGCGATATGATCAGGACTCTTACAGTTGAAACATAAGCGCTTCTCACGGATCTCAGACATCTCAGGCTGTGAGTAGCGACGAACAAAAACAGGACGAGGAGAAAAAGGAGGACGTGGTGCAGAAGGAAGAGTGGACGAAGGTGAACTGACAGATGTGGGACTAGCAGAGGATGGAGAGGAAAAAATAGGACGTGTGAAAGGACGCAAAGGACGAGAAACAGAGGAAGAGATGGGAGAGTACTTGTGCTGCAGTGCGGTAGCAAGGGAGATGGCGTGAGAAAGAGTGAGTGGAAAAAAAGAAGAAACATCATACCTGAGTGCGCCTCGTAGACCAGCAACGTAGCGGGAGATGAGCTCCAATGAAGAAATATCTGGGAATAGATAGGAAAGCTCTGTAAACCGTGTCATATAAGCAGCCAAGTCACCAGTGTGAGATAAACTGCGAAAGATGTCGCGCTGTCGAATAAGCCACTGAGGATCAATCATCGCTAGGCGGAGTGCTGTCATAAACTCTGTCCAACTAGCAAGGCCAGGGTGTGAAGCCGTCTACCGAAACATGCGCCACCAAGTAGTAGCATGGCCCTCCAAATGTAAAGCAGCCAAAGGTGGTAGAAATGTACACTGGGCGTAAATCAGTGCGTACATCACTCATGGCTTCCCTAAGATGATCTCGGAATTCATGCCGTACTTCGTCAAGGTAAGTGGAAGATGGTATGCGAGGCTCAGAAGATGTAGGGGAAGTATCCATGGTCAAGGAATGCAGGAAGTGAAGAGAGTGTAAGAAAAGCTTAATATCGGAGGGAGCGGACTTTTGTCGTCACCCCAAATACGCTTTAGGTACACAAATGACACTAAGAGCAAGAAAGGAAATGACAAATGTCAAGAAGAGGTGTGGAAAGCAAGGAAAAACCAGCAAAGATACCTCTCGATAGAGCTCCAAGCGTGTGCGAAGAGCTGGCTGAAAAATGTGACCACAAGGAGAATGAAAGTGGGCGCTGGACAGCCTCCAATCAATGCTGAAAATATGGCTGGAAATCTGTGGAAAACGTGATGAAATAGGGTGATGGACAGCCTCCAATCAAAACTGAAATATGGCTGAAACTCTGCTGGAACAATGGCTGAAAAATGTGATGAAGTAGGGCGCTGGACAGCCTCCAATCAATGCTGAAAAGATGGCTGGGAATCCTCTCCCTGAATCAAATGGAGGATTCAAAAAAAAGAGGGAAAAAGATTTGGAACTTGGCCGCCGGAAATAATCTGCCCAAAAAAAAAAAAAAAAATTCCGGCCGCCAAATTTAGCGGAAGTACTTCCGCTAACTATCTGCTAAAGCTCCGCCAAGGAAAATGCTCTGATGGGAGTTGGTCCTCCTCCAAACTGTGCTGAATGTTGCTGAAGCAAAGAGACGAAAGCCCTCAGCAAAGAGAGAAAAATCAGCAAGGAAAATGGGCACCCAATCAGAAAATCAGATTTGAAATTCAGCAATCAGGAAAGTGCTCTGATGCCAAGTTATGATCAAAATCTCAGGTGTTGAATCAATGAAGCATAAAAGACAGCAATAGACTAAAGCCCTACAAGCAATAGACAAAACAATAGGTTCTTCCACGAAGAGCCCAAGCAATACCAATCAATAATCTGAAAAATGAATGTACAAATGCCCCTATAAATACCCTACCAATGAACCCTAAAATAGGAATTCAAAAGTAAAGGGAGGCAAAATGTGGAGGGAAAATAGTGCGCCCTCCTACGGGCCCCCACTCCACATATAACCATATAATAGGGCCCCAAGGCTAGTCAATGTCATAGAAAAGGACCCAGTGCAGGTCATAAGCATATAAAAAGGCTCTGGGGCCCGTACATGACTAATATAAAATGCGTAACCGTAAATATACATAACCAACAGTAAATGTAAAGAGGCCTGCGGAATATATGCAGAGTAGCCTAGTAGGCCTGTATCCTGTAATCCGTAACTCCTAGCAATCTGCCAGGTGGCCTACAGCACCCCCCCCCCCCCCCCCCCCTTCACTTTTTCTTGCTTTTCTTCAGATGGTCCTTCGCTGATATACAGGGAAAGGTCTGGAGAAAACGCTTCATGTGAGCAGGGAGGGCCCCAATTTCCCTGGTCAAGAAAAAGAAAGAGAGTGGAATAGAAAAACGCTGCTTGTAGACACCTGTCTGGGCCCAAACAGTGCCACGTGGCAGTTAGGTACTCGTTTTCTTGAGAAGCATCACGGGTCAGGCAGCGATCAAGACTTCCAAGTTTTATCACGCTGAGGAGGGCCCATCCCAACAGATGTATACTTGAATCTGAGCGGAACGAGGGTAGGAAGGTGTGAGTATCCATGGTTTCAAGTCGATGTAGAAAGGTAACAATCTGAAACAAGGCCTCTACCACCATGGGGAGTGAGGCGAACTCCGCTAAAGTCTCATGAGGAACTGATGGCTTCGCATGAATCATCCTCCCTAACATGGTGATGTCTCTCCAAGTACCCTGAGATATCCCTGGGCACCAAACCTCCACCGAGTGCATAGCCACTGGTGAGACCACTGTAGAGAGAGAGAGAGAGAGAGAGAGAGAGAGAGAGGTATTGTGGGAAAATGAAGGCAGATATTTGCACATGAGCATTCGACGTCCATCTACTAGTCAAT
The DNA here is from genome assembly GCA_029204225.1 of Diphasiastrum complanatum. Lineage (NCBI taxonomy): Eukaryota > Viridiplantae > Streptophyta > Lycopodiopsida > Lycopodiales > Lycopodiaceae > Diphasiastrum > Diphasiastrum complanatum. The sequence goes on from CM055104.1 coordinate 41,625,549, forward strand.
CTGGAGGTAAGGGACACAATTGCAACAGCATTCGATCCTAAGTTCAAAGAATCGGACCTAAAACTAAACTGCCTTCTATGACACATAAAGTAGAGTGATTCTATTTATGTTAAAGGTGGATTTGTGGAGGCTCTGAAGAGTGGTGCTTTTGATAAGCCTTTGCTACCTTAACCACCAATTAAATGTAGGTGCCTTAGCAAAATCTGCATTGAATGAGAAAAGAACACACACTTGTACCTCGCTACAGCATCAACATTGATGTGACTTGGTCAAGAAGGTTTCGATCATGCCTCAAAGCCAATTCTAACATTATAGGATAAAAATGTTCAAGCACATTGCATCGTCTTCATTTTGGTAGCTACATAGCTACTTTTGAAGAAATTGAAGAAAGAAGCCTTCCATGTTTAAGAATACCTACCTAAAACAGTATTGTTGGGATGAGGGTGTTGAGGTGGAAGATTTGGCTCCAATATGCCTTGGACATTAAACTCACCATCTTTTCCTTCTTGGCCACAAATAGCGACCACAACACCTAATCACCAAAAAAACCACCAAAGGTTTAAACAGTAAAAATTACCAAAAGTAGACACGGACAATCTGTAATATAAGATACAAGTGTCAACTCATGACCTTGTTGTCGTTACTACACACCATCAATAGAGCATTGTTGACATTTCAAATGTACAAAACCACCAATGACCACATCAAATGTACATATTGTAATTAACGGCCTTACCTGTGACATAATGAGAAGGAACAACATTATCTCCCACCAACTTGATTCTCCCGCTCTCATCTTCCAAAATGAGGTAATCATCTGGACAGGTGAAATTTTCTGGTTTTGCGAGAGCAACATGTGATCTCTAGATGAAAGAATCAATTCGGAAACATTATATGAATAGGAGCATACATTTGTAAAAACTTGAGTAAATGGAATAGCAGGTAAAACCATCTCATGAAAGTAGTAGCTAGTACCTACTTTTGTAGAAACGGTAAGCTCAGATTGACAAGGCAGACTTCAAACCATAAGTAGCAACAAGCAGATACTTCACAAAAACTACAACAAACAATGATGCTACCACAATCTCCAAAATTCTATTGATGCCATTGAACAATTGCTTATTCACTACAACAGTTTTTTACTTTCTATTACTTTGTCTTTTCACTGGTTATATGAAATGGGTCTAACTAAATACTTCTCCAAACGCAAAATCCACAATTATGATTACAGCAAGGTAAATTTTACCTCTTTAGAATATTCATCTAGAATTGAAGGTTTAAGCCGCATTTGTTTGTACAAAGTCCCAATCACAACACAATCCTTACCATCCTCCAATGCCAAGATTGTGCACACTGATATGATGCAATCCATAGCCGTTAGTACCACCAACTAAAACATTTTTAGATTTTACATTCTAAAGACATTAATTATAAAAAACTATCGCAACTTAGATGATAGAAGAAAAATGGTACACTTGCTTTCTACAAAGTGCGTCATAAACGACAAAAGTATCATATTTCACAATTCTCTAGAGAACAAAAGATTAAATCACTACTACAACATATTGGACATAAGTTTCCTTTACATAAAGCATGCTTCACATGATTTCTTTCAATGCTGTCCTCAAACAATCATTTGAAACTACTGCAATGTCTATCTCATCAAACTACGGATTAAACTTCGAATCAAACCGGTTCAAATCACAGAACAGATATCAAGCCAAAAAAAGTGAAAGTTTAGTTCAAAATATCTTTCCTTTGAAAATCTGATATTTTCCAATTTGATCTTTTTGCACAAACGCATATTTTATTTGGTCCAAGCCAATATATATATATATCTGATTGATTCATATAGAACCCTCACTGAATCAATACACAGGTGGTTGAACTTTCCTATATCTGATCATCAAGAGCCTCTAGCCTTACATCCTGGAATGGCCCTACCCACTCAAATGATGCCTGGCCAAAGGCTGCCTGTGATGTTCTTGTACTCTCCACATAAAGTCTACTCAGCCCCCCCCCCTACGAGCAGGGATGGCTGGCTCCTCCTATGTCTTTGCGTCAGGGTCCACTAACAAAATAGGTAGGTCATCCCCATGTGCCTCTGCCCCCCTCTCATCCTCTCCCTCGGCATCCCCCTCCTCTACTCACTCCTCCTGGTAATCAGCCCCCAGCTGCTCTCCACCCTCCAAGATCTCATCATCTCCCTCCTCCTCAACCCTCTCCCTCCTCCTACCCGCTCTCCTCTACCTCCGGAAGGCCCGTGCCTCAACCTCAGCCTACCTATACATCTCTTTGTGAATCTCATCATTCAGCTCCTCATGTGTGGGTGGTGCCCAAGGAGCATCAGCTGCAGAGTCCACCAAGCAAGAGTCAGGGTTCACCTACAACCACAAACAGGCAATGTTGTCAGACAACTATCCCACGATTCAAGTACATCAAAAGTAATTGAATATGAAACAAACACAGCTCCAACATCAAGTAACGAAGTGACTCGCCTCGATCAACTCGGCACCCTCTTCGCGTGTGGGTCTCAACATGCATCCATTGGTGTTCACAAACACCAACCGCTTGCACTGCTCAATAGATAGCCTATTCCTCTTCTTTGTGTGATACAAGGCGGCCCAATCCCTGTGAAAGGACTCTCTCAGCCAATCGCCACGAGTCACCGGTGTTGCAACCGTCCACCTAACCATGGCTTTGACACCATGAACTGTTAGGTCTAACTTGGCTCTGATACCATGTTAGAAATCCATAAATCATAATATGGATGGACAGACTAGGATTCGAACCCAGGACCTCCCTCATACCGGATGGGATGCTCTACCACTGAGCTATCCGCCCTGTTTGATAGTTCTCTCTAGAGTGTGGATTGATATTCCAACAATACACTCTACTCCCGTCAGATGAGAGTAAATGGATGTTGATGCCTGCAGCTCACATGGCTCATTTAGATGTTTTCAATAGTGCAGATAGCAGGTAAGTACACGCCTCACGTTAAATATTCTCAATCAGTGAAGAGGACTAGGAAGCTTGCAGGTAAGTACGAGGAAGATGCTTTGTCACTATGTTACAGAAGCTGACCTTCTTCACTACCTGAAGTTCTATTTGCAAAACATGCTCAAACTGACTTTCACTTACACCGTCCCTGTCATATACCAAGCAGCTTCAGTACATGTGCATAATCAAGCACATGTGTGTGCAAAATTCTATCACTTATATTATACGTCTAAACAAGCATCTCTACAGGAAGGCCGATGTATTGTTCTTCTGACTTTACGAGCTGGGAAACCTTTAGTGTAAGCATCTTCCCAACCTCAAAATCATTTGCAGTTTAAATGTACGTTATATAAAGAGACCTACTATTTTGTCTACAACCTCGTTACATGAAACATCTTTCAGGGAGCCACATCTCACCCTAGAGTATGCTGAATCTCAATCGTTATTTTTAGATATTTAGTTGTAGTTGAACTTCCACCGGTAGTTGAACTTACACACTAGTGGCATGATGATTTGCAAGACCCAGCTATGGAGTATCTTAACTTCAATACTAGATCAACTATTAAAGCTTGAGAAACATAGCTATGGAAAACATCACATACAAGGAGAATTGCATAAGCACCTCACAACACCAAAAGTTAGAAGAAGAAATGAATTGCTAGAGAAAGAGAGAAGGGCGTGGGTCCTCCAAATCCCTTGTGAGGCAAGCACCTCCTTTACATGCATGGAAAGTCTAGGTGTCAACCACAGGAGTGAGCTACTTGGCCAAGTGGGCCGCTTGCACTAATTTACTCAACTTACAAAAGGGAGGTCTCATGTATTTAATTAAAACATGCCCCATGAGTTATGTAAAACTTACAACTTAACTAGTGCTTAGCCAAAGGGGTAAAATAGGCATTACTTTTCAACACCCCCCCTTAATGGCAATTTTATTCAAACTGACACCCAACAAAGTTCTGAACTTTTCAAACTTATCTTTACTAAGTGGTTTAGTAAAAATATCAGCTATCTGGTTGTTGGTGTCACACTAAACAAGCTCGATCTCCCCACTGTGCACTTTCTCTCGTATGAAATGCTGGTCCACCTCTATGTGCTTCATCCGTGCATGATAGACTGGATTCCTCGCAACCTGAATGCAACTTTGGTCAAGTAGACGGCGTAACCAAATGGCTTCACAGGCGGACCTCGTAGTCGCCCTGTACTCAGCTTCGGTAGATGATAGAGCAATGGTAGGCTGCTTCCTGCTGCACCATGATATAGCCCCTGAACCTAGGCCAAAACAATAGCCTGTCGTCGATCTCCGATCGTCTCTATCACCTGCCCAATCAGAATCTGAATAACCCTCCAGCTGAAGGTCCCCATCATCTGTGTATCCAATCCCATATGTCATTGTCCCTCTCACATATCGTAAAATCCGCTTGGCTGCCTTTCAATGTGCTTCGGTAGGCTTACTCGAGAATTGACTTGCAATCCCAACCGCATAAGCAATATCTAGCCTGGTGGTAGTAAGGTAAATCAGGCTGCCCACCAATTGACGATAGAGCGTCTCACATCTGCAAATGCTAGACCATCATCTTTTGATGGCTTGTTGCTTGCCTCCATGGGTGTGCTAATTGGTTTGCTTTCTTGCATGTTAAACCTCTTCAATAATTTTTGTGCATACTTTGCCTGTGAGATAAAAAGACAACGCTTCCCTTTCCAAACCTCAACTCCTAGGCAATAGTGTAGCAAACCTAAATCTTTCATCTCAAATTCACTAGAAAGATTTTTCTTAACACACGCAATAAGCTTCTTATTGCTTCCCGTGATGAGTAGATCATCCACATAGAGCACAACAACCACAAAGTCTTCTCCGTCCCGAAGACATAAAGATTGCAATCAGACTTACTCTTCTCAAACCCTTGCCTTGCAAAGTACTCGTCAATTCGGCTATACCAAGCCCTTGGCGCCTGTTTGAGCTCATACAAGGCTTTCCTAAGCCTACAAACCAGATTCTCCTTGCCTGTTATCTCAAACCCCTGCGGTTGTTTCATGTAAACCTCCTCCTGTAGGTGCCCATTAAGAAAGGCACTCTTGACATCCATTTGATGGACATCCCAATCAAAATATGAGGCTATGGCCAAAACGGTCCTGATAGATGTCATCTTAGCAACAGGTGCGAATCGAGCAAGGTTGGACATGATAGGTCCGTATCGAGTTCACGAACCTGTGGATTGTATTCCTGGACCATTTTGGTCAACTCCAAATGTTTTCTACACAAGTTTCAATGTATGCTACACAAGTGCTGCTTTGATATTGAATCTGGTGATTGTATCATGCAATGCCTCACACAATGAGCAAATACACTCTCGATCTGCTGTTTTTGTGTTCTACTCTAGCTTTGGTTCGTTGTTTTTATGGTTATGCATGTGGATCTTAACATCTACCGGCCATTAAATCATCTGCTCGCGCTCTCTTCATCGTGAAAGGAAATCATGCCCTTCAATTGTTTTGCCTTGAGCTGTTCGCGATATTGTTCTTCTTAATTGGTGTTATGTTAACTGTGTCATTTGTTAGGGTTTAGGGTGTGGGGTTGATGCCATTTCGTTAGGGTTTAGGTTTAGGGTTTTTTGTTAGAGTTTAGGGTCTAGGGTTGATGCCAATCTGTGACAGGGTTTAGGGTTTGGGGTTAGGGTTTAGGGTGTAGGGTTGATTTCCTGCAATTGCAAACTAAATTTGACACAATGCGTGCCAGATGCATCTGCAGGGGTGTCAAATGCAAAGTCTGGCTGAGAGCTTGGAGGCATCTGAGTCTCCTCCAAGTCTGGGCCAACGCCTGCCAAGAGACGACTAGAAAAATCATCGGTGCATGCCCTCTTGGCTAGTCTGCTGCCTCTGGGTCTGCCGGAAGGAACCCTCTGTGGTACACTCCTGCCTGGGGGTCTCCCTCTGCCACGAGGGGCACTCTGGGAACTGCCTGCCTGTGATGCCCCGAGCTGTTGAACACGCTACGAGCCATCATAGGTCAAGGTGTGTCTCTGAGCAACAGCCTCTGCCTCCCTCGCAGGGCTCTGCCCAGCCATCATCATCAAGGGTCTCTGTGGCGGCAGTAATGGGTGGGGCACGTAAACCATCCCCTGCGATGTCGATTGTCTTGTCTAAATCATATGTGTGGTCATCAAAAGAGGAGGGCATGTAGGAAATAGAAGCCTAAGGATCCAGGATCTTAAGTATCTATTCACACAAAGCATTCTCAAAAGAAAGAGAGAGATGGCTAGAACCCTCTTGTAGAAACTCGTGGACAGCCAAGGAGAATAGTCAGTATTTCTTACAAAAGTGTTTCATACAAATGGGATGCACACATATATATAGTCCAAGATGACTATCTAACTTCATGACTATTGGCTTTCCAACTACTTGACTATTGACTATCAACTTTCTATAAGTTACATAGAAAGAATAAGTTCATGACCCGCAGCAACAAGGCCTAGATCAGAGCCACGAGCATCACCCGAGCATGTCGGATCAGTGGCAACGGGTACTTCTCGTCGCTCGTCGTCATCAGCAGCAGATGCACCACATGCTTCGACAAATCCTACCAGAGAGAGTGACACACTTCCACGACGATCAGACACACCCACGGGTCAATTATCCACTGGGCGTGCTAGACCACGAGCGCCCTATGTACAACAGAGAGGGATTAGGCCTAGACAGCAGACTCTTTATCGATGAGGATGGCAGAGAGAGCAACATGTCCGGTGCACTCGACTGGTTATTCAGTGCTTTTACGAGTGCGGCATTCCATTTGTTGTTGCTAACACTTGCGTATTGAGGGAGCTCTATGCGCAAATTGCAGCAGTGGATGCTACATGAAGGCCTCCCAGGCGAGAGGCATTGCGAGGCAGGATGCTTCGTCAGGAGGAGACAATCACGCGGGAGCTGAGTTCCATTCGGCATGGCAGATGTAAGTACTTTGTCTCTTGAAACTGTTTGCTTTGGTTCCATTTTGCCAGTACCGCACTTTTTGCATGTGGCTAATGGGTGTTTTGTGGCAGGTATGGATGCATGATATTGAGTGATAGATGGACCGACATTCGTCGACGATCCGTCATCAATATCTTGGTTTCTTGCCCGCTTGGCAATCTTGTGGCGTGGATGCCACTCGAGGTGGTGGAGCCATCACAGTCGACTTCATATGGGAGGCTGTGAGAGATGAGATTGCTGACATTGGGGTGGAGCACGTGGTTTAGGTTGTCGCAGACAACGCTTCAAACTGTAAGCAGATGGAAGAGATTCTGACGAGGGAGCACCCCACCATTGTATGGACACCATGTGTTGCACACTGCATAGACCTCCTCATTCATGACCTGTGTGCACTTCCATGGATCAGAGAGGTATAATTTCCTCCATTTGCTATGCTATCTTCCTTGACGCTTGCTCCATGCTGCTAAACCCATCTCAACGGTTATCTAAACGTTCTACTGGTTGTCTGTATTGCAAATCACTTCTCAGGCCATGCGCGTGGTCACTTTTGTCACCAAGAAGAAGCGCGTGCTGGCCCTATTCCGCAACTTCTCGCCACTGGACCTAAAGAAGCCAGCACCCACCCGCTTTGCCTACTCCTTGGTTCTAGAGCGACTTCCGGCAATAAAGGACGCATTGCAATGGATGGTTTCTAGCTTGGCCTTCTTGGACTTCAGAGGCATCAGCGTAGATCTGACATATTTCCAGGCCACTGTGTTTGGAGATGAGTTCTGGACACATGCAGAGGAGCTTGTGGGGATCCTTCGACCCATTTTCTATGTGCTTCGCCTAGTAGACCGTGAAGGGTGCACTCTCGGTCTCATTTACATGGACCGCATCGGCGAGGCGATTCGGACATCGGCCTTGGACGAGGACAGGTATGGCTCTTCAGTGTCTAGTTTGTTATTTCTCAATCAAGTTTGTTGCGTTTCTCTTACGCTACGGCGCACTGATGATTGTAATTTGTCCGTTGGAGGAGGGACGAGATCGTGCAAATCTGGGAGGCTAGATGGGACTTCTTCCACCGACCCATCCACGTCGTAGCCCAAATGTTGCACCCCTTCTGGCGTTCTACACGGACTTGGATGATCACGAGCTGCACAAGGGATGGGTGGAGTACAGTGAGCGCGTATGGCCCAAACCAGGTATATGTGAGAAATCGCTTGGTAGTCTTAGTACTACAGTAGTGTACTCATTGTTAGTGTGTGGATTCAGTGGACTTACGCGTGCCATGTTTCTTTTGTCAACAAGTCCGATGCTCAGGAACATAGCGCCAGCTGATCACCTTTGAGCACTCCCAGTTTCCATTCGATGGAGAGTAGTGTCAGATGAGGGAGGATATGTTGGGGCCTGTGACGTGGTGGAGCGTCCAAGGGCGCAGCATAGGTGACTTGCGGCGACTCGCCGAGAGAGTCCTTGCACAGGACTGTTCAGCATCCGCTTGTGAGCGGAATTGGAGCACATGGGCCTTGTATCACACACAGAAGAAGAACAGGCTAGGCGGTTGGTGTTTGTGAACACCAACGGCCGAATGCTGAGGCACACACGTGAAGACGGCCAAATGATCGAGGTGAGGCAGTTTATTACCCCATGCTCTACCTATGCTTTGACGAATTGAATTGCTTTCGAAATATGCAATGAATTGCAAAATATCTGCTTGACAACAATGTTTGATTGTGGTTGCAGGTGAACCGGCCCGATATCATATATTATGATGATCTTATTCACAGCAATGCCATGATTCAGTATGGTTCCTTATGGTTTCAAATTGGTTTTATGGTTTATGGTTGGGGAGAGAGAGAGAGAGAGAGAGAGAGAGAGAGAGAGAGAGAGAGAGAGAGAGAGAGAGAGAGAGAGAGAGAGAGAGAGAGAGAGAGAGAGAGAGCTTTATTAACGTCTTTTCCATGCCAAAAGGCATATAAGACGAACAAGTACATCAGATAAGATGGCAACAAGATGGAGCAATGCCGTCAAAACAACATAACTAAAACCAAACTAACTAAGACGAGAGTAATGACCAGGATTATATGATACGAAGACCATTTACAAGTTCGACTGAGCACCTCTTCAGTGCTCTAACTCTCAACCTAACTCTGAACAATCTCAGGTATCTCATTAATAGTGACAGATTTAATATCTACAAATCGAACGATACCATCCCTATAAATCATCCGCTTTCCATTCATTAGGTCCTCTTGTTTTGCCTTTTTCTGTCCTTGAACCTGAATGAAAGTAACGTCTTCATCCAGGTATATCGTGGTACACCGCAGTGTAGATCTCTTCCCTAGCACTTCACGATGACCAATTGCAGATGCAAAGTGTATGACAAGAGTATTAGGCCGCCATGCAATATCCATATCTTTGTGGTGGTGTTGAAGACTCTCTTCAAGAAACTGCTAAGCTTCACCAACAGCATCATGGGAGTTAGTAATACCTCTGACTCGGACATTAAGACCCTTCTGCTCTAGCAAACGGCTCTCGGTGTACGTAGCTGAGATATATGAAGATGGAGGAGGTAGAACAGCAGCATTAGGTCCTTTAAGCACATCTCAGACAGCGATATGAGGCTGTTCCATTTGACTTTCAAGCTGTTGGATCTTAGCTGAAGTAGTCGAATAAGAAGAAGCTTTGATTTTGATAGCTGCAACTTCTTGCTTTCCTGAAGATGTGATTGCACAGCATGGATAATAGGTTCAAGAGAGGAAAGTTTTTCTCAATGGTTGTTGAGATATTCATAAGAACGTAACTAATCTACACGAATGGCGGTATGGTTGAAAAATGATTTAGTACGGTTCAGTACGATGCAGTATGGTTCAGCATGATTCAGTAGGGTTCCTTGTGGTTTCTGTTCAGTTTGTTGTGATCTGAGAGAGAGAGAGAGAGAAACATAATCCTGTTGTGAACACGACGAACCATAACGGTACGCCCTTCAGTGACGGCCTCGCAAGGGGCATGACACATATCTGGCGTTATCGACATGTTTGGGTGCCACGCATCACCATCCTAGGTGGTCACGTGTCGCCGGCAAGACTGTGCTTGATGGGACCCACTGTGCTATGCCTTTTTAGTAGTGGGGTTTCCCTCTTTCCATTCACTCAGTCTACCCGGGAGTTGGTGGATGGAGAGCACGTGCATGAGCCAGGATGTATGTCCAGGCCAAGAGATGTATGCTAGGGAGAGCCGAGTGCGATGGCTGGTGGTATGGGACGCCAGTTATCGTAGGAGGCTTAACAAGGCATGATTATGTCGATAGCTCCAGTGCATGGGGGTGGGTCAGCTGTGACCCTAATATTGAAGGAGCTAAACCGTAAATTTAGTAGGAGTTAATGGACCTGAACTGGACCATCCTATACCCGAAACATTCGGCAACCTATACAAATGTATTGCCCTTAATTAGAGCTTTAATCTGATACCCATATTGCTCACAAAAAAATCCAAAAAAAAAAAAAAAGCTTCTGAGAAACGTTAGTAAAATCCAAAAACGCGTTACAAAAACCCATTGACCCAACATAATGAATAAGGTGTGCAATCTTCAACCTTATGGAATCCATCCACAATCTTAGACCATAATTTCATCATGCATATTGTGGGCCAAACGTCACAACATTCCCACTCACTTCACAAATGCCCAAGAGTAGGAGTAGGTCACATGCACGAACAAACATCCACATTAGCTCTTGTATGGTTGTACAACAACCCATGTACTGAGTTTCTATCACTTGTAGGGCAAACTTGGTATTGGTGAAGGCTGGCACCAAAGAGCAAAGCCAATCATAGGACGTCCTACTTTTTCATTACAGTTTAAAGAAACTTTGAATTTTATCACTTCAGCTTGCTCGAAACCTAACTACAAGGCATCGCCAGTGAGCAACATGCACCACTACAGATCAAAGCAACTTGCACGAACCATCTGGCTGCAACTTGGACGACTTCACTGCGTGCCTGTAAAACTCAATGCCAATTTTTGTATATAGAAGCCTCAATATAATACACCTTACCAAGCAACCAAAGGCTTGATACAAGCAGGATGGCCAATTTCAAATGGATGTAATGTATCGTGTGTTCGACCGCAGGTATTCAACATCAATATCAAGGAAAACACTAAATTTGAACTTTTCTTAAAATTATCAAAAGTCATCCTATAACAAGAACTCCTTTCCCCAAAGTAACGTGCATTAATTCTTACATATTTCCCAAAATCCGCAAGTAGATGTAGATTTGTGCTACTTGCAACAAAAACATAAGACACTAAGAAGAAAAACCACAGGGTAAACACAACATCTACTTTTCTCAATACCTGGAAATCTTGGCCAACGCTCCTTGACAGCTGAAGTAAGTATCTCACGGAACTTGTGCAAGCGACAATAATAGAGGTGGCTGTACTGTTGCCCCTTGTATCTCTGTCTTCGCAGCTCATACTTTTCATCCTACATCAACAAAATTTTGCAATGCGATTCAGCTGAGATTGGTCATTGCAAGACACTATTTCAGAAGCAATATTTTCACAGCTGAGCTGAAATGAAGAAGTTGACTACTGAGACACGATTTGACACAAAAATCGTCCCATTTTGGTGTTAAAAAAAATGGGTGAATTAGTCTACCGTACCTGAGGAGTGTAAGTTGCTTGCTTGCGAGGAAACCCACCATCCAAGCATCTCAGAGTATCGACCTCCATAGGTAAAATGTTCCTGTGTATATGTGTGTGTGTGTGTGTGTGTGTGTGTGTGAGAGAGAGAGAGAGAGAGAGATTTCAGGCCCACCTTCACCTTTTTCGCATTTTTTCTGCCTTTGCTCTAGAGGCACCTTCGGGATTTTTTGCACCTTCAGGATTTACATACTTTCAGTCTAAGGGTACTTTTTCGGGTTTTTCAATAGCGGCAGACCGACGTCGACAACTTATCATCAACCCTAAAAATAGCTGGATAGCCAAATATCCCAAGGGCGGTTACCAACTTTGTACATATACAAAGATGGGCGTAAATAGCATTCAATCCTCGTAAGATATTTTTTTAAGACACTTGTAAATATATGCTAGCTGAATTAAGCTACGTAAAAGTCAATCAAAGTGTTGTCTTATAACAATCAGAGTTCTTCTGTAGCCAGCGTTATCACGCTCAACAAGCTGAAGTTATTACTTCAAGCCATTGTACTCACTGTTGATATTAATCAGAGTGCAATTTTTGTCTCACTACTATATTATTCGTTTGCACAATTCTGTATGAATCATTTTTCTTGAATATTTCTACTGTTAACTGTTGCGTTTTCGTTCTTACACGCCTATGCTCAAAGCTTCGAGCTTCCGCTGCCAGTCATCCCCACGTTTTATGACATGGTATCAGAACAAGCATTTCAGTAATCTGCATTTCTACTGTGGATTATCAGTCTTGTTTCTACCAAGATGTCTCTATAGCAAACGCGCAGCCAACAGTATTCCGACAATTGTTGTTTCTACCGATGATCTCGTTCAACCAGAATGGATCCATCATCTAGTTCATCTCTCATTGACAAACTTGATGGAGATAACTAGCATCTCTGGAAATTCAAGATGAAGGTTATACTACTAGCCAAAGAACTGTGGGGCATCGTTGATGGCACAGAGCTCAAACAAGAGGAGATGCAGCCAACATCACCAAGTGGAGACTGAGAGACGGCAAAGCATTTGCCATGATCACCCTCTCAACAACGATATCTCAACAACATGCTGGAAAAGTATGGTATGGCCAACTGCAAATCAAGTCACTTTCCACTCGACCCTAGACTAAAGTTATCAAAGGAACAGTCTCCTCAAATGGAGACAGAAAAGGAGGAAATGAAGTGCTACCCATTTCAATCCATCATCAGCTCATTGATGTATGCAATGATCTGCACGCGACCAGACCTTGCATATTCGATCAGTACACTTAGCCAATTCCTATCAAATCTAGGCTTAACTCATTGGGAAGCACTAACAAAGGTCATAAGTACATCCAAGCAACCAAAATTCTCAGCATCTGCTACGAAGGCAGGCAAACTGTCAACATTCTTGAAGCCTACACAAATGCGGATTGGGTAGGAGATGTCGATACCAAAAAATCAGCTTTTGGATTTGTATTTTTATACAACCAATGTCCAATCTCATGGAACAACCGAAAGCAGACCTCAGTTGCATTATTATCAACGGAATCCGAATACATAGCTGCCACACAACCAAAGAGGCGATCTGGCCAAGGCAACTGCTTGCAAATATCAACATTGCCCAAACACGTCCTACAAAAATCTATTGTGACAATGAATTATCTCTCAATACGAGATTTCACTCTCGAAGCAAACATATCAAAATCAGGTATCATTACCTTAGAGAGAATGTTCACAACAAGGAAGTAGCATTGGTTTTCTGCAGAACAAACTACATGGTAGTAGATTACTTCACAAAGGCTCTATCAAAGGAGCAACATCTCAGATTTAATGATATGTTAAAACTGAAGATCAAAGTATTTCAGGATCCACATTAAGGGGGAGTGTAAGATTTCTTATACTCAGCCTTAACAAATTGTTTAAGTAATGAGCATCCTCAAAACCAAAGGCCGACTACATATTTCGGACCTTCGCATTTTTTACCTTTGAGATTTTTTGTGCCTTAATCATTTTTAAGACACCTTCGCATTTTTCGCATTTTTCACACCTTCGCGAAAAATGCAATATAGTGGCCAGAATGCCTTGGAATCCATTTCAGGCCCACCTTCGTCTTTTTCGCATTTTTTGCACCTTCGCAACAAATGAAACACATGGGCCATAATGCCTTGGAATCCATTTTAGGCCCACCTTCATCTTTTTCGCATTTTACCTGCCTTTGCTCTAGAGGCACCTTCGAGATTTACATACTTTCAATCCAAGGGCACCTTCAGCTTTTCCAATAGCGGGGGACCGACGTCGCCAACTTATCATCAACCCTAAAAACAGTTGGACAACCAAATATCCCAAGGGCGGTTACCAACTTTGTACATATACAAAGACTAGCGTAAATAGCATTCAATACTCGTAAGATATTTTTTGAAGACACTTGTAAATATATTCTAGCTGAATCAAGCTATGTAAAAGTTAATCAAAGTGTTGTCTTAACACAATCAGAATTCTTCTGTAGGCAGCATTATCGCGCTCAACAAGCTAAAGTTATTACTTCAAGCCATTGTACTCACTGGTGATATTAATCGGAGTGCAATTTTTGTCTCACTACGATGTTGTTCATTTGCGCAATTCTGTATAAATTATTCTTCTTGAATATTTTTGCTGCTAACTGTTGTGTTTTTGTTCCTACATGCCTACGCTCAAAGCTTCGAGCATCTGATGCCGGTCATCCCTACGTTTTACGCCAGAAGCCACTTTAGGTTGCCATGTTGCAATGATTTGAGCTTCTCTTTGAACCTGTCCCAATGCACTAAGCACTCCCTTGAAAATCAACAAATGAAACTCAAGAAGAAATCACAAAGATATGGAAACAATATAGCCTCTTCTTTTTCTCTTTCTAGCAAATCCTGGCACATAGAATCTTGATTTCTTGATCACAATAGATCTGAACACAATATGATGAACTTTTTCCAACAACTAAGATTGAAAAACACTCTTGAAAAAGTCCAACAACTTAAAATCAAGAGGTTCTATGAAATTTTGTTGATGAAATATGGAACAGATCGAAGGATCAGTCAAACGTTGAGCAATCGGACCATGACGATCATACTACCACAAAAAGGCTATAGAGGATATTTCCTATCCACCCTCAACCCTAGATCCAAGCACACTAGCATCAAGGAGATGAAGAGGACTAACTAGTTGTCACTCGGAGGTTCGTTCCCATGAGAGCAATAGCATATTTCATAATTCAATAATGCATATGATTCATGTCTAACACAAAGCATCAACACTAATATCCAGTAACACTAGCAATTAATACTACATCCATTAACACTTGATCCACAACAATGATAATCCTTGTTCTTATCTCTATCCCCTTCTTTCTCATAAAAAGCATAAGAATGATCAATCCCAATAAGCATCAAATCTTACAATTAACAAATCCAAAGAAAACATGAGAGCTAGAGGTGGAAAGTGAAGAGCAAGGACATTCCATATTCAATCCATAAGAGGGCCAACCTGCTTGTAATGAAATGAAAAGAATATGTACAAATGATTTGAATTTACTACTATATATAGTGGATTTTAGGGCTTTGGCCTCAAAAATCAATTGGCCAATTTCTCCCTTAATGGAGGAAACCCATTTAAAAACTAGAGGGAACCAATTTGAGTTTTTGTGGGAACCCCTTTTTATTCACTAACATGACTATTAGGCCCTACAACATTAGAAGTCCCGCAAAAAGGCCTAAAATACTTTTATTAACTTCTAACTAATCAATGATCTATGTGATCACTAGGTTGAACTTACACATGCAGGGTGCCAAATCCCTCTCACTTATTAACTATGGTTAGGATTGCATTGATATCCGCAAACCCTCCAACAGTATCCCCCACTAAAACTGGTGGCGGTCCCATGACACCTCACAAGATTTATTACTTTGGGCTCTGGTTGGCTCTCGCCTAACCTTTATTAGGTGGTATTGTACTCTCTCATGAACTCCAGTCGCTTTGTATTGAAATCAGTTTTATGCGAAAAAAAAAATGCTTATTTGCGCCAAAAATTCAATTCGACATTGTCCATGCTATAAACTAACTCCCAGGATCCTCCCAGCATCGTGGCGCGATAGTACAATCTTGTTATAGACGCTTTATCCTAGACTTTGTCGGACGCCATGGAAACGTTTGGGTCGAAAGTTAACGCTGATAACCAATCATCCCATCTGGTTGAAACTAACGCCAACTTGGTCAAGTCTTTTGCAAAAGTAGCGGATAATAGTCGGATCTGGTGGAGACTTGTACTCTTGTGCATATGCTTGAATGGCCCGGTTGAAATCCACTGTTATCGACCAACTGAATGGTTGGTAAATTATGTGTGAAAAATACAAAAAGGTTATCTATCTTAGATGTAGGGGTTTTACATTTTTCTATGTCAAGCATCTTGGTGTAGAATGATGATAGAGTCAAAAATTGGCATAGATGGCAAATTGATCAATTTCACATGTAATGCCTCTATTGAGCCAAAGTAGTGTAGGAGATGAAACTTGAGCTAAATAGAGTGTTGACAAGTGTAGTGATTTAGTTTGATGAAGTTCAAGAGGTCCAATAGGATTTATAGGTGGAACCATCAATGGTCCAATAGGATTTGAAATATGCTTGAGAATGGACCAATAGAATCAAGAGGTGGATGTATCAATGGTCCAATAGGATTAAGAGGTTGAAAATAGGTGGTCCAATCATGTTTGAGTTAGAATTAGCTCGAGGATATATAGTATCATTGTACTTCTCATTTTGAACTAAGTAATTTTGAGATCTTGTAGATTTCTAGTCTAAGTGTTTTTCTAGCATTGTCTCTCTACCTGAGAGCCATTGGTAGGATTCTCTCTCTACCCAAGGAGAGCAGCTTATTTTTGCTTAGTTTTATTTTGGAACACTTCCCACACGTGTGTATGTACTTGGGAAGTGAGTTAATGCATGTAGTAGTGTGTTTTTGCCATTAAATTCAAGATTGATCTTGAATGTTAATCTAGTCTTGATCATTGTGCATCCACACACCTTAGGAGATCATAATCACATGTGGTGGACACTCCACATGTGTGAAATTCACATGGTATCAAAGCCTACCTAAGGTTACCATGCATTTCCATTCATTAGTATGAAAATTTTCTACCAATATTGAGCTAGAAATTGTCAAGATCCATTGTATGGAATTAGGTGCTCGGACACGTGTGAGTAACATCCAATTTCAGTTCGAGAGTTCCCTTTCGTGTTTGATCCAAAAATCTTGCTAGATAGCTTGTTTTAAAGCTAGTGTTGTCTAGTTTTTTATGCAATCGGTTTCATTCCATTTGGTTGTGCCAATCAAAAGTTATAAGCTTTTGAAGAGGGTTAGGCAGGGCACCTAGACCTGGGTGACACGTTTAGTTTGGTCAAGAGATTGCTTGTTTGATCCCAAATCATAGTTTAATGCTTATCAATCTTCTGTTTTTTATTGCTTAGAACCCATTGCCAACATCGCCAATGAGAAGGAAGACACTATTGCAAGTGATCGAGAGGGATCTCTTATGGTCTACAACTTCTCATCCTCTCCTTTCAAGAAGGATGGATTATGGTATGTTGATAGTGGAGCCTCTTCACATATGTGTAGCTCCAAGGACTCTTTCTCTTCTATTGCACCTTATGATGGAGCCAAGAAATCAATATACATTGCAAATGATTATGAATGTCCTATTGAAGAAATTGGGAATATTCTCTTAAAGCTTGCATCTTCTAAAGTTCTTTCTCTTACTAAAGTTCTTTTTGTACCTAAGCTTACAAAGGATCTAATTAGTGTTGGCCAATTGCTTGATAATGACCTTGATGTGAAATTTAATGTTGATACTTGTACTATCAAGAAGAATGATGAAATACTTGCACTAGGATCTAGATTTGGAGGCATATATAAACTAGATCCAAGAAAATGTGTAAATGCTTTGTAATGTTGCTCTTGTGAACAAGCTATCTATGGAGGAGTTATAGCATAGGACGTTGGGACATCCGAACTACAAATCCATGCTCTCTATGATCAAAGAATCCAAAGTCATTTTTCAAGGAGATCAAGCCACGTGAGGCTTGTATCATGAGACAAATCACAAACCTCAAGTAGAGATCCATGGAATAAAGCGAAAGAAGATACAACCTGATCAAGGGAACAAGCAAACGTGGACTTGTGAAGAACCCCATAAAAATCAGCAAGGACATCAGCCATAACGGACTCAAGAGATGGAGATATAGAGACCAATGGAGAAGATACTGCACCAACCACCGAACCAAGAGGGCTATATGAGGTAGGCGCAAAAGCAATAGTAGAAATACCACCAAGGTATACGGCCTAATATCAATGAAACCATGAATGACCACCGAATACAATATCTGTGAATCAAGGCATATAGGCGCAAGGCACATAGCAACAACCTGTAAATCCGAAGCAACATCAACCTGAGTAAGAGGACCCACAGTCGGTGAAAGTGAAGCAAAAACTAATGTACTCTAAATGGAAAGAAGAGCTACATCGTGAGCCTTTGGCAGGCTACGCATAAACTGCTTTCCAGTAACCAACTGATAGTCACTCTGACAATCAATACCAGAAAGTAAATGATGCCGACCAACATGTGTAAAAGACAGTGTCTGCTGAAAAAGATCAACAGCAACAGTACCAACAAGTGACGAAAATCAATCTGCACCAAGAATAATGTCATAGCGCTCTAGAAAAATAATATAGAAATCTGCCTGTCCAGAGAAGTCACCAATGCTATAGTCCAAGCCCTGAGACATCTGAGAACTAGAGAAAGAATGAGAACGAGCAACCTCGACACTGAGAGACTGTGTAGCAGAAATAGGTGTAGCACGAATCCTGGTGGAAATGTAACTGTTAATAAATGAATGTGTACTGCCAATATCCACCAAAGCAATATACTCTCGTCCCAAAATGCGAACATGTAACTGAATAGAACGAGGACCAAGATGCCCACCAGCCCAAGCAGCATAAGCAAGGTGTGCATGGCAAGCGACAGAAACAAGATCATCAGGAAGCAGGTTAGCCGACTCATCAACAGAATGTGAGTCAGGAGTATCAAGAATATGGATATAAACATCAAAATCATCAAGAGTAAGAGCCTCATGGTAAAAAACAGCGGTAGGAGGACCAGGAGGAACGATAGTAGAAAAAGCCAAAGTAGGAGAAGCAGTGGAATGAGAGCAAGAAAAACGAGAAGAAGTGGATAACTCATGATACTTATGCTACGAGGTAGTAGCCAAGGAAATAGCATATGAGAGAGTAAGAGGCCGAAAAGATGAGACATCATATCGTAAGGTGTCTCTAAGCCCGGCAATAAAATGTGAAATAAGCTCTATAGGATGAAGATTAGTAAAAAGGTAGGAAAGCTCAATAAACTGATCAATATAAGTAGTTAAATCACTAGTATGGCGAAGGCTACGAAACAGATCACGTTGGCGAACCAACCATTGTGGGTCAATCATAGCCAGATGAAGATCATGTCGAAAAGTAGGACATATATGTAATCCCTCACGAGTAGGCTCAGAGCGATAGACACGCCACCAAGTCTGAGCTCGACCATCTAAATGTAACGCAACCAACTGCACTATATGGGTTTCAGTCTTGGGATACATAAAAAAATAGGTCTCTAACTTAGAGAACCAATTTTCCAAGATATTTTTATCAGATGAACCAGAATAAGTAGTAAGCTGGATGCGATCACGAAAATCACGAGTAAAATGAGACTCAAGATTACCTGAAACAGTAGAAGAAGGAAATCCTGGTGGTGCGGAGGGAAATCCAGGTGGTGGTACAGAAGACCCGAAAGGAGACCCATAAGAACTAGCACTATATGAAGGGAGACCAAACGTACTACCAAAAGCACCTCCTGAAGATGGAGATGGAGCAGGAGCAGGTGTACTCAAAATAGAAAATAAAGGTGCTTTACCAGGACAATGAAGAATGTCTGGGGGGGGGTGGTATCCCCTCGTGGTATAGGATAGTCTCAAGGCTAGAAAGAATACGATCAATACGACTCTCAAGGTGATCTATGTGGGAATCAATGTGTGTAAAACGATCATCTAAAGAGCTCTGCGGAGGGTCTTTTGATGAAGAAGTCGCCATAGGAACTAAGGAAGAGACAAAAACCTGAGGGAGAGGACGTTTGTCGTCACCCCAACTTAGTCTAACTTCCGAAATCACCAAAAATGGCACATAAACAGTCAATCAAGATGGATAATAATAAAAAAAATGAGGGGCTGAGAAAGTAGAAGGTTTCTAACAAAATGGAAAAATGAACAGAGGAGGGTGTGAGGCAACAAATATGAACAAGAATAGGGGGCTGGAAAGAGCAGTATGTGAGCAGAAAAGACAACAAGTAGGTGCAAAAAAGAAGTGCAAAGGACACAAGCAATACATGGGTGGGTACTAATCCATCGTTCACTCGGTAGTGCCAACAAAGAGAGGTAAAAGTTGAAGATAACAGGGCATTGGGCAGCACCTACCAAGATCCACAATAGGCTGAAAATTAGGTGCTGACGTAAGGTGCCGAACAGCCTCCAATCAATAGCCGAAATGGACAGCAAGTCGGTGAAAAGAACCGCTGAAAATGAGACAGTAGTAGAGCGTTGGACAGCCTCCAGTCAATATAAAAAATGGACAGCAAATCGGTGACAAAAAGTGTCAAAAATAATGAGGTATACAGAAATTCTTACAACAGCATCCGTAGGAATCCTCGAGGGGTGGCTGGGTTATTAAATTTAAAAATTCAGAGATTGAAGTTGGAAAAGAACTGGATCAAGAAGAAATCAAAAGCTTTCAATTGCTTCAAAATCTTCAAGGATCATGCAGAAAAGGAGACTGGTAAGCAAATTAAAGCCATGAGGTTCGACAATGGTGGAGAGTACATCTCTATTGAATTCAAGGAGTGTTGCTAGCCATACCCTTATCGAGTCAGCCAAATGTCTGCTGGCACATGCATCTTTGCCAAAGAGCTTTTGGGCTGAAGCTGTCTGCACTACAACTTACATCCAGAATAGATGTTCTCGACAAAGGCCCTTTCAAGCAAAATACCTCATGAGGTGTGGACATGCTCAAAGCCTTCAATGAAGAATCTTTGAGTATTTGGATGCATCGCCTACGCGTAGGCATCTTTGTCTTGGCATATCAAACTATGTCTGTTCTTTTCACTTACTTGACCATAAATGAGATTCTATTATGGCTAAATAACAATCATTTGAAAGCATTGCAAGAATCAATTTCATTCAGAATTGCAATAATCATTTTTTATTCAAAATTACAAGAATCGATTCCATCAGCGACAACATCTTGCAATTCATCTCCTCTTAGATGATTTTCATCATTACTCTCACTTTCAGAAATTACTTCATCATCCTCACTATTAAAATTTCTATTCTCAACATCTAAGGAAGTGGGTGCTTCAAGTATGGTGTGACGATTTACTACATCTCTAGGTAGCTCAATCTCATAGCTAAAATGAAGGTTTTTCATTTTATTCTCAACATTTGCACCCTCAAATACTCGTCGTGAACGTGGTTCAACTTGAGCTACAAACCACCATATCTTGTTTAGTCGATCTGGTTGAAAAAACACCTGCAAAAATCACTATTTTAGAACAAAAACTCAAATACTGAAGTCACTTGCAATAAAATGAAAAACATGATAGCATAGCATGTGCACCTGCTCACAGTGACGAGGCAACACCAATGTTTCAAAGGAATTCATGCTCAATGTTTTTGATGAATCAATCGCAAAAAATCCACTTGGATCCGATTTACGGTTGCATTTGGCCCTCTACAAACTACTTTGAACCATTTCACATCAAATAAAAAATAGTGTCCACTTTCACCAAATGACACATAATAAATATTTTGTATAGTTCCTATGTATTCTATGTCTCCTGAGATAAGATTCCGATCTCGTGCACTGCTTTGACTTTCTTGTTGGAAAGTTGCTATTAATTACACCACAATCATGTGTGCGTCTCTTGTTATCAATCCTTTCAACACGAAAGTGAAAACCAAAGCCCATATAGCATTATACATTTTGCACTGCCACATAACAAACATGAATCTCATAAATAATTATTGTGAATGAACATGGTGTTTCAAAATGATTAACCGAATATTGTTATAAACAAGAATGTTCTAATAATAAAGTATCTAAAGAATAATACCTTCCATTCACATCTTCTTGCAAAGTCCCATTCAAATTTCTTCTCGTCGGAAGGGTGCCAACCTATGGATCTTACCCATTCCTTGAGGTTTTTCACTAGTTACCTCTTCGGCTTCCTCATCACGCTACAATAGTGGAGCAAATGGATGTAGTTGGTGCAAAATTTCAGTAACATAAAAGAGAGATTCATGTACTAACCATCTCTCTGACATGCTACCTCCAGGCCTTGCCTCTTGACGCACAAAATCTTTTAAGACTTTCATGTATCTTTCCATAAAGAACATCCACCTAAAAAGTCACAAATGGCTACAAATAAGTGTTTTATTTTATGAGTTCATGTATCAATTGATTTAGTTTAAATACACATGCAAAAGAAAATTTATGCACTTATACCTAGTGTGCACTGGACCAACAATAGAAACTTCTTCAACCAAGTGCACCAATAAATGCACTTGTGAGTCCATGATGGAAGTCGGAAAATATCTTTCAAACATGCACACAATCTCCACCATATCCTCATGTAGTCAATAAATACTAAATAAAAAAATACACCAAGTACGTGTAAATACCTGACAATAATTGATAGTTTGCATATGGTCTCACAAATATCTTTTGACAAGCACCCACGAATTGACAATGGATAGATGAATTGAATCATCTTTAGCCAATCATGAGATTTGAGACCTTGCAACTTTCCATCCACTATGAATGATGACCGTAGAGAATGGGCAAAACCAGTTGGTGTTCTAATGTCATGAATAATGGAGCGCACATGGTTAAGCTCCTCCTTAGTGAATGTCCAAGGTACTTTTGGAGCATGATCTTCACCATCCTTTATCCAATATATTTTTTTGGTGTTTGATTCTTTTAGATCACGCCTTGCAGCAAGTGTTTCCATATAGATTCACCCACATTTTTAAATATGTGCATGGGATCAAGTAGGTGATTAATCAAAAGGTTATTCCAATATTTCAAACAATGAAATATAGATAATCTTTTCATACCGTCGATTGACTTTGCTTGAGATTCCTCCCATATTTTTCGCCAATCTTCCACTGACATCCTCTTTCGAGGCATCTCTCTCTCTCAACTCTTCCTCCAAAACCTCTTCTACGAGTGTCTTTGAATGGATGGCCTTCTGCATGCAAGTATTTACGATGATTTTCATAAACCATATAAGAGTATCTTTCCACAAGATTTGGCCCGCACAAAAAACAAGCATTTTTTCCAGCCATTTGAAAGCCTACCCAACAAATGGATACTATCAATCACTATTAAAAAAAAGTATATGTCAAAGAATAATTATAGCCATTGTAGTATATCATGTAAATGTCAGGAATTACTAGTTGTATGTAACTGTAAACAAACTCCTATGTACACAAGATAGACATTGTTTGAATGATTACTTGGGCATTTACCTAATCCTGGATAGTTATGCATTGTCCATATTACAATGGCATGTAGTGTAAACTCCCTCTCATGTAAGGGGCGCGAAATGTCATATGCTTTTATCTCCTTCCACAAATCTTCCAACTCGTCAATAAGCGGCTCAAGATACACATCCATCTTCTTAACCTTGCGTTGGCCAAGAATTAGAAGTGCCAACATAATGTGTTCTTTTTTGTACTCAATCAAGGAGGATTATTATAATTTACCAAGCAAACAGGCCAAATGGACCACGTAGTTGCTCGTACACCAAAGGGATTCACACCATCTGTTGCAAGACCAAATCTCACATTTCTTGACTCATTGGCAAAGCTTGGATACTCTTTGTTGATGTGTTTCCATGCAGGTGAATCTGAAGGTACCCTCATCATCCCATCCGTAGAGATATGGTGTGCATGCCAATCCATAAGTTGTGCAAGAGATTTACAACGAAATAAACGTTGCAATCATGGAATTACTGGAAAATGTCATAAAACTTTGCACGGAATGGTTGTCCCTTGCAAATCATCTCTATATCGAGGAGTATCACAAATGGGATATTTCTTGAGTGATTCGTACCTTCCTCGATATAAAATACAATCTTTTGGACATGCATGATATTGCTTGTAGTCCATCCTGATGTTAGACAACATGTTTCGTGCCTCATCTCTTGTCTCAGGCATGACATTCCCTTCTGAGAGAATTTTGTTTTTCAATAGTCTGTACATGACAAAAGAAGTCATTTTAAAAAACTTATCACTAGATGTCCAAATTGTAGATTTTGTTTCAAAGCAAAATGATGTGAGGCTTTGGTCACTCCATCTATATTTGGCTTGAAGATTTAATAGAAGTAGAGAAGTCGCCAAACGAGATGTCTTTGCTCCAGGATACAATGCGGTCTTTGATTCTTCTCGCAATTTCATTTCTTCTTTAGACAAAAGTGCCTCTTCATCTTGTTTATTGTGTCTAGCTGCACTATTGTTCTCGTACATATCATCCAACATGTCTCCCATGACTTCAAATTCATCATTCATTGGAAGCTCAGTTTCATCTTTGGAACTTGTTTGCAAAGAAGTAGATCTAGATGAGCTAGATTCAGATGTATTAGTCTCTTGATTAATGTGCTCATCAATTTCCAACATCTCTTTTAAGCCTTGACGTAGATGATGAGGTAATTGCTTTATATGAGGACCGTTGTATTGCATTCGTCGTCTATGTCGACCATTACGAGGATTATTGTCTCCAACGCTAAATGAGGATGAATAATCCTATATACCAAAATAACAAGAAGTAGGTTGAAACAATGCTTGATAAACATTTTCTCCCAATGCTTGATAGATCTAAATGTTGCATATGAATATAAATCACCTCTTTGTTTAAAAAGTATGAACATACCAATGTATCTATTAGACCATTTTTCTTTTCAACTTGTTAACATTCAATGAACTCAAAGAATTGCACGCTTCTACATATTTACATATTTATGAATTTCACATTCATTAGCTCTCACTTATTATCTTATGTAAACATCTAGGCAAATGACAAATAATGCTCCTAACATTTGACATATTTAATGACACAAACAAAATACAATCAAGATGCATGGATTATACATCTCTGCATATCAACAAAATTTAAATCTTCACATTTGACTTATTGTCTTTGCAAACATTTGGGTAGAGGACGGTTGAAACTATACTTGAAGAACAATTCCTCCCCAAAACCTGATAGATCTAGTGGCACAAACCATTACATAAGTGCCAATTACATTCCTAGTAAAATATTCTTCTTTTCCATTGGTGTGTTTTTCAAAATCACAATTCGTCAATAGAGAGTGGCCAATGGAACTATTTATATATGCAACAATGTTTCCATGCACATCTAGACGTCCATCAATGTATGTACGATTTTCCTTGAGATGTTGCCTCCTTGCATGTGTTGCTCCTCTAAAGAACAAGCATTTGAATTCAAGCCATATACTTGGATCCTCCATTGGTGATGACACAAAGCATGCCAATCACCCCAATTGTATTGAGGTCCTGCACATGGCATCAATGTCACAACACTATTTAGAGGGACCTTAATACTACTCAATCCAAAAAGGCCCAAACCAGCCTCAGGAAAGTGTTCACTAGGCATGATCATGTACATTCGACCCCAATACGTAAATGGTCTTCCATTTAATGGTAATGGTGATTGGAGTGGCCAACACGAATATCTACTTCTAATGAAAGTTTTTACTAATGGTTGCAAGCTAGGTGGAAGACGAAGGTCAGACAAAAAACCTAGAATGTCTTTTGACACATCAACAGTGCATAGTAATTTGCAATTATCTTTCAAACTAGTCATAATACGTCCAAGACGTGTTCTCTTTTTTAAAGGGGTGGTCAAGTTTGTGGAATCCACATGGAGTATCGTGGAGGACTCATGTGCAACATCTAGGATAGGTGTGGTTGGGTGGTAAGAATGTTCTAGAAATTTGGAGACATGGATTGAATCACAAGGCGTTGATGAACTAATTATATCATGCAAGGAGTCATCATCAATAAAACCATCATCTAATGCCAATGATGATCCGAAATCAATATTCATGTGATTTATCCTATCAATAATATTCTCGATCTCTCTTGCAACTCTTTTCCTTGAAACTAGCTTATATTCCTTCTTTTGCAAAAGTTGAAAATGTTAGTTGTATCAGTCTCTCTCTCTCTCTCTCTCTCTCTCTCTCTCTCTCTCTCTCTCTCTCTCTCTCTCTCTCTCTCTCTCTCAAGCATGAAACATAAATTAATATATAACACAAACCGTAAACCAGTAGCATGAAACACACACACACACACACACACACACACACAAATACATACAAACACACGCACGCACACACAAAACCAGCACACACCCACCCTAAACACACATGAAGAGAAAAACAAAGAGAACATTCTAGAGTGCTAATCAAAACTCCTGAACCACACGATTATATCCTACTCCAGAATGTCACCACATGCTCCCTCCCTGTGGCGTTTGGGCTTTTTTGTGGAACTCATCTTTCAATAAAAAACATTTGAACCGCGCCTTTAACGGAAGAAAACAAGGGCTACACACCTTCCTAGTTGGTTACCGTTAACTCTTTCATGCTCTCTCTCTCTCTCTCTCTCTCTCTCTCTCTCTCTCTCTCTCTCTCTCTCTCTCTCTCTCTCTCTCTCGGACTTGAATGAGTCTATTATGGGTGATTGGTTGCAAGTGAGAGATTAACTTCAAAGTATCGTGGCACTCATTCTATCGCTCAATATTTATTGGCCAAACTATACTTGAAGTGTCATAAGGGTCAAAGATTAAAGCATTTCCAAAAAAACACTTTTAAAGAGTTTACCTCTCGTACTCTTGGAGTGTGCACTCCATTGGCCCAAATATGATCGTTGACAATCCTCCTTGTCCGAATCCTAAGGCCTTTGCATTGTGTGCATGTACATGGTATCCTCTCATCATATTCTGGTTGAAACTGGTCCAATAATTCAATTGCAAATTGCACAAATTCTTTCAGTGTCATTCAAGTGAAAATTGACGAATTGTAACATGTGACTGTCTTTGTAAATTTAGTGCATTTGCAACCTTCATTTGTGATGGGGTGGTGTCTTGGCTTTCCAAAGAGCAATATACTATATTACAATGCTCAACCAAATCGGAGTACATCACTATTACAAATAAAAAAATTATGACATAAATCAATATACATACATGTGATGGATCAACAGGCGGTCTACGTCGACTGATGGAAGAGCTTGAAGATGAACCAGTCAATAGTTGTTCATTGTGCTTTAGTCTTGCTTGCTCCTTTTTTTGTGATAGAGCTCAATTCTTTTTTCTTTCTCTAAATCGCGTGGAGGTACGATAATTTTCCTAGAATTCATAATTCCAATCAAATGTCATTGTAAGAATAAATTTGCAAGAAAAATTATACACTCATATTCAAATAACAAATAAAGTGCAATTGATGT
Source organism: Diphasiastrum complanatum (assembly GCA_029204225.1). NCBI lineage: Eukaryota > Viridiplantae > Streptophyta > Lycopodiopsida > Lycopodiales > Lycopodiaceae > Diphasiastrum > Diphasiastrum complanatum. The sequence continues at coordinate 41,652,801 of CM055104.1, forward strand.
CAATATCAATAACAATATATACCTGCTGCTGCGATCATGAGATGAATTGCTATTTGATGATGATGACATCGTCGATGACACACTGTAGCCAGCGACTCTATACCACATCATAAGTAATTATTATGAGACCGTATGTACTGAACAAATATAATAAAATTTGTTAAAAACATGCCAACATCTAATCCATGTATATTCTAGTTATGCTTAATGTATATCTAATATTCTAGTAACATTGCTATCAAGAAAATTGCTTGGGTGGGGCAACACATGACGAGCAATCAAAATGAGGTTCATACTGACAAATGTTAGAGGTCAGTAGATAGTGCGTGCAAGCCTATTTCAACTAACTTAAAGACCACATAGTAGTCAATGTTCGAAGCTTTCAGTTTGAACTCTTGTCCAAGATGAGTGATGATCTCACTCAATCTTTCTTTTAAGATGGAATGATCAAAATCAAACAATCAGTCATATACTCAATCAATTCATTGCCCACTCAATCACTCATTTGATTAATCAATACTTGGCTCGAGTTAGTTAGGGATAAATATCTTTGGACTGGCCTAGTGTGCCATGGTATCTCATGACGAGCAATATGCATTCGCCCTTTCTATCTATGGTTGCTTTGTATGCAAGATGATGTTTCTCGAAGTGAAAAGAAAAGTTTTTGTATGCAAGATGATGTTTCTCGAATTGAAAAGAAAAGACGAGCAATTGGACAATGTCAATCAATCAAAAACTAAATAGCACACCATTGATCAACATTTTTATTACAATACTAAATGATATTTCAACTAATTACTATGATTTCATATAAGGTTATATAGGTCACACACCAACAATTTAAAAATATATATCATATAGGTCACATATCACTAAGGTCCTCAATATAACATAAATGCTTTTGATCATGAATCTAAATGACCCCATGCAACCATTTAAGAGGCCACATGACAAAAGCAAAAAATTTCTATTTGACCATATAATTATGTCATCAAATTATATCAAATCTATGACACCTAGATTATTAATAAACTAAATGTTTTATGACATCACCGATTTGACATAATATTATGTCATAATATCTTAAAAAACTTGTCAAATTACTTGTTTAATAATAATATGTACTATTTCTTATCTCATGATTTTGTCTTGTATGTCAAATATGAAGAAAAATAAAATTTATAACAATATAAAACTAGTTTTAACAATTAAATACTACCATAATGATCTTTGAATTGATTTTTTTTATGTTTCATCATTAAAAAATATATTTTATGTAAAATCCTACAATAAAATATTCTCATAAAATGTAGAAAAGATTATGAGAATATTGAATGACATTTAGAGCATGCAAGCCCATGTGGGAGACCCTCTCATGTGTGAAGAGAGAAAAAAAAACCATGTGGAACATCCACGAGTGGATATCGCGTGGATTATCCACGCGTAGATAACCACTGCGTGGATAATTCATGCGAAACTTGAATGCCAATAAAACAGCATTTTCGCGAGCATTCTTGCTCCTCTTCTTTTGCTTTCATTTTATAGGTTTTCCTAATCTAGTGTTTAGTGCTCTTGCTTGCTATTGGTCTTCCAAGCTCTATAGATCTTGCTTGCTTGCTTTTGGTTGCTCTTCCTTGCTAGTGATCTTGCTATTGCTATTGCTTGCTCTATTGATCTTGCTTGTTTTTGCTTACTATTAATCTATTGTTTTCTTGTCATTGCTTACTCTTCTAATCTAACAGTCTTCACTACTCTTTCACTCCCATTCTCCACTACTTTCTAACTTTTAAAGTTTTTTTTTGATACAATGTCTTCAAGTGGTAGGTCAAGTGGAAGGTCAAGTGGGAGACCATCTAGGAGAAGAGCTCGTGAGGAGCCCGAAGAATATAATCAAGAGTGGTTTGAGAATCTATCTCATCAACAAAGAGATAAAATAAAAAATCTTGTGTTATATTCTTTGGGTGAATCATCCAAGAGAAGAGCTTCCGAAGATGCCCCTTCCCAGGAATCGTGTAGTGTGTACTATGATCTTAATCCACGTGGTGGAGTTATAAAAGATATGCGTGGCAATGTAGTTCATGCCCATTTGTGTGATTTAGTTGCTTTTTATTTTGGTAAATATTACATGATCGATTGGTCCTCCCAATCACTTGAAGACAAAAATAAAATACTAGAGACTTTATATTCTAAATTTCGTCAATCCAATGCATTTAGTAGGACTTGGGCCTTGAATTCAATGTGGCTTTGGATTCGAAACAAAAGGCAATTGATGAGAAGAGCCGTGAGAAATCCCAAGAATCTCACGAAGCTTGGATGGTGCTCCAAAAGGGATTGGAGGAAGGTGAAAGGGGAATTGTTGCAAAACAATCTCCAAAAGTATGAACAACAACGTAGGGCCACCGCCAAGAAGCTCTTAAAACATGGCCAAAGTCACTTGGGATCGGGAGGAAGGGGCAATCTAGAGGCCCAATTTGTAAGTGCAATATTTTTTACTATGATTCTATTTTTGGAGTGAGATTGTTAATGTTTTTTATTGCTAAACTATGTTTTTTTGTTGAATGTAGCTTAGTGATTTTGGAAGACACATGACTGTCGTGGAGTACAAACAAGGTTATGATCATGGATATGCCGGCCTTAAGGTTTTTATGGAATCCCATGGATTGTTTCCAATTGTAAACTGTTAATCTTTATTGTTTTGTGATTGTTTACTTTGTGGTTTACAAGTATGTTTAATCTCAATTTAATTGAATCTTTGATTCTATTTTGTAGAGAGGCTCTGCAACTTCAAGTGTTCATGATGTGGAAGAAAATGTGAAAAATTTTGGAGAGCAAAATGTGGAAGAGAAAGTGAATGAGAGCGAAGGGGAGTTTGGAGATGTGGATACCAACGTACACCTACAAGAGAAGGAGACAAGGAGGGAGGAAGTGATGATGAGTAGAGTTTTTAAATTAAATGTAAGGCCTTGTAGAAGGCAATGTAGGAAGGGAGAATTTATTCTCTCATCAATGTACTTTTTTTTTAAATCAATCAATATAATGTTTTGGCACCACATCATTCTTGCAAAAATTTTGAATGCATATATTTTCAATTCATGAATGCAAATGTATAGTCTATTGAATGCACATCTATTGAATGCAAATGTATCTATTGATGTATTCAATGCAATATATAGTCTATTTGATGCACATCTATGGAATGCAAATGTATCTATTGATGAATTCAATGCAATGTATCTATTTTAGCACATGATTTGCATGCTAGAATTTACAATAGAAAGTAATGGAAAGCACAATGGAAAGTAATGGAAACCACAATATAATGCATCAATAGATATCACATTAAGTTATCAACTAAATATCAAATGAATCAAAATAAATGTAAATTTACCTAATTTTTTTGAAGAAGCATTTGTGGATCAACAACCAATCCAAATCATTGATGGCTTGGAGTCAAGTCAAGAGGAGGAGCAAGCCCAAGACTCGAGGACTCCAACAAAGTTTTCAACTAACAAGATGAAGCCATCAAGGCTCACTTATATGGATAAAGCAAGGCAAGCTAAATTGGCAACATTCCTCATGCACTTAAAAGCTCAATTGATATATCATCAAGTGCAAAAATTGTTAGATTTCTATGCTCAGGACCAAATCCATTCAGTAATGAGCATCCTGAAAAACATCAAAGCCGACAAATCTGACTTGGTCATGAGAAAAAAGTCGACCCAAGACTTTATGGCAGTTCGTCTACTTGTGGATTTTTCCCTCGAAGCTTGATGAAGAAAAACTCAACATCATTAGTGAGTCCTCATGTGGACTCTCTTCATTGATTTGTGTTGTATATTTAACAAGTGCTTAAAAATGGGTTTGTGAAGGAAACACGTTATGGGCATGGAAAACAAGTAAGAAAATTGAGATATGAACCTTCCAAGTGATCTTTGGGATCAAATTGATTTGATATCAAGGATCGAATTCAAGGTTCACAATCCATTTTTTCTTGTCTATTGTTTTTCCCCATCATATATTTTCTCATCACAAGTAGTTATGTATAATTATCATAAATGGAAAAAAAAAAAAAAAAAAAAACTTCATAGGTTGTGGAACTAAATAGCGAATAACTTGACTCATACAACTATCTAGTAGCACATTTCATAACAACCCATTAATATATATATATATATATATATATATATATATATATATATATATATTATTGTCTTGTATCTAGATGAAAACAAGTTTGGCTAAGATGAATTGTCAAACATCATCACTTTAAATAGAATATGTACTAGTTTCTAGAGATGAGCATTTCATATTGCATCATAGTTTCTCGAGCTTTTCTCGGCATGCTCGTTTTTTTCCATTGGTATTAGTTAGAAATCAGTTTTGATCTGATTAAGTAGTATAAGCTCTAAAATGTGATGATGTAATTGGTGTACTGACAACAAAGTTCTTTCGATCGGAGCTTCGGGGAAGATCAGAACGATCGTCGTAGGTGGATTCCGGAGAGAATTCACGGAGAAACTTGCAGTTTCGGTGGTTTTGGGGAAATCATTGGTGGTGGCTTCATGATTCACTGTGTGGACAACCGTTTGGCGCAACGGGGCTTGCAAAAAGTTTGCAAAGAGCAGTGATGGAGAGCCATAGCAATTTACAGGGATCGATTGGGTGGAAAACGGAGGAAATTTGAAAATTTTCCAGTTTCGTGGGGTGTTGACGGTTTGGAATGAAAACCAGTGTGTTTGCAGTCGATACCGCACCAATTGGCAAGCCGTAAATTGTGTTACTGAGCTGGAGGAAGGGCGACCTCGGCCAGATAGGAGCTACAAGTGAAAGCTCAGGGAAATCCTAAGTAAAGCCCAATATATCCTTCTCTTCAAAGCTGCTAGGGTTTCAAAGAGCAAACCGTGGATATCTCCTTATAGGAGGACATTTTCAGAGTTGTAAGTGGCTGAGGATGGGCGCCCTGGTAGTGCGACCCAGCAGCCAGGAGGCTCCGACTGGCCGTGGAGAAAGAAAACAGCTAGATCGATCCACAGGTAGCAGCCCATTCATTGAAGAGTTTGCAAAGATGGCCGTGTAGAAGAGGAAGGAGGAGGTCACGGGACCTCACGCGTGTCCAACGAGAGGGAGGCAGTAGCGTTTTGAGGTGTGTAGCGGCCACATGAAGAAGCTTCAGTGCACAGAAGCATGGATCACCATCAAATTATGAAGAAGGTCGATAAACAGTCGAGATAGATAGCTCGGAGAGCAATCTAAACCACAAGATGGGTGGTAGCCATTGGATGGCAAGCGAAAGGACCCTTGAAGTATTGAAAGACATATTGGGCCTTCACTTCATTAAAAATTTTCAGCATGAAAAGGGCTGAAGGGACCCGAAGTCCAAAGTGGACTTCACTTCATTAAGAAACTTCAGTTTGAAGTTACAATTCATTTTTGCAAGGCAAAATGGTTTCGGGGCTAACTATAGCTAGAAGGTACCTTTTTTGGTCATCCTTGGGCCAAAATGACCCCTGAAACTGGTTGCTCAGAGCCAGCGGACAGAGCGACGTCATAGAGCAAGGAGAAACGCGTTTGAAGGTGTTTTCATCACCATTCTATCGAGCGGAGTACGGATGACCTAGTGATGGGCTACATTCGCTATTTGGGTACCGTAGGGCCAAATTTGGGACAATTTCTGGCTGGTGAAGCCTGCTACAGGGCAGTACAATGAGGCATTATCACTTCTGAATCATTATTACTTACTCCAAATAGGGTAACAGGGTGTTTGGAAGTGGTAAATGCAGTATGGGGACGAATGGTAGCGGAATTGTGTGGAGAAAGCTAGTTTTGGTGACGGAAGTGCAGTTTGGCGGCGTGACTACTCATCATTGGTGACAATTTTGAGAGGGCAAGCAATCACAGGTGAGAGGTAGGCATGGTATGCCGATTATAGGTGAAAATTTCTAGTGATCAGGTTCAACTTTTGGAGTTAGAACCAACCAATGTCAAGTGGCGTTTTGGGAGAACGCTCTCACATGCATGATCGGTAGTGGCATTGTTGAGTCAGGTGATAGCTGCATTGACACACGCATCTGTAGCTTGGAAATTTCTCGTTTAGAGGGAAATATGAGCTAGCTTGGAGGTACACACATTTTGGCGGTCACAGGTGATGGAAGTGCGAGGTGGTGCTAGTTGGAAGCCATTGGGCAAGATAGCGGACTTGCATTGGACGAGCTATGTGTGGGACATGCAGAGGATGAAGAACGGGTCGATAATCACACTTTGGAGACTCTTGGTGAGTGGTGAGTGTGATGATTTTGCGGTTTTGCAATTGGTAAGTCAATTTTGATCAAGCCATTTTAGCTATGGAGCAGTGTATTAGGTTTGTCATCGAGGAAATACACTTCAAGTGCCAATTTGGATAAGTCAAGTCAATTTGCCATACCAGTATTGCATCAGGGATGCAGATTCCAGTGATGACAGGCTACAGATCGTTTGGTTTGGGCCATGGAAGATCTCACATGTTTACTTGGAGGGATATTGGCATGCACAGGCATGCGAGGGACTTGATGGTGGCTTTGGAGTTCACATCTCAGTGGATTCTCAGGGAGTGGTTTGGAACCATTCACAGGAGCAGCTAGGAGCTAGCTTGGGGGAATACAGGTGGGCACTACAAGGTAGATGCTCAGATCTTTGTGATCAGGGGTGGCATTGGGATACCAGGTAGGAATAGCACTGTAGGATGACATGGAATGATCATTAAGGGGCAGCTATTTCATATTGGACTTGAGTCATTGGCATGGATAGGACTTACAGGTGGGATTCATGATGGAATCAGAAAGCTACAAACACAAATGGACAAAGCGTGAAGCTTTGGGATCCAGCTCTAGGATGGAGAGCTGATGGAGATCGCACGGGGTCTGATTAGAGGGCAAACACTATGATGGGTGTTTTGCTAGTGATCTACTACAGGGGACATTGATGGCGAGGACTTCATGGTGTGTTAATTTGGGAGTATAGGTTGGCATTACAGCAGGGGGCCAGTTTTGGACATTGGCATCGATGGGGAGACATCTACCATCACAGGCGTGGATAAGCTATCTATAGCTTTCATGCATTTGGCTGTATTTGCAAGAGTCTAGTCTTGTCACAAGTGTTGGAATTTCCATGGTGCAGATTCTTAGGTGGTGAGATCATGGATAAGCCTAGAGGAAGTCACTGAGAGCCATATACCTCAGTATGATCAGGGAGACAGTGGTCTCGGGATCCCATGAGCGGCGACTCAGGGATATGCTTGCGGTGGCATGGTGTCGGGTGGCACATAGCCAGGGAGAGCGAGCAGATGCTAGGAGCCAGGTGGAGCAGATGATGCTTTGGAGTTCGGCTTGTCTAGCAAGATGGTGACCAGGATCGCATAAGGTGAGCATAGTATGTGGATGACGAGTCCATTGGGGTGGCACTTAGGGAGATGCTACAATTGCTCAGGTATGATATGTCATTTGATGTATGGACGATGTTCTTCAGCTGGTGCATCATGTGATGACCTAGGAACGGGTCATGCCTACTTGGAGGTAGGTGGCATGGAGTGTACCTGAGGTGGTACATATCCTGAGGGCATAGAGTGCATTACGGGGTGATGTGGATCTAGCATGCCCATGGTTGTGAGCCAGCAAGGATGGAGATGGTTGCTAAGGGAGTGACAGCTGATACTCTGGCGAGTGATCAGGTGAGCTGTATGATTATATGCACGGTAGTCTCCAAGTTGGCATCACATGTTATTTCTATCCATTATCTATTTGGTAAGCAGGATGCAGCTTTTGGTTAGATCCAGTTGGAGTCTAGTTGCACTACAGGTGGACAGATTCTTGGGGAGCTATCAGCGGGTAATGGATACTTGGTGATCAGATGGTACAGGGTACAGGGTTCCGGAGCTATCCTACTTGATATGCTATGGATCGTGGGTGAGTTATTCATCACGATAGTGGATCTAGTTTGCATTTGCTTTGGCTTGGACGCTATGATGGATGTTGTGGGGAGATAAGCTCCTTGGTGAGAGGCCTATAGACTGGTCAAATCAAAGTTGGCAACGTCAACCATGGAAAGTTGAACTTACATGGCATGTAGGACAGGCAGATCATCATCAGTATCTCTGGGAGGTAGGCGAGCTACTCAGGTATAGCCTATGGTGAGGTTTGTGTACATTCATTCATTGAGTTCTTGGTAGACTCTTGTGCTTGGAACATGGGGAATGAATGGGGATCAACTTTCAGGACTTATTGGATAGATGTATATGCTTGGACGTGAGAGCATCTTGGTAGAGGTGCAGACCATGGTTGAGGACCTGATTTGATGACCAGTGGTGTAGTAGCGGATCTACAGGTGGCACATGTGTTGGTACGACAAGATACCACTTATGGGCAGGCCTTGGTCATGTATTTGACGCTTTATCATTCGTGTTGGTTTGCATGAGTGTGTGTGGGCTTGCATGTTGCCTTGTCACAGAAGTCTAGATCTGAGTCGGAGTTTTATGTGGTTGTGCATTTGCTACAGTAAAACAAAGTTGTCATTTTATGCTCATTGACTTGTCATTGTCTACTAGCTGTCTATCTGGTGAGGGTGCAATCTTATGGTGGCAGTAAGATTTCCTCAGGTTGAGCCTCAGTTGCTCATTTATGTCAGCTTTACAGGTTTGTGCTTGTAAGTGTCTGATAGGATGTCAGCCTAGCTAGATGGAGGATGTAAGTCTCATTGTGGCAGTGGGATTTCCTCAGTTTGAGCCATGTCGCTTATGTGGTCGACTTGTGTTCAAGTCGGATTGGAGACGAGTCAGTTGGTCGAGAGAGTGGTAGACTCTCTGTATGAGCATTGTGTTTACATGATACTTTGTGAGTCAAACCTGGTGGTCTGTTGGTGTGCTTGAGTGTGTATCAAGTACAAAGTAGCAAGACATGCATAACATCTTTTGGACACTCCAGACATTGCTACAAATTATTGTTTTTCACTCTTATCACATTTGAGCTTAAGGGAGAGAGTTAGAAATCAGTTTTGATCTGATTCATTAGTATAAGCTCTAAAATGTGATGATGTAATTGGTGTACAATTTATTTGGTTTACTGTATATGGTTGTGTTCGAGACGTGACCCGTTAGGATATATTGATCGGGCACTAATCCCATAGACGACTACTTGGGTTAGCCGGGTAGCCACACATAGGAAGAATTAGCCTGTACAGAGTTATTTACAGTACTTGCTATACTTGGGGGCATGTCCCAAGTTTGTCGATCGAATTTGGCCATATCGGGCCCGACCTTAGTTTGACAGGTGGCAGGCCAATTTTAGAACACCTACCTTTTCATGCAGTTTGTGAATACTCTATATGTACAGTGTTTCTTTGTAATCTATTAACTTTTGTTGTGCCATCTTTGAGAGCTTGTGAGGAGTGGCTATGGTGATTGTGTGATGTGATCTGCATATTGCACTAGATCCTAACAGAATTTCAACTGTATTATCTACATATATACAAAAATTTTATGAAACATAAAAAATTATCAATCAATTTGCATCAATAAGTGTAGATTTTTTGACAATTTCAACACAATTGGGTATTCAATATTTGGTGACAAACAACGATGGCAATTTTTTACTGATTCATATAATGAAAGAGTATATTGCAACATCAAATTGCCAATGTAATACATGAAAGCTTTTTTTTAGTCATTTGTTTTTTAGTGATGTAAATGTGTGACTTTGAGATATATGTTAGCTTTTAACATTGTTGTTTCGAATGGTAATATTTCATACGATGGGAATTATTTGGCATGTTTTCTAGACTCTGTTGAAATTCATCATATTTTTGTATGTTTCAGAAAATATGGACACACAGGATATTGTGTAAAACAAACTGAAAGGAGAGGGGGGGAGGGGGGTGTGTTTAAGTCACAACTTTTCAACCATAATTTGAAATCTCATTAAAAAACATATTTTATAAAATTAGATGACACTTGCGATTACAAGCATGTTTTTATAGCTTGTCTAAAATTCAATAGAATTACTATGAAAATTGGAGTTACTATTCAACATTCTTGTAAGGGAAATTTATGAATTCAAGTTCAACATCATAAATGGCATTAGTGTACGTGCAAGCTGAGAAAAACATAGTTTTAAGCAAAAGTGCATGATAATCAAATTATCACAAAGTGTGCAAAATAAAAAACAAAAAACAAAAAACAAGTGGATATATGAGAAATATCTCAAGCCCTTGCATTACTTCATTGTGCTGGCATATGCTTCAAACATTGACGCCATATGCAAGTCACGTCTTGATTCAACTAAGCTAGATAACATGATATTCTTTGACCCACAAACCTCATGTGGAAGATTGTTGGGAATGAAGAATTACCTACGATACAACACTTCTCGCCCATTTATTTTTTGAGTAAACCTTGAATTGTTCTTCTGTTCTCAAAAGCACAAATAATATCATTTAAGAATATGTACAACTCAATGGCTTTTTATAAGATTCAACATACAAATACATTTTCTACTCAAAGTCATAACAATATGCATGTTTTCAATAACTTAAAAGGAAAGAAATGGCACAACTTTTATGAAGATCACGAAGAAGATGCCCTTCAAGTTTGGTATCAGGCTTGAGGTACGGTATGTCTAGTATCCTAAAATTTAAGCTTCAGCCTTAGCATCTTTCTACTCCTACATGTTAGAAAACTCATGTCGTAAGGGTTGATAAGGTATGAACAAGCTCCTAACATTTTGGTCTCACATATATGTTGCCATCATATATGCAACCATTTGAAGTGGCTCAACTTGTCTTCATGCAACAATGTGTTTCCTAGTTGCTTGCACTCCAAGTTTTGTCAATCAATCTTCATGTATGCAATTTGTTTTTTTGATTCTATATAGGTTGTAGACAATTATTGCTTCCTAGTTGCTTGCACTCAAAGTTTTGTCAAACAGTCTTCATGTATGCAATCTGTTTTTTTGATTCTATATAGGTTGTAGACAATTATTCGAGCGAGAGGTGGTTTCAATGTTTGTGGGATATTTTTGCAAAGCTTTTGTAGTGTTACTTTGACAATACTTGATTGGAAGGTTAAGATTGTTGAGTAAGTAGTTGGTAAGCCTTGAGGTGTTTTTGTTAGATTCGGCAATCTACTTCATTTAAAGTGGTGTTGAAGACCTCATCTTAAAGCACATTTAATTTAATTGATTTTAGACTTTAGCGAAATCCATTTTTGGAAATGCACTTGAGACTTGAGAAAGGGCTAAAAACATCATATTCTTCCCCTTCAACTTCTTCTTAGAATGAATCACTTGGGGAAGAAAAGAAATCTAAAACCACGACTACTTGTACAATTGAGCAAATAATTCCTACCACGACTTAAATTGAGCCAACAATCCGAGCTAAATATTGTTTTTTCCAATCAAGAGGGACATTGTGCTTGAGAATGACACAATTGCTATTTTATTTACTACGCTATCTTCTAACTACAAGACCTTGTGCTTTGGAAACTCCAAGCATTGTGTTGATGATATTCATGCTTGAAGTTAAACTAATCACTTTATAGCATGTAACAGAAAGATTCGAATGCGTACCGTCAATATAGTCTGAAATTTGTGAAATTGCTCCTGAGATAATGTGTGGGCCTGTTGATAGGGAAACTTCAGATATTTAAAATGGTCATAATCGCTTTAATGTGTCTCGTTAGTTGACCACTCCTTTCCTCACTTCGAAGTCAGGAGTCAGATTCCACTCAGGCGCAGTACATGGGCATTTAAAAAATTAAATAGAGTACTTGGCATGAGCTTCATGATGCAGCAATCCAAATCATTCCTATTGCGTTCAACATAGTGCTTTTGTGTTACAAAAGATGCAATGATCAGAGTTTTAATTCAGAAACTTACCTCTCTCAAAACAGTCCATAAAACTCCTTCAGAACATGGGGGAGTTGTAAGAGAGCCTGAATATCTGTAGTAAGCTTTGCCAGTAATCTTCATTTTTGTCATTTTAAGTGAAGAATCCAGAGATCCTCCTTTCTTATTAGCAGAGGATATCATTTTCAAAACCTTCATGCACAGAGTTAGAAGTAAATTCTATGACCAGTAATGAGATCGATGAGCCGAGGCCATATGAGATGAAGTAATTTACAAAATTGACCAGAAAATGCATGCAATCTGGTACCTGTTCAAGGATGTTATCTTTTCTACCATGCTTGTAGAGCACGGATATAACTGCAATTCGATTCTCATCAGGTGTCTTGTGGACCAGATGAATCTCCAGCGGAAATCTGATCAGTTTATCATGAATTTGAGTGACGCACTCACGCAGTAAAAATGCAACACCGTCTCCATACACTAAAAAAACTACCTTCTCTCTCGTGGGATATATTGGAGGGAAAAAATGACGAGCTCAGGTGGTGCAATTATTCATATTCGCCAACAATATGCAAGTAGATGTTTTCAGGAAGAATATACTCACCTTCTTCTGTTGACAACATGCTCACTTGGCATGTGTGTGTGATACTCTTTCAGCTTATAATAGGTGCCGTTCAACGTAATGCCACCGGCATCGGCCCAAAACTCTAGCTGCCAATCAAGGAGTGAGTCCAGATTCCAAGTATAGTAGAGAGACATTGATTGAGCAGAGACTTCGTAAATTATTTACATAGTGCACTTAAACGTGAACCAGTCTTGATGCCTGTTCAGATACATGTAAGTGAAAGAGCATGAGATGAAGGTATTTACCGCCACATCGTGGTCAATGCTGAGAAGAACTGGTTGAATAGGAGAATATCCCGTTCGCAATCTCTCCAGGCTATCATTCTTTTTAACTTTATGTGGTGAAATGTTTATTGGTGACTGGTTCGTGCCTGTCTTGCACAATCTCCAGGCTTGTTTAAGATCTCCCCAATGGTGAGGCCCTTTAGGACCTTCGGAGTAATCAAAATCTTCATGTCCTGGTAATTAATCGTAACACGAGGGGTTAAGAAATGATTTGCTTAAAGAGGGGTTACAAAATGATTTGCTTAAGATGTTCCTTAGATAGAACATTATAATACCCGTGGCAATCAATACGAGATAAACTACATCTAGCAATCACTCAACTTATAAACTCTCATTTGACATGTGCAGATTTCTCAATCAAACTTTGAGTATACACATCTATTTGCACAATAATCTCAAAAATGGACGCTTACCAGAGTCTTCACAGCTTGAGAAGTGAAAACAAATCAATATCAAGATCATTATCGATGCCAAGAAGCCGGAATAGATCCTTAAACTTCCCATGCTGATCCAAACTCAGCCTTCTCAGGTTGCCTTACAAAAGTAGGAGAGCGGAAAAATGAAAATGATCAGGAAAACTAATAAAACCAAGAACAACAATAGCTCAAAGGATGAAACATGAGCATAACTTATAAGCTGCAGCGCATATCCGCAAAAGATTATATGAGTGCAAACACGAACCAACCTTCTGCAAAAGATCATTATATGAGTGCAAACACGAACCAATATTCTGCCAAACAATCTGTTCCATTCAGGAAAGCTCTAACGTTTCAATATAAAGCGTTTTAGACGTTTCAGAAAATGATAGCACGGTTTTACCAGATGCTATGATGCTGCTTCCACACTGCAATGTGGGACTATTGAAGGTTCCACAAACACGTTGTTGACTCCCCTTGGCTCTCGCCATGGCTATCTATGACTGTAGTCTAGGATCGTGATTGTGTGAAAGAGCTTACAAAATGTGAAATTCATACACTAAATTCTTTTTTTAAGGTTTTTCTATTGCTTACACGGGTTTGGTAGTCATAGGTGACAAGCTTATTCATATTTTAAGGATAATCGTTTAGCTTACAATTGGTATCGAAAGGCGAGTGACAAGAATTTGATGACTAATTTTCATTCTGTATATAGCTGTAATTATGATTTTGATCTGTGATTTGGTAAGATTTTCATTCTATATATGGCTGTAAGTACGATTTTGATCTGTGATTTGGTAAGGGAGTTGTAAAATGTATCTTGTTTTCCAAGGGTGGCTTGAACTCGGGATCAAAGAAACTTTGGATGTCAAGATAATCAGTCGAGCCAACGCTTTTGGATAAGAGAGCCATAATTTGAATGAATTGTTTTATTGTTCAAATTTTAATCAAACTTTAGGGTTATGGTTAAAAACTAGACTGGTACAAATTGAAGCGAGATCACATTTTTCATATTTTTATATGAATAATATGATGCCCACATATACCGAAATACTTAAGCTATATAGTCTTTCAATAAGCCTTTGCCTAAATGTAGGTTGTCATAAATTATCTTTGTTGAACTTTTCATTATTGGAAAGAAAAGTTGATATTTCGTAGTTTCATTTTAGGCAATATTTCTTGACATTAAATTATGCACATATATATCTTGCATTCGTGCATAATCAATATTGTCACCTAGCTACTAAGTTTTTGGATAAGATTCATGACAATCAATTAAGGTCTATATATTGTAATCAAAAGGTAATCTTTTGTGTTAAAGCAACGATAATAAGAATATAAGCTCTTATATCAATAATCCATGTAAAAAGCATGTAAGTAAAATGGTGAGTGTTTTTGAAACCGTGAAATAAAAAGGAATTTTTTTTTTATGAAAACAAGTTCATTATCTTACTAGAAAGTAAACCATTCAAGTTGTAGTTTTTCCTATATCATATTACAATAGAGGTCAAAATAGATTTGAGATATTTAATAGTAAAAAATATCATTTCTTGTTATTTAACAAAAATTGTTGTGATATTATATATGATTGTGAAATGTTGATGCATCTTACAAGAGTTACTTGAACCATAAGAAATAACTTATTATTGTATTCTAGTCATAAGCTATGAATTTTCACTAAACATTATTGACATAATGATAATTCGTATACAACTTGCAAAACAATAATTTAACGTTTTGCTACTTGGTAGAGTATTATATTATGCATTACCTATATTTTGTAAAGCAAAAAATGTGATGAAGTGAAAAATGAAAGATATGATGTGTTTGTGAGTATCATGTGTGGTCTAGATGTCTTTGTTTTTCTTTTAAGATGTGGTTAGCATTGGTGGCAAAACAATCGTCAATGCAAATTTTGCAACATATTTGAGTTGCATGGTACTATATCATATAATGCACATCACTATCATATGAAGTTATGTGACATTATGTACTTCCACTAGAAAACTTTAAATTTCATTCTAATTAGAAGTATGTATTTCCTTAAGGCTATCAGCAATGAAAATGTCATTTCTTGCAAGCACAAGTATTCTTCCATATGGACCATATGAATGTTCTTCTTCAAAACCTAATACCAATTCAATTCAACCTATTAGAATAGAAATTGGAACATAGCCAACACTAGATAGTAGAATCATTAGCAGAGCATTGATTGGTTATGCAATTGCTTGTTGTCACCGACACATTTTAATGTCTCTTGTAGGGCAGAAATCGTCACCTTCTAACTAGATGCTTCAAATTTGGAGACACATGCTTTGGATCATGATCAATCAAGATAGAAAGGATAAAGCTCAATGACATAATGCACTTCGCTTGCGCCCACCCAGCACTCGTCACGAGCATCTGGCCTGAAAAGAAGAACGAAATCAAAATCTCGTCCTCAAGACACAGAGGTGGATTACTTGCCATTCTTACATTTGCCAAGCAGAAGTAAAATGGGTAGGTCGGCCCGTCCAACCTAAGAGCAACCATCCCCATGCTCAACCATCCCAAAAATTTTGTCGTACGGCACGTACATTTTTTTGTAAATCTTTGCCTTTATTGAAAGTGATTATATGAAGAGGTAGAATCTTGAAGTCGACTCTTTGTGTCAAACTTTGCCATGTAGTATGAGGTTCAGCCCACTGAATTCTCTCTAAACACTTGTACATGCTAAAGTATTAATAATGGCACGACCAAAATATATATGTTCCATTAGAAGTCGCTCGGAAAAATCTCTTGGGATCATAGATGCAATTCATTTCGAAATGCTCCCAGAACGAGAGTTCTAGAACAGTTTTGGGATCCGGGAGCGTTCTGGATCGAAACATTGCAAAAAAAAATTGGTTTTTATGAAGGTGTGTTGGGGTGGGAGAAAACAACATTTAGAAATGTAAGAAAAATTCCATCTTCTTTGTCTGAATGATCTACCTTAAGTATAATTGTGTCAATGCTTATAGAAATTTTCTTTTATAGTATATCTCTTGGCATGTTAGACAAAAATACACAATGTCTACCATGGCATAGAGATACAATAAAAGATAATCTTTTACATAAGATGCA